>CM056994.1:293829783-294429783 GCA_029891345.1 Dryococelus australis
CGAACCGTGTTCGATCTCCGGCCGGACTACTCCCGGATTTTCGCATGTAAGAATTGTGCGGGTTTTCTCGGGGCTCTTCCGTTTCCCCGCCCTTTCATTCCAGCGCTGCTCCATTCTCCCCTCGCTTCACCCTCATCAGCTCTCAAGACCTCGATGTTAATAGCCGCTCACATATATTAACTCACTCACTCTCCGCCAACTTGTAACATTCTTCATACTTGTATTTACAATTAAATCTGCGTTGTGCAGGCCACGTGCAATGTTATAATGAAAATAATCGAAATAAGTAAAAACTGTGGAAGGATAGAGCATATGAGGAATGTAAAGTCCGTCTTGTTACATAATTCAGATTTAGGACCCTTAAGTACCCGTCTTTCCTGGATTGTGATATGACACCCTAGGACCGAGCAACAACATACCTTGTTGATCGAGTGAAACTGTAGTTCGTCTAGGAAACTAATAATGTCACCGGAAATGTCAGCCATGTTTCACACATGCGGGAATATGAATTTGGATCCGCACAGGATAAAAATAACCAGAAGACCTGGCGTTCTGTAAATATCTTCGAGCATACGAAACAAATGCAGAAGATAAGTTCATGCAACATAATTCTTCTTAGTCACGTTAACATTCCTCAGCAGTAATTAATGAAAGCGACAGTAGTACACACAGTATTTCATGTATTTTAATAGTCTTATCGTCTTAAAAGTCAAAACGAATCCTCCCGAGGATTTTTCACACCTTGCATCTTTTACGACTGAAACAGTGCAGTTGCATATTGCTTGCAAACATTTGCACCTTTCTGCAGACATCTTTGGTTTAATATGGTTTTGAGTACGTACGGAAGGTTTTTTACGACTTCATCACACTTCTGTTTTTACAAGCGCATTTTATGTGAAACTCGTGGATGGGTTATTTTTACAGCTAAAAGAAGAAACTTTCGTTGTAATGTCTATCTATTTCAGCTTCTTCCATCCAATCTACTGGTCAAAATTACAGTTTTTTTTCCCCGGCACTTTCTTGGAGTCTCGAAAGTCCTTGTACATAATAACCTTGGTTATGCACGGTTGTAAGTGCCGAGAAGGTACAGCAGAGGACGATTTATTTTGGACATAGCAGTTTTATTACCGTGGGCAGGGTCTTATTTTATTTTGCGCTGTGTGTGGTTAAGCACATAATAAACTGAGCGGGACTGTCAACAAGAACCTCTGCTATTTTTTACCACTTGAAAAACGAGTCTAGTAACTTTCTTTTCTAGACGCAGTCGTCAAAGGAAGGGCAAAAAGTTGACCATTAATAATTCATCTCTATCTCTGAAAACCGTAGTCTATAGATTATTTTGGTGGCCCAGTATCGATATTTTCCTAGGATTGCTACTGAACGAAAAGTGAATTCGACTTCTCTAATTCTCATATTGCCAAAGCATTTTTCTCAATTTTTGTAACATTGAAATGCGTCATTAAGTTTGAAGAACAAACTCATGTATTAATTCTCTAAAGTAATGAAATGAAAGAAACTTGAGCACGTCTTAAAATAACGTAGTTCATTTTGATGTTTGCTTCAACAGAAAAACATAGAATTATCTTCACACCTACGTTATTTTTCTTTTGTCCTTAGGCCTAAGTACGTTTTATGACATTTAACATCAGGTAGAAAATGTTTTTAATATATTAGATCTTGTTTTAACATCTCCGCTGTCCGTAGCAGGCGTCAGCAAGGTGGTGGAGCGGGTGGGGGGGGGGGGGGGCTGTTAATGAACAGCCGATATGAAAATTAGGAGGATAACTTTCTCACCAGAGTAGTGTAGCCAGAGTAGCTTCGTAAGAATCGCCGCCCAAAAAAAAATTGTCACTGTGGTGACAAAGCTTGGGATTGAAATGGAGACCTCACCTCTAGGAGCTGGGACCCCTTACGTCAACGCTTTTAAGTTTACATGCAGAAAGTCTTGTATAAAGAACGCTGACAAATCATGTCACCAGCCTAATCGCCGATGCACCAAGTAGGTAGAAGTATTTTTAATCGTCATTAATTATTACAAAAAGAGTCGCATTTGTGATATCGAGCTGTAAAGAGTATGCATTCAAGCAACGTAAGATGCAGTTCTGGTAGACTGCGCGCTCGAAGACTGTAAAGCAATGCGATTTGCACAAATTTTGGGCTGTAATAATTGATCTTATACAGCCTCTTTAATAACCGCCATTCAGAGCGACTAAACGTTCATGTTGTAACTTTCCAAAGCATGTGGCTATGGCCGGGTTCCTTAATGTATGGAAGTTTAAATGAAGTAAAATAACTGATAATTTTTTTGTAAATAATACAAAACATACTCCGTACTTAATATCTTGACAAGAATGGCTATCAGTTACGATTTACTACTAATATTTACACAATCGTCCTTCACCTTACGGAAATTAACATAATGGAACACTTAAAACCAGTCTTTATAAACAGTTTTATAGCACCTATTGAATAACTATAAAAAATATTTATCGATATCTAACAGTTCCATTATTTACAATAAAGTCTATATAGCTCGTCCAAATAGTAGAGGCAGCAGTTTTTTGCGAAAATATTTCAGGACCAGCTGTATTCCAAAACACTTTATTTCATATGCACATTCGTGGTTGAATTATTTTTAATGTCACATACGTCAAGTGTTTGTCCGCGAATCAGGGACGTTTAGTAACGATGTACTTGATTATGATTGGCCCTGTCAAATAAGAACACATCTTCTCACGTAGACACCTGGCCAATAACAAAGGAAATTTTGGTTGTGGACGTAGGATATTGAAGTCTAGCATGACCATAAATAATTTCACGAAAAACACCTGTCCAAACCAATTAGTCCTGCCTTGTAACAGCCGGTAGGCTATATCACCAGTCATTGCTGTAGGTAACGTTCTGCACCTTCCTGAGTACTCCCATACACAGTTGCAATCCACTCGTACACCTCGCCTACCGCCTGCACTCTTATCCGCCCTTGTTCGCATCTTCTTCAATGTCCCGCATGGCACAATCTTCATTCGCCGTTCCCCACACTTCGCCATATGGCTATAACCGGCTCTCGACTCTCCGACTGTGGCCGTATTTATATGGTAGGCGCCCTGACCCAGAACCTTCTCCACATATTGGGTTTCTCCGAGGGAGATAATGACCAGAAAGTTCATGCAATAGCCCGCAGCCGCCAACTGCTCCCCAGAAGAGGCTGGGGCCAATGTCATCAGTACAAGTCGGTTGGCAATCGTTTCTTCCGCCGACACTGCCATGACATAGCTAACGAGTCGGTTCTACCTGGGGAAGCAGGTCGGTCAACATGAGTCATTATCACTGTTGCTAGGCGTATCCGTGTCTAACGTGGCACCTGGCGTGCCCGCGAGTAACATTATATTCCCAAAGCTTCTCCATAGGGTCATCACGTTTCAAAAAATCTTCGTTTGGCCTTTCTTTTTTTATATTATTTTTTAGTATTTTGGGTTTTTATTGCCAACTCTTCGAAGATATTCCTCTTTTGTCGTTTCATATATCCACGTTGGTACCTTATAACTTTTTTTTTTTTTTTTTTTTTTTTTTTTTCAAAACCTGCAATATTTTTATTTCTTCTGTTTACATCGAGGTAGACTTCCTGTTTCATGCACGAGTAGGCCTACATTCTACACTATAGTTTCTTGAAACTCTCACTAGTTTTGACAGCTACTACAAATTCCCTGTTTCTGCTGAAGTCTTTAACATAAACCTTTATCTTCTTGTAATTTTTTCCGACATTCTCTCCAGCGATGCGCGTCATTAAAAAAAAATACACACTGTTAGGACGTGGTATTTTTTCTTTCATATGCGCGTGCCCATTCTCTGATTGACGGCGTGAGGCACTGCGTCTGAATGGTTACTGCGTACTGTGAGATCTTCGCAATTGGCTGCTAGACTGCCGGCTGACATAACAAACGTATATTGACGAACAGCGACGCAGCATTTCCACTTGTTTCTGGCCTCTGACGCCATTTCGAAGGCGTTTGCTACTCCAGTTCGCCGCAGTAAGAGGCTGCATCACTTCTGCATACATTCTGTGACGTAATTATGTGTTCTAGAGTTAGAGCATGCATGAGAACACACTCAGTTACGGACATTGTAAATCTTATAAGAGTTGATTTCAACGGTAGGCCTACATAATCATTTCCGCAACATTGTGCTACCTCTGGAACTTGGCACAGGAAGTGGCATTAGTTTAATGATATTATTACAAGATTACAGAGGGGCGTACCTGAGTTTGTGAGGGATGAAGATCTTTATTAAAAATAAAAGTACTAAATCGGATTGTTTTATTTATTCGCACAGATATTATTTACAACATTAAACTACCTTAGCTGTTCCTATTTTGATTCTCAGTTAGTGCATAAGTTTATGTTTATCTCGGTCCTAATTAAGATGTTTAGCAGTTTCTCTATATTGATTACAACCACTAGATTCACACTCATTATTTACACATATTCATTCTGTCCATTGCCATCATTCCCAATATCGGTCACTCACGCAACCAGTCCAATAGTCCCGCCCGTCAGTCTCACTCTTCACTTTACCGATGCTCGCAGTCCGCAGACTTCACTTCCGCTGGTACTCGACTCTGCTGGCTCGTAGCTTCGCTGCCTTCAAACACCTGTCGCTCAAGGTCGCGCAACCCTCCAAACTCTAAGCTTTCGGCTCGGAGGCCCGTCGCAGTTCAATTAGTCTCGCTTGCCTGATCTAGAAGATTCTCCGCTCCTCGATTCTCGCTGAGAGAGAGTTTAGGGAAATGACCAGAACATTCTTTCAAATATAACTCCAGATATTCAATCCGGTGAAGGTTAGGAGCGTACGACTCCCGACGGGCTTATTCGGCACGCACGGCGGCTCGCCTTTGTAAATCGCTTCTCACTTCTAGCGTTACGACATTGTTCTTGGCTTCCTTTTTCACTCGCTCGCGCGAGACAGGGCAAAGGCAAACTGTGCAAAGCAGTAAGCATGCTACAGTGTGCACTGTTCATAGCAGAAAACGCCGTCCAATGAGGAAAGTCCCTCACGTGCGGAAGGTACGATTCGTTGTTGAGGCTATAGACCATTCAAGATAACTTCCAACTTTTCTGAAGCCCTGGTCTAATTCTACTTCCAAGACATTTTTCCGCATCGTGCTAACAAAGCTCAACCTAGTATAGACAATTACAACAAAAGGACAATGCACCATATGTGTGCGCACTCAGTGTAATAATATTTCGCATATGTATACCTACTATTTCTTACTAGGCGTTACCAAAACGCATATTTTCTCTTTTTTCATCTAGGTATATTAATTAAAAACAAAATATAATTAATAGATAAAATATAAGCAAAAGTTCAACTTACCAAAAATACTAACACATGTTAAAAACGCTTCTGATACATAACATATATACACTCTAAATCTGAATCAGTGAGCATTTCACTGTTTAAATCAGGCAACAGTACCTGATTGATTCAACATTCACGTCAGTGAATTTAACTTATGAATCATTGAAAAATGGCCAGATTTTCTTTAGTTAATAATTTAGTTTCATTAATGTTTCCGCTTATTCATCAGTAATTTTTTTCACGTTTTTTCAGTGGTTTGTTTTTGACTGAGGGACAGCAGGTAAAATTGGCCGTAAAATAACTTGTAACAAGAAAATAACAACGAATAAACTAATAAAATCAATACTAAATGCTTTCTAAAATGTGTCTCGTCTTTCGAAACACCATTTTACGAGGAAATATGAACATTTAGCCTTTCATTAAGTTTTTATAGTCTTTCATTCCTTTTTCATGTAATCATCACATCGCTCTGTTTGTAGGTTTAAACTGCATATAATGTGGCGAAGAGAGTGCACTCATATATACTATTTGTTTTAACAATCCTAACGGTACCAATTAAACCAATAACGAAAAGTAAGGGCATGCAATTAAAATCTTCACGATTTCAGTAATACTTATAAAACATATATTTTCCTCTTACTTTTTAACTTGCCTTGGTAGCGCAAATAGTGCTTTGCTCCCATAGCTCAGGTGTAGGGTAACCAACTTGTAGTCGAGGCTCGTGGGTTCGCGCCCCGGCCCCTAGGCGGCAGATTTTCAGCTCGCTTATCGCACTGAGAATTTGTCAGCAATTCTGTCTTACTTGAGCTCGACAACCTCCTTTAATAAAACTACAACAACAGCGACAAAAAAACTGTAAGGTAACGGCTTGAAGACGAATTGGAAAGGGTGTGTGAGTTCAATCCCGTCTACTTACGATAGTATTTTTACTTTTTTAAATGACTGTAAATGGCGCAAAATAAATAGCAAACTACCGTAAATTAGTTTATTTCACGTAATTATTTGCCTAAATTCAATAAAATTAGTATTTAATTCGCTACTGCAGTGGCCGTCATTTAATCAATCAGTGGATTTGTTTCACGTCACTAATTATAGCAGTGAAATTTTATTCACTTGTAGAATCAGTAGTTTTCCACTAATTCTAAGTGGAAACCATTTTCACTGATTCGAGTAGTTGAATTTCACTGTGAATCAGTGAGTTCCCACTGATTAGAATTTAGAGTGTAGGAAACAACCAGACACACAAAACATGCGGTGATTTTTCAAAGGTTCGATTCAAAAAGCGTGATGAAACTGCGAATAGACTGTGTACTCCGTAGTCTCGTAAACAGCTGCTACGTGTTAATGTGAAACACAAGCAAATTTTTTATCGATTCCAATTTTTTTGACAGATCGTAAAACCGGCAGGCGTATTACTATGAACAAAACTTTCGTTTATTGTAACGCCGAAAAATAATTTACTTATCTGTACTATAATGTGTCACCTATCTACAAAAAGATGTTGTTAATGATGACGGTTAATCGTAGAAGTTGACCGTGTCCTAGCATTCAGCGTACTCTGCACATAATCGACATTTTCCTTCTGTTCTTGGCTGCCATGATCATACATTATATAAAGCTAAACGCTGTTCGCGATTAAGTGAGCACTTTATAAATAAACCTTAGAAAAAAGTCACTGCCCCTGCATGCATATATTTTAATGGGCGCACTGAGTGACATTCGTCCTGTAAAGTTGATAACAATGGATGGAAAGTAGTTCCACATCTTAGCGTCGAATAAAAAGTGTAAGGCAACCATTTGTTATAACTTAAAATTATTTATTTCGCTTTCTGTTTTTTTAATTCATCGAAGTGTAAAAATGAGCAGATTTGTAAAGTATATACTTTCTTAATAATTCCACAGTTTCATTTGACCGACGTATGAATAAAGTGATAAGGCCCATGGAAATGTTAATATCACATAAGGTGGAACAGTACACAGCGTGTATACAAGTAGATCTTAAGCAGGGCTTTCAAAGTGCTAATTTTACCGTGAACAGCCTATACCATCCTTTTCTTTGAAGCAATAATGAATCATGTTTTTTAAACCAGAACGTTCGTCATTAGTACTCAAAAGAACTTAGCCTGGATCCAGAGTACTTGAGAATACAGAGGTAGAACGGCAGCTTGTGGCACGAAATCCAGTTGCACACGCTAGGAAAATGGCGAACACTTGTTAGCAAAATGTTGGGTACGTCGTTCTCCGACCGGTAGCCAAACCAATAAGGATACCTTTCGCAGCATGCCATATCCAATTATGCCGGAGTCACATGGCCCCGACAAGCACGACACGACAGCCCCACACGACACTTAAAACTAAACAGCCAATGAAATACAAGACAGACCTGACGTAAGCCCTACAAATTCTGTCGTCAGCCAGAAATTTTGGATTGGGAATGATTTCTATTTTCGTCGTGTCGTGCAGCATGGCGCACAAAGTGTACTATCTTGCTATAGGCCGTTCACGGTAATGTGAACACTTTTAAGGCCCTCCAACAGGCTTTAACCACAAATAAATATATTTTTTGCAGCATCAGGCATTAAATTTTTAGGCAATAAATGTTTAGCAATGTTTCATATTAGAAAGCAGTAGGAAGAAGGAAATAGGATGAAAGGAAAAATTTACAAGGGCCTTAAAAAGTGCTAATTTTACCATGAACAGCCTATAAATGAAATTTTATGGCAAGCTTTCCCTACAATGGCAATTACGCAGGTTTAAAGAAAAGGTGGAATTTGCTATTAAAAATAATTATTTTACCTTTATATGAATAAGCGATAACTAGGGATAGGAAAATCTCGCGAGTTCAATGACCCGTGTGCTAGACTCCACAATCCTTTGTATAGTCAAACCTCAGATGTTTGTTCATTGGCTGTTTCCCCAGTGTTGCCCCACTTTTGACAGTACGGGATTGGCTTCGTGTTCCTTTGTAAGTTGGCTATTGGCGTGGAGTCGTCCAGGGCGTGTCTAACAAACTCTGATCCACTGCGAAGGGAGACTTCAGTGTACAAGCGTTTGAAATCTATCTTGTCCTGAAATGAAGTCGCGAATTTTTCCTATCTGTAGCGAGAGCACATTGTCACCATCATGTATTCCAAATTTCCCTCTTGTCCACTGCCTTTGAAATGAGTATAGCCTATTTAGTGTCTTCTAAGTGGTTCCGAAAAAATTCTACTCTTCGTGCGTGTCGCGTCAGTAAACTGTCGGACTGTAAATTAGAGCTGTCACATTGAAAATATGAACGTCGTGTCGTGGTTGCGATTTTTGTCGTGTCGTGCTACGTTTGTCGGGGGCTATGTGGCTCCCGCATCAGACACAAGGCCCGTTCCCAGAGCCGGATACAGCAAACAAACAATGGATGCATCCACGTAAAGGGAACCGCAGCGCCATTTGTTCTTCGTGTACACGTTTACTCTGAAGGCGATATTACACGATACAAGATTCCTTAAAAGCCTGTGCAAGGTCCGCCATATCGGCCTGCATACGGGCTAGTGTGGCTCCCGTCATGCCATTTTCCGCCTTGTACGGCCAGATTTCGTACCAGGTTTGGTAATTGGACACCTCCTATTTTTCGTGGCAGGTTCCACACTGGCTTTCGTACCTGGCCAATCGCATCGCAGTTTCAGAGCGCAGGTCACTCCCCGTGGCTACTACTTGAAACGAGTTGATGAAGAAACCGAAAAGGACGCCTCCATCTTGATTTTACATCCGTGAGGTTGAAACTCTTTCAAATAGATTTAAAATACGACACAACGAATAATATTTTCGATGACAACTTTTAATTACTGTTTAAAACCGTTCTAAATACTTAAAACAATATCTACTCGATGGGAATATTAATTCGAACTAACCTATCTACTATATATAAAATTACAACCTCGTGTGTGAACTGATAGTGGAGTGGTAAATTTGCAGCGTCCGCTATATAAGTGTATCTTTTGGCGTAAGTTCAAAACTCCATCGTACCCAATTTTTATATTATTCAATTTTACATTCTGATAATATCCCGGTGCGGAAAGAAAACACTATATTGTGCAACCGGTCAGTAATTTTCGTCAAAAATAAAAATAACACACTCGTACTATAGTGACTTCCAGTCATTTTCAAGAAAATGAATGGAACTATTATAATAAGCAATCAATTTATGTAAAACAGCGAACGGTAATATAGCAATATTAAGATGTGCTAGCTAGTTTTTTTTTTTCACAGGCCTATGCAAGTTACTAACTGGTAGCAGTTCTACGAATGGGGTTCATATTTACTACAAACCACACACTGCGCACCCACCGAGGGTGCCAAATACTATAGCCCATTCACGCTTTCTTCGGCCTTTTGGAATCGAACCTTTGAAAAATCACCGTAGGCGTATTTTGTCAGCCTGTTTTTTCCAATAACTTGTATTCCACAAATATTTAACACTGTGATTAAATTTAGAGTTCCATATTATTGAATAAATGGAACTTTACCTTAGTATATTCTATAACTTGTAATATTTATTTCGTAAGAAATATTAATTAACAACAGCGAGAGCAGCGACATGTTGGCAATGGCTGGTAAGAAATAGTTTACAGTTACAGTATTTTTTAACCTAGTTTTTATGTATACTATTTGCAAGTTAAACGTTGCCAATTGATATATTTGTATTGTTAGATAGCACTGATGAAAACACATTTCATTGCTGCAGTTAAAAATATCCACGCAAATTCCCGTGTGTAGGCTGGTGTTTTTTTCCGTCCGGAATAAAGGTTCAATAAGTAAAGCAGAGCGTGTCGCTCTCTCTCTCTCTCTCTCTCTCTCTCTCTCTCTCTCTCTCTCGCTCTCGTTCTCTCTGTCTCTCTTTTCTCTCTATCGGGAAGATCGATCACCTGTGTAGGAAAGGTATACTTTTGTTATTTCTAATTTCAGCATATTTCATACTAATTACAGTAACAATAATCATGTTTGAGATTGTAATTTGCAACTGAAACGAGATTTTATTGTTTAAATACCTATTATATGTTATTGAGATGCAACGACATATTTTAGATGCGGTGGCGCGACACAGCTCGTTGCATGACACTTACAAAGCCAGCAGGTTGTCGTACGTGATGTGGAAAGCGTTCCCAATATGGCGGTGGCGGGCGATTATACCCAGTGAATAGTGAATTACGACTGGCAGTGGTGTGGCGACATACAATGACACGGCGTGTTTCTGAATGAAGCGTCAAGTTCGTACTCGTGTTTTTGAAACATCCTAGGGAAGTTACAATGTTGTGATAAATATGTTTCCATGGCACAGGAGGGTTGATTAATATACTGTAACGAGCGTTGTGATCGCTGCGTCTGCCGCCATTTCCGTCTATGGTAGCTGCGTTGTAATCGTTACGCAGGCCTGTGGATTTCAAATATCTGCAAAGTTTATACGTTTTAACCATGAACTGATATTATGACGAAGTTAGTTATTTATATTCACGTCTGTTTATTACAATGCTGTGTTCGTGTTAGGTGTTTGAAACACATTTGTGTAACGAGCTTACGTTTCTGTGATTTGAAAGTCTGCCACAATCCCAACGAGATACTAGGCCCCACCCAGATAAATTTTAAGAAATAATAAAATAATTCTACAAACCAGTAGGCACGGTACCAATGCATGTAAATATTAGCGGAATAATTGTTACGGTAGGCCTATGTGTTTGCATGTTCACCACTATCTCTTACGTTTGTCGATGCTACGTAGTACTATAAATAAGCGACACGAGTTGCTGCTTGAATTACTGTTCGTTTCGTTGGATGGTTGTCCCTCGTTTAATTTTTTTCCAACGCATAATAATAACAACAGGTTAAATACTACTGTTGTTTCCGCTACAGTTGTAACAAACACCGTCGTGTCAAAATATTGTGTATTATGTGTAACGTCCTATATCGTGTGTAACAAATAGTTATAAAGCTGAACTAAATATTGTTATAGGCCTAAATTGTCAACATTCGTAGGAAATGGTTTCTGCAATATGACATAATTCTTTGAACAGCTGTAAACAGCAACCAACGCATTTGATAGTTATAAAAGTAGAAGTCACATGGCAGTGTTTACGTTTACGTGTAGCGGAAGGATACATAATCAGTAACCAAAAGTAGACATTTGGCAGGGCTTCAGAAAAGGCCGAAGTTATCGTGAATCAATTATAGTGCGCGAACTGCTGTCGTATAGTATGAATCTTCCATAGCGGCTCATATAGCGGCTGATATACCAGCTCGTGTACCAGGAATTGTAGAAGCTTGTGCAAGAACCAAGTACGGCTGCAGGTATCGTGTAATATCGGCTTGAGGCCGAGTCGCAAACTTCAACATCTATACACACAAGGATAAACTGCCTAGAGTGTTATCGAATGTAGGTTCTACTCAAAAATTTTTCGGTGGTTTCCATTGTCGCTAGCTATACGTATGTGCTGTTCGCGATAAAGTGAGCACTTGTAAATTAAACCTATGAAAAAAAAATCCCTGCCCCTAACGATATGTTCTTTAACCCTTTCAGACCCACTTTAAAATTTACGGTTCCAGGTGTTGCGAACAAAACGTTTTATGACGAGTGCTGCAGTTAAGTCGACACAACACTTGTTTCGTTGTCACAGCCAATGAGCTGTAGTTTATATGTTCGACTATGTTTATATGACTCAATAATGACGTGTACCAGTCAGACGGTATGCAAATTCTTTACCCACATGTAAGAGCATTTGGTCATTGAGCTTCGCAGTGTGCAGTACAGACCAAAAATTACCTACATGTGCGTAGTGTACACAATTGAGAACACTGGGTCTGAATGGGTTAAACGGGCACACTGACTGAGATGTTCCCAGTTCAGGTGGCAGCGAAGTACTGAAAGTAGTCCCATATAATCACATAGATCCAACAAACCCAACACGACACGACGAAAACAGCAGCAACGACACGACAATTATAGCTTCACTGTGACTGCTTGAATTACAGCACGACACGACGGAACCGACATGACGTGTCGGCATTATACCCAACTATTTAGAAGGCACTGATAGGCTATGCTAGTTTCGAAGGCGGTGGACAAGAGGGAAATTTGGAATGCATGATGGCGACAAAGTGCTATCGCTGATGCATATAAAGGTAAAATTATTTTTTCAAAGTGTTAAATTCAGTAATTTTCAAAAGTTTTTTCTTTTAAGCTGCGTTTTTGCCATTATAGGGAACGCTTCCTATACAATTTCATTTTGCAAGGTTGTACACTCTGTGCGTCGTGCCGCACGATACGACGAAAATAGAAATGATTTCTAATCCAACATTGCTGGTCGGACGGCAAAATTTATCGGCTCACGCCAGATCTGCCTTGTATTTTATTGGCTGTTTAGTTTTTAAGTGTCGTGTCGGGGCTGTCGTGTCGTGATTGCCGGGACTGTGTAACTCTGGCATAACTTACACATTTGCGGCCACTGAATTTATTAATATTCTTTCTATTAGTTTTCACACGTATTAGCGCTCTTAACGATTTCACAAGGGTCACAGTTACACTTGATTAGCGCATGAATAAAGTGAAGAGTCAGTGGCAACGCTAATTTTACGTATAATGGAAAGGTACGAAATGGGCGCAGAAATAGATCTTAGGCAGGGCTTTTAAAAATGTCCAGTTGAGCGTGAACAGCCTATAGGCTATAGAATATTCGCGGTTTCAACGCACTTTTAGAATCAAAACTTTGCAAAATCGTCTCATGTATGACGTGTTTGATTGTTTCCTAAATATGCCGTGTTACCACGAGCATTTTGTAGCTGTGTGCATATAATTATATTGTTTTTTTATTAAATTCAACCTTTAATTATATTTTATCGATAAGTTATAATATTTTATTTATAATAAATGCCAATACAATAGAGAAAAAATAGGTGTGTTGGTAATGTGTAGTAATAAGTATGGACGAATAGGTGTTTGGTAATGTGTAGAATAATATGGACGAATGCGGTGCATTATCCCTTTGGTGTGATTTTCTATACTTGGTTAAGCTTTGTTTGCACGAGACGGTGGAATACCCTGGAAGTAGAACTTTAACAGGGCTTCAGAAAAGTTGGAAGTAAATATGAATGGACCATAAAGAATGTTTCACGGTAAATTGAGTACTTTTGAAAGCCCTGGTTTAAATATACTTTTATGCAAACTGTGTATTCTTACACCATGTCTAAAATTAACATTGCGATGTACCTGATTACTTTTCTCATGCGTCGGTCAAATAAAACTGTAAAATTATTACCAGAGTAAATATTTTATAAATTTGTGACTCATTACACATATAGACCCTATACATAAAAAACAGAGAGTGAAAGAACTAATTTCAGTATTATCACTAATTTTCTCTTAGAATTTAATTTAACCGCTATGACGTGGAACTACTTTCGCTCAGACGTTGGCAATTTTACTGGGCGTATGCCAGTCAGTCAGCCCTTTGAAATATACTCAGGTAAAGGTAATGACAATTTATTGCAAAAGTACTCACTTTACCTTGAACAGCAATTAGTATAGACTATTCATGGTAAACTGAGCACTTTTTAAGGCTCTGCTAATTTTTTCTTTCAACCTATTCATATCTTTCTGTCAATGTGTAATGTAAACATTGCAATGCGACTAATAAACACAGTGCATAGGTTTCGCCAGTAAAGGCTGGTCACGACAAAGTGAGCACTTTTGCAATCAACCTTGGAAAAAAGTCACTGCCTCTACCTGTATATATTTTAACTGGCACACTGGGTGACATGCGCTTATTAAAGTTGATAACGATGGACGGGAAATAGTTCCGTATCTTACCGTAAAAATAAACAGTGTCAGGGAACAATTTGTGGTAACCTAAATTATTTCTTTCACTTTCTGCTTTTTTTTTAATGACTAATCATAAGTGTAAAAATTAGCCTTTTGTAATAATTTCACAGTTGCGCTTGACCGACGCATGAATAAAGTGACAAAACCCATGGCAATGTTAATGTTGCATAAGGCGGAAGAATATACATTGTCCATACAAGTAGATCTTGAGCAGGGCTTTCAAAAGTGCTCATTTTACCGTGAACAGCCTATATCAAAAATTATCATCTGAGGTTGCAACAAAGTGTATTTATTGGTGGTTAATGCCCATTGGGAGGGCCTTAGAAACTGCTCACTTTGAATAGCGTATATAAATGAGTATCAAGGGGTGAATAGGGCAGTAGGCGACGGCGCTAGAGACACTAGCGGCCGCTAATTGAGCCGTGTGCAGGCGCTAATTGTGTCCCACTGGTGGTCGCGTGTAGGGGGCGGGGCTTGTCCTCACCGCGGGAAGTCCCTGGCGCCGCCGCCTACCCGCCTGCATTCATCAGCCGCCCTATCCCCGGAGACGCCCGCACGCCACTCTGTCTACCCGCGTCCCAGACACCGCATTCATTACCGGGCACAGACCCTCCTGCTTACATAGCCAGCGGGCTGATCCGTGGGCGGCCCGCGTCCTCCGACAACACAGGCCTCACATTTCATATACCGCCAACACCTCAGTGGAAACAAAGCGACCTTTCCACTGACGTCATGCCTGACGTCACAGTTGAAGGCGCTAGTCAAACGAACTGTGGAAATCCTTGCAAGCAAGTGCGGGGCGATCCGTCTCGAGGAGCTCCTCCTAGCTCGTGTGCATGCCAGCGGTTATTGTAAGCTGTTCGATAACTTTCGTGATCGTTTGCGTTTCGAAAGCTCTCAAAACGAACGAAATCTTAGAGCGAAGCAATTTCGTATTGCTACAATTGATCAAAGTCGGTGGGCTTAGACAGTTTCTTGAATGGGTGGAGGTCTTAATGAAATAAAATTGTCAATAAAAATTTCCTAATATATTAAAAATATCAATCCATAGAGAACACACTCGACTTAATATATCACAACTAATGGCTGTAACTTGCTATTTACAATTAATGAATGTAATCAATAGAACAAACAATCACCCATTGAATTATTTTATTTGATAGTTCCAATATTTACAATAAAGTCCGTATAATGTATTCATACTGTCCCATCTTAATTCAGTCCACATTCCACCGATCCGGAACGTTCTAGAGTGCTCCAAGCGCCGCCATGTACAGTAGCCTCTACTTATAGACACCGATGCCCACTAGTCTGTCTACACCAGACAGACACTCGTCTGCCTTCGTCTCGCACCTTTCCGCCGTCATTCATCCTGTTTTCTGAGTCCCACGCTGCATCGGACTTTACCCAATTGCCGCACTTCAGCCAGATGGCTACCACCTAAGACTGTCGATACTCGGCTGCGGTGGTGTGTATAGGACATTGGCCAGAAACTTCTCCAAATGACGAGTTGGGCCTGAGAAACATGATTACCAGCAAATTCTTGCTCGCCCTCCCGAGTCTTAGACTCCTCTGGCGGGGGGAGAGAGAGGAGCTGTGCCCCCAGCCAGGTCGGTTGTTTTAATCATTCCCCGGCCGCCGCTCCCTACCTTCTGTCTCCTGCAGAATTTCCTATTAATGCATGCACAATTTTTATTCTTCCTTGTCGAAAGGGTTTTTATGGTGTTTATGTGGGTTTTTTCCTTTCTCTTCCTAGCTATAGTAAGAAAGTGAAGAGATTTGGGCAGCTATTAACAGCAAGGTCTTGAGAGTCGATGAGGGTGATTGACGTGAATATGAAGAAGCGCCAGAATGAAGAGGCGGGGGAAACGGGAGATGCCCGAGGAAACCCGCCTACCAACGGCATCGTCCGGCACGATTCCCACATGCGATAATCCTGTGACGCGGCTGGGGATTGAACCCAGTTCACCTTAGTGGGAGGCGAGCGTGGTAATCGCTCAACCCCCCCCCCCCCTCAGCTGTAGTAGTTTAGCTGTAAATACACTCAGGGAGGTTGTCATGGCCGAACGAGGCCATGGCAACCCAATCTATTGCTGCCACGACGCATGTCTCCTTGCATGATTTTCTCCCCTTGTGGACGTACGGGGCCCTAGCCCTGAGCCGCACCAACTCCCGTCACTACCACGGGATCACACCTAACACTTAGTTTTAGAGTAGGTTACTTAAAAAAAAAAAAACTGCGGAAACGTTGGAGAAGAAATCCTCGACGCGACTCGAACTCATAACCCTATACACTCTAAATCTGAATCAGTGAGAATTTCACTGTTCCAATCAGTCAAATGTATTTGACTGATACAACAGTCACTTCAGTGAAATTAGCTGATGAATCAGTGGAAAAACGTCATATTTCCTTCACTGATTGATTCAGTGAACGATTTGTAAGTCCCACTGATTTGTAAGTCATTTTTTCCACTGTTTTCTCTGTGGTTTATTTTTTGACTGATGGACCAGTGAAACACCTGAGCAACTTGCTCCGTCTCTAAATATTTTTGACTGATGTATCAGTGAAACTGCCTGTAAAAATCGCCGTCCAAACATCGTGTAAGAATGGCCGTTAAAGAACGTGTATCAAGAGAAAATAACAACACAATAAACAAATAAAACCAATACAAAATACTATCTAAAATGTGTTTCGCCTTTCAAAGCGCCATTTTACGAGGTAATATGAACACACCGCCTTTCATTCCGTTTTTACGTTTTTCATTTGTATTCCATGCAATCGTCACAGCGCTCGGTATGAATGTTTAAACTGCATATAATGGGATGAGGAGAGTGCACTCATGTATACTACTCGTTTTAACAATCCTAATATTTCGCAGCGATAGTGCAACAAATTTTCGTCTTGGTGTGGTAGCTGAGATGGCAAGGCAAAGGACTAGAGTCAGAAAGATGCGTGAGGGTTAGATCCCGGTCCCCTACGAAATTATGTTTACTTTTTAAATACTGTAAATTGCACAATATAAATAGTAAACTATCGTAAATACATTTAATTCACGTAATTATTTGCCTACGTTTAATAAAAGCAATATTTAATTCGCCACTGCAGGCAGCCGTCACTTATTCAATCAGTGAAATTGTTTCACGTCACTAATTCAATCAATGAAATTTTTTCACTGAAACAATCCGTGGTTTTCCTCCGATTCTAATGGAGCCATTTTCACTGATTAGAGTAGTTGAATTTCACTGCGAATCAGTGGTTTCCCACTGATTCGAGCTTATTGAGTGTAGAAGGTTGACGACAGCAGCCGTGAAAGCACGCGAAGTATTTTAACAATTCTCTTTAATATTTAAATATGGCGTAACATATTTTTTTTTGTTTTAACCATTGGCTTACATGAAAATAATTGTTATATTCTTCTTTCATAAGGAAAGATATTGTGATATTTGGGCGACTTTTAACAACGAGGTCTTGAGACATCATCTTCCACAAAAATTCAACACGCATTAAGAGAGAGAGAGAGAGAGAGAGAGAGAGAGAGAGAGAGAGAGAGAGAGATAGATAGAGAAAGCTTAAACACTTGCCCTCTCCCCCCCCTTTTTTTCTATCCAAGAATCCGGCGCCTGCGGAAAAAAAAAAACCTCTATAGGAGAGAAGATGCCCAGAAACTTTATTACTTCGATCCTGGGAGCAAGAAACGCTTTTGTTAGAAAATAACATAATAAAAATCACCTTCTCGTAGCTATTTTTGCGTGTGAGGCCGAGAAGCAAAGAAGATAATATCTGCAATGCCACCCGCATCAAGCGCCGCTACGCTGAAGCCTCTGAACAAGCGTGGAGTGTTATCGTCGTGTTGCTTCTACGGGAATTTTAAACCGTGACCCTTTGCTTTTGCTGGTGGAAAGTCTACAGCAAAGTTCAATATTGGCTCCTATCTTAGTTTCACCCCTGTCCATGTACCACAACAACCTGAAAATGCTGTAACGATGTTGGAGGGTCCGGAAAATTATGTCGTTTAAGCACGCGTGATATCTTGAGAGAAACGTTCCATTCTGGTCTGGGGTAAGAGTTCTTTATGGGGGCACGTTTATTACTTTCATTTAAAAAGAAAGTCAAACATACTGCAAGTAGATCAAGCGCGGGCTAGGCGACCGTCTTAACAGTAAATTATCGCAAAGTTAATAAGGATCTAGTCAGATATAAGCTATTCACGGTAAAATGAGCACTTTTGAAAGCCCTGCTTAAGATAAATATGTATGCACTTTGCGTAGTCTTCTGCCTTGTGATAGATTAACATTGTCTTGGGAATCATCTCTCTATTCATGCATCGGTCAAGTGAAACTGTGAAATCATTAGAAAATACATACTTAACCAATCTGCTCATTTTACACTTCGATGCAATAAAAAAAAAAGCGAAACAAATAATTTAAGTTATCAGATATGATTACCTAACACTTTTAATTTGACGTTAAGATACGGAACTATTTCCCATTCAACGTTACCAACTTTACCGGGCGCTTATAACTCGGCGCGCCCGTTAAAATATGCCCAGAAGGAGCAGCGTCATTTTTCTAAGGTTGATTTCAAACGTGCTCGCTTTATCGTGAAAAGCCTTTAGATAAGTGATTGGGTACTTTCGCAATAACCCGTTCAGTCGTGAACTCATTTACGAGCTCAAGTGTTGCAATCGTTTAATTTCTTTATACGTGCTGTACTTACTTCGTGCGTGCTTCTCGTAACCGCAGTGAAGAACGTACAGCGCTAACCATTCCCAGACGAGATGCGCAAAATCTTCAAACAAATCAGGTTTCTCACAAGCATGGCACTTAATACATCGGCCGTTCATTCCCTGTCGTGTACAGATCCTACCGTAAATGTCCTTCACATTCGACATGTCCTCGGTCATGGATATGGGGTAGCGAAATTTCGCGGAAATATTTCAAGACAAGTTATATTTCAAAACGCTGCAGGGTCGTTTACGTAACTTGATTGGCTGAATCGTTTTTTGACTCGTGTTAACTGCCTGCACACGAATCACGTAGAAACCGCACCATTGTTACCGAATTCTAAGTGGCCCTGTTAAATTTCTCAATCAGACAGCAACCAATGGCAGTAGACAAACTGCTGTTGGGTGCTTATAATATTGAAGTTTACCGTGTACTCATATTTTTACACGAAAAATCACTATCTCTAATAGTGGGCGAGGGAACTGAACGGATTGGAGAAATGAAGAAAAAATTATCTGAGGACGAGAGCCCATTTGGATGAAACAGCGCTCCGAGTGCGGCCAGTCCAGGTGGAAACCCTCTGACCTCTGCAGTGTGCCGCAGGGCTTTTCTACGAGACTACCGTCACTTGACACTCTGTAAATTCAGACTTGACAAGTAGTCTTCAAAGACTTAACGCCCGCACTCGAAGTCTCTCTTCGACAGGATGTAAAACGTCGACGAGAGGAAGTACCATCGGGGGAAAACGTAGGTGGCAGTTACAGATGTGGTGTTAAAGAGTTCAGCTGGACTGAGCAGTAATAGCGAAAGAGCAATAGCCGACGTAAAGAGGAAATAAAGGAAAAATAAAAGAGTAGCACGGGAAGAAACTCGGCGAAGAGAGAGGTACGGAGCGATAATGAAGACAATTCCTCGAGGAAAAAAATATAGAAACAATGGCAGGGGAAGGTCAAGCCCGTGGTGTGTGTATGTGTGTGTGAACCAGATCAAGACAAGTGTTGAACACATGGTGCCGGAGTTTTAGAGAGAGAAGGGGGGTGGCCTGAGGCTAATCAGTCAGGCTTCAAACCGTCGAGAAAGCTCTGTGTGAATTGGAGAGTAGTTTGAAGTCTGTTTTGCTGGATCGCGTCAGCGCATAAACATTTCCTTCGGCGTTCTAATAAAAGAAGAAGAAGTTGTAATGCGCGCGGAGGACAGCCATTTGTAAAACAGATTGAAAGGTAGCTCACGACCACAGAGCGACGGGTAACTATAGAGGCAAGCTTTTGCCAGGGGCGGATCCAGGCTAAAAGGAGTCGCTTGAGGGTCTTCAACCCCCATAATTCCCATTCACTCGTAACCTGACGTTTTAGGGAAATGTGTTAGTTAAAGGCTATTTACGATAAAGTGAGCACTTTTGAAATCAACCCTAGAAAAAAGTGACTGCCCATACCGACATATATTCTAACGGAAGCACTGAGTAACATGCGCATAGTAAAGTTGGTAACGATGGATGGAAAGTAGTTCCATATCTTAACGTCAAATAAAAATAGTTAAGTGACCATTTGTGATAACTTAAATTATTTCTTACGCTTTCTGTTCTTTTTTAATTTATCGAATTGTAAAAATGAGCATTTTTGTAAAATACTGTACTTACTTTTCTTATAATCTCACAGTTTCACTAGACGGACGCATGGATAAAGTGTTGAGGCCAGTGTTAATTTTACATAAGGCGTAAGAATACGCAACGTACATACAAGTAGATCTTAAGTAGGGCTTTCAAAAGTGCTCATTTTACCTTGAACAGTCTATATATAACATTATTTATTTACTATCAAAGCCACAATGTAACTATATCAATTACCAAAGTAATTTGTTTATACTCAGACTAAGTTTTCGCAATTTCACCTAGCCTTACGTCATATATGGATACTGAAGACATATTTAATAAAACTGTCTAGTTTGAGACTGATCTTATATATATATATATATATATATATATATAATATATATATATATATATATATATAATATATATATGATAATAAATTCGTGCAAACATGTCGTGTATCCTCATGAAGTAGCCAGTTAAGTCTGTGAAACTTGTTACAGGAACACCGGAAAATATTTTTGTTTCCGTGAAATAAATTTTTAATATTATACTCATAAAAATGCTTACTCGAACTCAAGCCCCATCCCTTCTTTCACTAGGTGTTTGATTTGCCCAGCTGCCATCAACGAACAACAATATTTTATGAACTTATTTTCCTCGCAGAGCTAGCGAGAATTATTGTTGGAAAAAAAAAAACTTAAAGATTTTAAGTCGGTCACTTTTATGTAAGCTTATGAATTATTTCTGTTGTGCACATTTACGAATTAACTGTTCTGCCTGCCTGTCACTTGAACTGCGTGGCAATGTGTTTGAAATCCTGTATTTTTTGACGAAACTATGAAACGAGCACCCGGTATTATTACCTACACTGAGAGAAAATCAAACAAAATGTTTGTTTGTATAGGGCCAAATAAATATTTAGTTGCCCTAACAAAATATATTGTTGAGTAAACAACACTTGAAAAGCAACAAAATTACTTTTGTTCGTCTAGCAAAATATGTGTTTCAATAAACAAAATCTCTGTGTTGGAAAAAAAAAAAAAAAAAAAAAAAAAGTCACCTAAATATGTTGCTGAATTAACTGTATATAATTGTTTGGTCACTCAGTTGACTGCCTTCGTTCGAAAATACAGCTCGAGAGTTAGTTTGTATTTTTTGTGGCAATTATGATGGTAACCGTATTTGTTAGTGCATCTGTTGATGCTTAACAATCGTATGAACACACTAGTAAAACAATGCAACAAGAAACTGACAAGTAAAGCTGTAAAACTAAAAATATTTGTTTGCACACGTTTCCCAATATTTGCAGTAGGTCTATATCTATTTGAAAGCTTTCCGTCGTCATCTAGGTTCGAAACTCCGGCGAACTCGTAAAATGTTTTATATCGGCCCAAACTGTTTAATGAACGTGTAGCCAAACAAAGCTTTAGTCGCACCAAACAAATCTTACAGATTAAGGCAACTAAATAGGAACAACAAAATAATTTGGTTTCAGCAACAAATATTTCATTTGGTTGCACCAAACACATCTTTTTGATTCAACAAAATCTTTTTTCTCAGTGTAGAAAAAGACATCATACTCAGACGAGGACGGAATGGTAGTCTACTTAAAATATACAAAGCATGCTGTAATTATTATTTTGGAGCCCTCCTGTAGGTGTAGTCAAAGACCTGAAAGAATTCGCGGATTACTTTTGGGACAAGCTAGAATTGGAATATTATTACGTTCGTGCCACATTTGCCATTGGTCCACGCGATATTTGACACCTCCTGGAGTACCCTGGGCCAATGAGAAACATACAACATAGTGCACCCCCAATCATAGGTCTCTACTGTGGCAGCAAGAAACCGATGGGCAATTGATATTTGCACGATTGCACATAAGACCGTGGAGTCTAACCTGAGAGGTAGATGAACTCGCGAAATTTTCATGTCGCGAGGTATAGTTAAGAACGGCTTTTTCAGACTGCCGTATCTTAAAACACACTAGTCAAAATACGATAACGTCTGTTCACGGTAAAGTGAGCACTTTTTAAATCAACCTTTGAAAAGAGATACTGCTCCTACCTGCATGTATTTTAACGGGCGCAATGAGTGATACGTGAGCAGTAAAGTTGGTAATGACGTAGGGGGAAAAAGTTTCATTTATTAACGTAGCATAAAAAGTGTTTGGAAACCATTTGTGATAACAGACTATTTCTCTCGCTTTCTGTTTTTTTTTATGCACTGAAGTGTAGAAATGAGCAGATTTGTACAATAATAACTTTTCTAATAATTTGACAGTTACGTTTGACCGACGCTTGAATAAAGTGATTAGGCTCATGGCAATGTTAATTTTACATAAGGTGTAAGAACATACAACGTGTATACAAGTAGATCTTAAGCAGGGCTTTCAAAAGTGCTAATTTTACCGCGAATGGCCTATAGGAGCTTGTATTGTAATTTACTTCACACTTTTAATCACTAAAATTATAGGGTAAAGGCACACGCAGCACTGCAAGAACACTGCACGCGAGTTCAGATCCCTGCGCGTAGGGGCGATGGCGCTCTTGTAGAGCGTGTTAGTGTAACCCTTATAGCTCCCGCGCTTCTCGGCCAAAACAGGAGAAAAACGATTGCAGGCAGGTGAGACCCTTATTGAATGAAAGCACAGAGTAAATAGTAATACAGCTGCGAACCTGCCGCTTCACTCCGCGAAACTCGAGCCGCACACGCCAGCAAAATAGAGCCAATGGTCAGCATAATCTTGAAACGCCGTCCGCCAACCAGCGCCTTGTAGTCTACTCTCCTGCCGGCAGAACACCCAATAGCGAACCTTTCGCAGCATGCAGTAGCCAATCACAACACAAGTCCCGAGCCCATGGGCAAGGGGAAACAAATCGGAAAATTAGCACACCAACATAAAAGAACAGCCATGCTGTTTCGCATGTATTTACTTATATACTCTGTGATTAAAGTTTTAATTAGATAAAACCAACATTCTGCGTAATTATATTATACATGCACCAATTTGAGAGGCAGGACATAGTCGCCTTTTTTATTAATTTTAGTAATATGTTTAAGCCATATGAGAGTAAATAAATAGCACTTAACGTCTGTCGACAGCGAGGTCATCAGTAGAGACCTACAAAAATTGCTTTATTATTTGGCGTCAGGAAAAACTTCACAGTGCTGTCCATACTTGAGCCGGTGTCGTTTCACCATTGGCTGCTGCATAGATGATAAATCACTCCCATTTCTGACTGGACTGCACGTGATTGGACTACACGATTGTGAAGTGTTCGTACATTGGCGCAGAGTTACTCAAGGAGTGTCAAATAAAGTATGGTTCCAATAACAAACTCACTGCAAAGGTAAATGTGTTTGAAGTTTAATGTGTCCCCAAATAATAACGCGAATTTTGCAGGTCTCTAGTCATTAGAGCTGGAGGAAAGTTGTCAGACAAACAGGAACAGAGTAGGAGTCGACCATGGTCCGTAGTACTGGAGGGACACATCCCAGCATTCGCCTGGAGTTATTTTGGGAAACCATGGAAAACCGAAATCAGAATGATCGGACCCGAATTCGAACCAAGGTCCTACAGAATGCAAGTCCAAAGTTTAACCACTGCACTGAGAAAATGGTTTTGTTGAATCAAACAAGATTAGTTTGGTGCAACAAAATCATTTGTTTGTTTAGGGGCAATGAAATATTTTGTTGCTGAAACCAAATTATTTGGTTGTTCTCATTTGGTTGCCCCAAACTGTGAGAAATGGTCGGTGTAACTAAAGATTTGTTCGGTTACGCGTACATTAAATAGTTTGGGCTGATATAATAACAATTTTACAATCTCGACAGAGTTTCAAACCTAGACTACCTGCGTCCGGCGCTACACCTTAGTAATCTCAGCTAATGTGACAAATGATGACTCTTAAAAGCTTTTCAGTAGCTATCATGCAAATATTGGGCAACATGTGGAAACAAATATTTCAAGTTTTACAACTTCACTTGTTAGTTTCTTGTTGCATTGTTTTATTTATGTGTTTATACCACTGTTAAGCATCATTAAATGCACTTACAAACATGGTTACCATCCTAATTGTCACAAAAAATAGAAACAAACAAATTACTTGTATTTTAGAACGAAGGCAGTCAAATGAGTGGCTAAATAACTTATATACAGTTGCTTCAACAAATCATTTAGTTGAGAGTCTCATTTTTTTTGGGCAAACACAGAGGTTTTGTTTATTCAAACATATATTTTGTTAGATGAACAAAAGAAATTTTGTTGCTTTTCAAATTTTGTTTGCTCAACAATATATTTTGTTAGGGCAACTAAATATATATTTGGCCCTGTACAAAGAAATATTTTATTCGATTTTCTCTCAGTGTGCACTACCGCGCTCGGTCATCTGAGAGTTGGCCTACTGCTACCTGGCAGTTGAAAGTTAACCATCGTTAATGTGCCAACCCTTTCAGTCGACGACAGTGCGAGAATAATCCGAAAAATTTAGGAGGGGCCGCGGTTGTCTAGCAGTCAGAATTCTCGCCTCCCCGCCTGGGCGAACTGGGTTCGATCCCGGCGGGGACACTCTCAAATTTTCGCATGTGGGAATCGTGCCGGCGGGATTTTTCGGGGATCTCCCGATTCCCCTTCGCCCTCGCGTTCCGGCGCCGGTGCGTACTCACCGCATTGGCTCTCAAGACCTCGATGTTAAGATCCGCCCAAATCTCTCTACCCCACTCCGAAAACTTTAAGGCAGAAAACCTCAAACGCCTTCGTTTAAAAGAAGGCGTGATCCACGAGTGTGGTAACTTCATCTTTTATTGAATAATTTTAATTCAAATACCATTTTTAAAAAAAACGAAAAATATCTGAGTAATTGACGCGTAACATCATCGAATTGTCAGTTTTGCACTAAATGTTTTACTCTGAAGGCGTGTCCAAAAAAATTTTTCTCACAGTAACTCGAAGAAAGTTTCTAAAACATTCTTAAATTTTTCAGATTCGCTGCCTTAATTATATTTTAACTGGTAACTGTCGAGAATAAATAGGCTATTATTACTGTGGATGATAAGAGAGGCGATAAGTCTAATAAAATATCAAAAACACTGGCTTGGAAGAATGCACTTACTATTGCCCAAAACCTGTATTGAGAAGTATAATACAAAATATTTTTTGCCAGGTAGTGCGAAATATCCTTAAATCTAAGCTGGCGGACTATATATATATATATAATATATATATATATAATATATATAATATATATATATATATATATATATATAATGTGTGTGTGTGTGTGTGTGTGTGTGTGTGTTGTGTGTGTGTGTGTGTGTGTCTGTGTCTGTGTCTTTATTCACGAAGTATTTCGTTGTATGTACTGTGGGGTTGCTAATAGCTGCGGGTTAATCATCTCGTCCATTCACTGATGAAGTAGAGTGAAATACTCCTGCATTCGAGAAATCGTGTATTCAGTTTCAATCTAAATCATGACATACTATTTGTGTATAAGTTATTTGAATCTAGTTAGGCTCATTGTGAGTGTAGGCCATTAGACTCACAGGCATTATGGGGAAACATTAGCCTTGTATATGTAAATTTGTTTTTCGCGTGAATAAACGATCACGACGAACATGAAGCAATGTAAATTTGACTGATGATCGTAAATATTTCAGGTATAGTTAAACCAGAAATAAAAGATAATAATATTCTACTTAGAGCAGTTAATCTGTAAGCAATATGTGTATTTACTCTGTACCAAAGTCTTAAGATAATACTTTAAAAATAAAACGTGGTCACTTCAAAGTATACCTATTCCTAAATCACTTGCTGCAAATATGTTGTTTTATGATAGCAAAACTATATTTTGGGACAAAAAAATTGTATATTAATTCTTATAGAATAAGCACTGAACCGTTTTTGTCTTTTAAAATGATTTTTTTACTAAGTAAGCACTCATTTTGCAGTTAATTACACTGTTGTGGTTACTATAAAATATTTTTTTCTTGTCATAATAAAACATTTGGCAGAGACATTTTAAGCTGTGACATTTTTGTAACCATAATTTTTTACAGCGTATCCAAGAAGCAAATACTAATTCCTGATGGAACAAAAAAAACATTTTGTGTTCTCTAGCCAAGTTGAATAACCCTTAATTATTACAAATCATCTACACATATCTTACCGTATTTTTCTTGTGTCGTCTCGCACACCAATACCATTTTTCACAACCACATAAACATTCACTTTTCATCTTTTACATATCTTGTATGCAAAAAATTATAAAATCCATGTCGGCTGGCATAATTTAGTAATTATCCGCCAGCGGGTATAGCAATCCTCGCGACCAAAAGCGCATACGCCAGGTTTTTTTAGAAATAATAGTAAATTCTAGCTGTAGGTTCCCGTGCTGTTACCGGTTTAGTATTTGTGACGTTCCTCCCGCAATATTTTTGTTTCAAACCCTGAAAAGACATAAAAACACGCCAAAGACACAAACAGCAAACACAAATAAAAGTCCGCGAGGAGAAGTGGTGATAAATATTAATGGCAAAGAACGTTGATTTTTCTTTAGATAAACATTTGCACATCTTTCTGTAAAAATGTAGCTTGTGAACAAAACGCAAGCCATTCTCTACTAATATCCAACAGTTTTTAAGTGCTACTTGACAAATGATATTTTAAGTACATTATCCTCAGGAAGTGTGACAGGGAAATTTAAATTATGGGAAATGAGTAGCCTACGTGAACACAAACTGATTGAAATCTGGTACTGCATCAAATTTCTTTCTTTTATTTGAATTATTGACGAAATTATGACATATATTGCAATATATTTTCCAGCTACATAAAAATTATGTCCAAAATCGTGATTATTCAGGCATGTCATTTCTATGTCACAAATAATATAAAAATATAAAAGCACTAACCAAAAGAATGAATTTTCTTATTCGTTAAATAAACAGTTCTATTCCATATCTTTAAAAAATAATTTTATTAAACTTCATATGCGACTAGAGAGCGCAGAAGATACAGCCTATCAAGGATAAACGCATTAGTTCAAGTTTCATGTTTATGAAAAATAAAAAAAAATAAAAAAAAACACGAAAGGGCAATGCTAGATAACTGTTTGATTCAACTTTGTGTGTAACATTTTGCAAGAGTATTGTATTTATGATTAACTGTATTTACGCCCTAAATTTGTAATTTTCATTCCGACGAAAGACTAGGTGCTAAAAGACGAGTACGAATCGATTCTGTTTCGGTAAAAAATTGTGTATCATATTATTCCTCGAGATTTATTGTTGCTAAATTATTCTAAATGTCATTCTGTTGGCGACAACTAAAAAGAAATATGCTACCTGGGATAAAACAGGTCCGCCATTAGTTTTGAAGAAGGATTTTTTTTTATGCGTTGTTAATATTCATTCCCGTTCCTTCTCCGCCCTCCTCAGAAACCAACTTTTTTTTTTAAAACCTGATTTATCTCGTGAAATAATCTTAAATTTTTCCGCTCCAAATGAAATTAACTAGCTGCGGTGTTTGACTACACGCAAACACGCGAGCGCCACAATTTTTCTTCTTCCAGTTCTCTTAACGTTTGCAGCAGCCATTTCGCCCTTTTTTTCTTCTTATTCTTCCGCTGCTGACACCATATTTCTCCCGACAACCGCCACTGTTATTTTCCTTATTTTTAATTAGCAGTTACAGCTGCGGAACTTGTTCACGTCCGTTTACACTTTACAAGGGACTGGAATTACACTTATTGCATCTGGTAGCAGTCAGGGAAATGTAACCGCTGTAAGCAGTTAACTACCAGTCCGATAAATAATGATACTCCACTCGTCATCTTATTTATTTAGTTTCGTTGGGGATAAATATAGCGGTAGGTTGGCATTTCAACTTATAAGTGGCATATCAGGTACGACGGAGGCTGTCACACAAGTTTCCTACACTTCTGACGTTTCTCTTTCAAAGAAAGACGTTAGGCGATGCCTTTGTCACTACACTGTGTACTTACCGGTGTCGCTTATCTAAGAAGGCGCGAGGTACTGCAAACAAACAATTCCCACTTGTATATAAGTTTTTTATTCCGTGACGCGTCACTCGCAGCTACGTAATATTATGAAAGCCACACGTAAGCAGGGCAGCCACAAAGGAGCTATCAGACGTCACATATGAGAAGAGAAAACGTCAAAACTGTGTAGTTTAGGTGAGACGTGGGGTTATTTAACTGGAAAGTATGGAGAACGGTGGCTTATCTAACCAGCTCACCGATGTAAAAATTATTCCCGGACATAACGAGAATGATTATTCAAGGAAATCGTGCACAGTTACCCAGTAATGACAAACTGTGAGCCACCTCCGTCAGAGGCAAGGGTAGGTCTGATAAGCTACAGGCTTATAAAGTTATGCTTGTTTATTGACATAGAAAAACTAATCATATACTGCGCACAATTTCGTATGATGTCATTTGAATTAGGCGATACTCTGTTGTTTAGTTATCTCTCTTGCCATATTAAAGATACTACAAGAAACGCGAAAAAAAATTCAAGGCAACATATTTTTCAAAACACTGTAACGTCATGCATTTTATGATTGGGTGATTCATTTATTATTTGGCTTGGCGCTTTATAGACCAAACATACCTAACGGTCCAGTCTCAGAGTGTCAAAAATTAATTCTCATTGGCACGGTCAAATGGGAAAGTAGCTTCACACACACGACAACCAATTATTACAGGCCTGAAAAATTAGCGAGTTCAATGACCTGCAGGCTAGAATCTACAGTATTATGTGCACAAATGCCGATTTCAACTGTGCATTGGTTGTCTGCTGTTACCGTGGAAGGCGTCGATTGGGCCAGCGTTCTCCAGGAGGTGTCAAACACCGTGTGAACCAATGGCTATAGTCCATTCACGATTTCTTCAGCCTTTTGGAATCGAACCTTTGAATAATCAACCTAGGTATAACATGCCAACCTGGTTTGTTCAATCACTTGTATACCACAAATACATAATGCTATGATTAACTCTAAAGTACTGTATTTTTTAATAAATGAAACTTTTCTTAATATCTACTATAACTAGTAATGTTTATTTTGTATTATATACGAATTAAAAACAGCGAGAGCAGCGGTGTATTTGCAATGGCTAGTAAGAAATAGTTCTCAGTTAAAATAGTGTTTCAACGTAGTTTTTGGTATGCTATTTGTAAATTTAATATTGCTTTTGAAATAATTCAATATTAGGTAGCCCCGATAGAAACACATTTCATTGTTACAGTTAAAAATAACAGCGCAAAATAACGTGTGTAGGCCGTAGTGACATGGTGTTTTTTTTTTAGACTAACGAAACTGTCGGCTGGGCGGATCTTATCGTTCTCTCTCTCCCCCTCTCCCTCTCTGTCACTCTCTCTCGGGAAATTTCCCATTGCTAGCAGGCAATTAAATTATACAGGTTTAAAATTGTAGCATATTTCGTACTTATTGCAGTTAAATAATGATTTTTTGAATTTTGAATCTACAACTGGAACGAGATTTTATTGTTAAATACCTTTTATATGTTATTTAGATGCGATGGGGAGACGCGCGACGCTTACAAATACAGCAGGTTGGCAGAAGTGGTGTGGAAAGGAGAACCTGGAACTTGAACAGCTTCCATTTGCTTATCCCAATATGGTGGGCGATTATACCCAGTTTTTATGTGGCCTTACGATTGACAGTGATGTGGCGACATGTCTATGATACGGCGTGTTTCTTAAAGAAGCGTCAAGTTCGTACTTTTTTTTTAAACATCCTAGGCATTTTACAATGTTCTGATAAATATGTTTTTCCACGGCAGAGTGAATGTGATCGTTGCGCATGAAAGGGCGTGGTGGCTGCGTTGTAATCGTTATGCAGGTCAGGTGTGTATGTTGATTTCAAATATGTGCAAAATTTATACGTTTCAACCATGAACTGATGTTATGACGAAGTTAATTATTTATATTCAAGTCTGTTTATCACAATGCTGTACCTTTGCGCTAGGTGTTTGAAAAACAGTTGTGTAACGAGCTTACATTTCTATAATGTGAATGTCTGCAACAATCCCTACGAAATACTAAGCGCAACTATATAAATTTAAAAAATAAATACAATTAACCTACAAACCAGTAAGTACCAATTTATGTAAATATTAGCGGAATAATTGTTACGGTAGGCCTATGTGTTTGCATGTTCACCACTATCTCTTACGTTTGTCGATGCTACGTAGTACTATAAATAAGCGACACGAGTTGTGTGCTTCAAATTTACTGGTCGTTTCGGTGGACTGGTTGTCCCTTCGTTTTAATTGTTATTGCAAATACATATTGTTAACAACATGTTAAATACTACTGTTGTTTCCGCCACAGCTGTAACGAACACCGTCGTGGTAAAATATTAATGTGTATTATGTGTAACGAGCTATATCGTGTGTAACAAATAGTTTTAAAGCTGACCTAAATATTGTTATAGGCCTAAATAGTGAACATTCGTAGGAAATGGTTTATCCAATATGACATAATTATTCGAACAGCTGTAAACAGCAACCAACGAATTTGACAGTTATAAAATTATAAGTAACATGGCAGTGTTTATGTTTACGTGTAGCGGAAGGATACGTAATCAGTAACCAACAGTAGAAATTTAACAGGGCTTCAGAAAAGGCCGAATTTATCGTGAATCAACTATAAAGTTATATGAATACACGCGTTTTGAATTGTAACTTCTCCCAAAAGTAATCAGCGAGTTCTCCAGGTCTCTGCCAATTATGAAATGAAATGTTCTGACATGTGCACATAGTACTTTGAAACCTAGGAAAGGTATGGCCAACTTTCCCCACGATAAACCATTGTCTCCATGTTCAGACTCTTGTTTTAAGGGGCTCGTCTACAGGGCAGACGACCTTGGCCGAGGTAACTGGCCAAGCTCATAGCCCGGAGGTAAGAATAACTGCTGCTTCATCGGGGATACCGGAAAGAAGGAACTAGATGAGGTGCTTTCCAAGCAAGACAGCCATACTCTGGCCGGACCCGTGCACTCTAAATTGGAATCAGTTGATATCTACTGATTTCCAGTTGAAACTGCCCCATCTAGAATCAGCAGAAAAAGAAAACTCTTAATCTCTTCAATTAAATGAAATCCACTAATACAAACATTATAAATCAGTTATTTATAGTCGATCAATAAAAATCACAAGGATTAAAAACCGTGCATTACGGTTTGAAATAAATTAATTACAATTATTTTGTCGCAAAACAATGTTATTACATGTACAAGGAAATTTAGGAAGTGATTGTATCAACTGCTACCCCAAAACGCAACACATTCACTTGTTTCTTTTGACTGGACGTTCTACCAACTCTGGTACTTTGCCAGTGAGATAAACGGTCTCGCATTTGCGTAGTAACATAAACTTAGAATGGCGAACGGCTGTAAGTTTCGTAATGTGAAAGTTCATGTTGTCGAAATATACATATATTATGCGTACGTACATGTCTTTGTAAGGCTCGAAAGTCATTCTAATTTAAGTTTAGTTCAGATTGTGTGAGTTAAAAGAGAAATATAGTGGATTTAACTGTTTTTGTCGGTGTTTTCTTGTAACTGCCATTTTACAATGCAGCGAGATTTTACAGAATGAAACTGTTATTTTGAAGAGACAGATTTACTAGTAACAACTGTGCTAATTAGACAGTGAATGTTAGAAACAATGCAATATTTGATAAAAAATTTGTCGTTTCCCCATTATTTGATCTGTTAACTTGCAGACCGCAAAACTTTTGTTGGTGAAAATCCACGTTTCACATCGAATCGCCACACTATCGAGTCAGTAAAATTATTACTTATCTATCTGTGACCAAAAATAACTATTTAAATTTTTTGTGTCTTGTTGCATTGTAAAATGGCGTATACTAGTGGACGTCGATAACCTCGTACATTGAAACCACTATATTTATTTTTTAAAGAACAGAATCCAAACTAAACTAAACATAGATTGACTTTCGATCTTTGCAAAGACATGTATTTGCGCAGAATCTCTGTACATTTCGAAAACAAAAATTACTTTCACATCACGAAACTTACAGCAATATTTGACATTTTATTTTTTAGTTCATTACCCACAATACGAGCCCACGTTTGGCAGTGGTAAAGTAGAGCAGTGGATATGGCTGATCATGAAAGCTTCAGCAAGCTTTACTTTATGGGTGGAGGTTCGAGCCCAACCACGCCAAAAACGTTTTTGTGTAGACAATATTTGTGTAAAGCGACAAAATAAATAGTACCTAACTTACCTCACATAGGAATGCTCTGTGATTATTTATTAACCAACTATAAATAACTAGTTTTCTACTGCTTGAATTAGTAGATTTATTTTAACTCATTAATTAGTGGTATTTTTTCTACAGATTCCGGGTAGAGCAGTTTCAACTGGCAATCAGTAAAAAATAACTGATTCCAATTCAAAGTGTGGAAGTACTGCTTCTTTCGCTATTCCCTCTTCGATATAGACTGTTCACTGTAAAATGAGCACGTTCGAAAGTCCTGCTTCAGATCTACTTGAATTCACGTTGCGTATTCTTCCACCTGAAGTAAAATTAACATTGCCATGGGTATCACTTTATTCATGCGTCGGCCAAGTGAAACTGTAGAGTTATTAGAAAAGTAAATATTTTACAAACCTGCTCATTTTTACACTTCGGTGCATTAAAAAAACAGAAAGCGAAAGAAATCATTTGAATTATTCTCAAGTGGTTACCTAACACTTTTTATTTGATGATAAGATATGGAACTACTTTCCATCCATCGTTACCAACTTTACCAGGCGCATGTCACTCAGTACGCCTGTTTAAGTATATGCAGGCAGGGTCAGTGACTTTGTTCTAGGTTGATTTCAAAGTACTCACTTTATTGTGAACAGCCTTTAGCCATCACGCCTTGCACAGCGTACATGCATACATCTTCCTTCCTCGACACATTTTCCAGCATGAGGAATGCGCCAAAAGAAAAATGACACAATTGTGTTTTATGAAAGTGACAATACGTACGCCGGATTGTTTTTCTTTTATTTCTGAAACAGAAAATAAGATTTTTAGTCAGCTGTTAATGATGGGGGGGGGGGGGGGGGGACAAAATTCAAAATTTGTTATTTCACAACAGCACTTCCGTTTTTCATTTAATGCTTGGATCTTTTGGTGGTATTATCGTAAACTGAGGAATGAAACTGTTGGCACATATGTAATTGTGTTTTCATGTTCATTTTTTAAATTAAATCACATAGCAAACATGATACGTTTAAGATATATATCTGCGTGATTATAAATTGGCGTGTTTACTGTAAATAAGATACACCATCTTCGAAAAAGAAAATACTGAACTAGCTTGCATCCGCCTGATAATAATTTTGAGGGATTTGGCAACCAAACCTACAGTCACGGAGTTCTAATTGCGAATCAGTGTTTAATATATTCCTTCGAAATGCTACAATTCCCAAACAAAAAAAATATTCATTCATCATTTAGTGTTTTGTAAAATGTAAATTTTTGTCTTATATTTTAGAAAATTTGTTAAATATAAAAACTTTTAAAAATTTTTAACGTACCTTTTTTGGTTAACAGTGGGATTGAGCTGCGCGTCCAAGGTCAAGAAGGGAGAGAGAGATACGGGTGACACTCTCACGCATTTCTAGCGCTTCATCGCTCCTACGCGCAAGGCGTGCAGTGTTTCCGACTTAAAGCTGTACTGTGTAAATTTGATCTGTAACAGTGGGGCTTTATTACACCCGATGAAAACCCATAGATTAAACTACGCCCATATCTTTGTACTTCTCTCTTGCCGCTTAAGGAAACTGCATAGGTAAGCTTTAAAAATCTGATATTTGACTATTTTTACGAAAATTATTTCTCGAAGAATACACGTAATATGAAAAAAGTGAAAAAATAGAGGCAATGATAGTCGTTTTTCACAGTTTTCTGACAAAAAATCGTATTTGCAGAACATCCTGTTTACCGAGCTACCCGTATATTGCGCGAACAACTATTTCACAGAAAATGTTTCAGTACATCCTCTTAAGAAATGCCACGTATTTTCTTCGAAACTGTTATCTTTAAAATTGCTGCACTGAGAAGAAATTTCTATAACATTGATTCCCCACACATAAACTCTGTGACTACAGATTTGGCACGCAGCGTCCTTAAGATTCAAAGTAAAGAGTTATCCATGTTTTAATAAATTCAAACAATTCAAACCTTCGTTTCTTTACAGAATATGCATTCCAAATCTGCAACACGAGTTGTCAATTACAAACAGCTTTATATTCAGTTGTAATTTTAAACTGTTCGTAATTTTCTGACATTTGTTCCTACTGCGAACCGTTTCACGTTTTGAAATTAATTTCTTCTTTTACCAAAGAATCCATGATTTTACTCCTAAGCATAATCACTCTGAAATGGAAGGAAACTTTCTGCAATTCAGTAGATTTCATTTCATTTGCTGTAAAATATAGCGTGTATTGAACGATGCTCTTAGACATATTGTTTCCTAATTTCTAGTAATAAAAATATTTCCGGAAAAATTCCATTGTTTGTTTCTATTTGGAGTGTACTTGAAAACAAATTATAAACCTATCTCATTTTACTGTTCTAATGAGTTCATAATTCTATTATAGCATTTTCTTAGAGAATTCCTAGTTGTCTTTTTCTCCGCTAATAAACTTATTTCAGAGAATTAATCATCAGTTTTTTAAGCTAAAGCGAGTTATTATATGTTGTAATTTTCTAGTTTTTATAATATCTGAAGGCGTTAACACGATTATTTATTAAAGTATTGGAGTGATGAGATCACTTATCGTATTTGGACTCTGAAATTCTACGGTGATATTGTGTTGCATTTGTGTACAGTCATTAAACACTGGTTTACAAGCTACTTCATCAAAAGCTAGAGTGCGCATGACATGGGTCTGGAAGCAAGTAGTGGAGTGGAGACGTTTCGGCGACGGGGTCTTGAGAGCCCATGAGGGTGAAGCGAGGTGAGTATGGAGCGGTGCCGGAATGAAGGAGCGGGGGAAACGGAAGATCTCCGAGAAAACCTGCCGACCAGCAGGAATGCCTAGCACGATTTTCACGTGTAAAATCCGGGGTCGACTCTTCCATCACACTCCTTTTTTTTTTCTACGAAACGACTTGTGTGCGCCTTGGTAGGAGGCGAGCGCTCCACTCACTGAGTCACCGCTGCCCCGGGTGCAAGTACTTTATTTATATAATTAACATAAAATGTTTAATTTGTTCTTAAGGATCATGTAGGGCCTAGGTATATTTGCTAGTATTTATAGATTTTTGTCAGAAATATAGAGATAAAACATGATAATTAAACCTAATGTTTACTCATGCAATATAAATAATTTATTTTGTGTGCTGGGTATTGTTAGTTACAGTGGATAATATTCATAAAACTAAACTGGGTTATATATATAAACTTATTTTCATTAAGTAATTTCACTAGATTTACAGGCAACATATGCCATTCCAAAATAATCAATGAAACAATAGTAAAAAACCTTGGTTAATCATACCAAAAGTATGAATATTGCTGAGAAATGTTCGTCCTGTTTAAAATAAAAGTTTTATTTCCTATTATGTACTAAGAATGACTATGAATTTAAAAGTCAGTAATTGTAGAAAAAAGAAACGCACTGGATATAAGAAATACAGTAGGTAATATTATTCTGCAATAAATTTAGAACACTAAGAAAGAACAACCTTGATAGTTTCATTTCTCATTTCGTTATAATTTTTAAAATTAGTTTACCCATGCCTTTCCATGGGACTTTCTCTAAATACTGTCGATTATCAAGTTCGTTTTGCAAGCAATCATAAAAAAGGTGCTAAATATTTGTTGTTTTGTCATTAGTCACTGCTTCCATTTTTTTGCAGGATGAAAATACAATTACATAGGAATAATTAATCTCAGTACTCAAAAAGTACATACACAATACAAGTTCAGAAGCGTTGATAAAAACTAACACAAACTTTGTAACATTCGTTTGTTCGTTTATTCCGGTATATTTGGCGCTCGAAAAAATCTATGTTTCGGTATTTATTTGTATATTTTAATGAAGAAAATAGTTTTTACATGTACGAGCATACAAAAATAAATAAATTAAGCAACGAAGTTCTAAAACGACTATTTCGTGTGGAAATTACGTGGTGTTTAGTGGATTAATTTTATAATTAAAACAACAAACGGCGATTTTATCAAAGACACTATTTCTTAAAAAAATAATAATAATTTTTGATTTGATAACTTAGTAGAACTTTCATGGTCTCTCACTGAATGAACATCGACACACAGCGATAGCAAAAAGGAAAAGTTAGACTAAGTTGAAATCTTCTTGTTATAGTTACTGTGTTTAGATATGTGCTTATCGTTATGCGCGATTGTGGCTTCGCGAACTGAAATAATTTTTATGTATAACACTGTAATGTGTTAGTCACTTGCTTATATCACGTGTGCTTTGCTAGGGTCATAGTTATAAGTAAATGAAGACTTATTGACATGTTTAATCAATGCATTAGACTGTACATACATATGTAGTTATCTGACTTTTTAGACGTTCGTTAAAAGTCTGCCCCTAATGATTTTTATGTTTGCCAAATAAATATAATCGTCAGTTCTGCGATATATGCTTAACTTTATGAAAGAATGCAAGTTTTTTAAACCATCGAGATATGGCGAGATGCCAGGTGGAAATTAACGTCCACTTTCAATAAAATCCCTCCAAACGACGAGCAGGCTTGTTATTGGCTGTTCACGGTAAAGTGAGCACTTTTGAGGCCCTAGTTACTTTTTCGTTTCAGCCATATGTTATCATTTAACGCCTTTCTAAACAAGTACTGCCATGTAGGTAATAAACACAGTGTTTATACTCCACCGCACTAGGACGTTAACATCTAAGGCCAAAATAAAATATATTTATCGACTATTATTCCACATGAGATGCTTTCAAAAGTGCTCACTTTACCGTGAATAGCCTGTATTTGTGTTCACATTGTTTTCTGTGTCCATCCCTTTAGCCTTTACTCTCCCCCTCCCCCTGTACCATTCCTCTTCCTGCCACTCACATAGCTAGATATTCACTGCTCATCTTCGATAAAACTGTCCTTTGCTCCTCACCTCATTGCTGTGGCGCAGTTGCCGCAGTTCCTGGTCACATCTCAAACTACACAACCTGCCTTTCTACCTAGTGTTAAAGGAATCAGGACAGGAAGGGTTAACTGAAACGTGTCAGCAAAGTGATGGTGTATTTGTTGATAATTCAGCTGTCGACCTTGTTCACGCACTCATTTTGGAGCGGAGGGAACTACTACTACCATTAATACTTAAATATTTCGGTTAGGTAACATTTACTATTATAACTTCTTGTTAGTTACAATGTTTTCTCCACATATATTTGCCAATTTACAAACTTTCCTTAAAATGTAACTTTAAACTCATTAAAATGCCCCTTTCACCTGAACTTCCAATACCTTGGGCATTATCTTTAAAATAAACCTCTTAAATTCTACAAAACACTTTAAAACAGGTAAACTATGCTTGGAATACACTCAGCCTGTCTTAAAACTGCAAGATTTAAAATCATGATTTTTAAAACCATTTAAAAACAGCTTAAAATAATTTAAAACACCCATTTTAACATATATATCGGAAAATATCGGCACCTTGATTGCGCTAACACCACAAAGCTATTTTAAAACGCCTACACACTGTAGGAACTCTTAAAACATTTACTTTTAACACAAACTCCCTCTATCCGGAGTTTTCCAATACACCTTCAGTAAGGATGACCACCATGAACCTTAAACTGGCCCCTTAAAAAAATTTTCAAACCTTTTCTAACATTCTAACATTTACTAAAACAAATCCTTTTCAAACCTTCCTCTCGGGCACTCCTGCAAGCCCACTTGTGCTCTCGAGAGATACATTAAAGATCACAAAATAACCAATTACAGTCTCGCTTGCTTCACCTGCGCAGGGTGATTACACTAAAAATTCCAAATTACAACCAACTTGTTTTTAAAAATATGGAAGAAAAGGCCCCACTGAGGTACGGGTCTCTTCTTTTCCGCTTTTACAACTCTTTTTGCCATTAAATACTCGGGAACACACCCATGTATTTTCCACAAAAGATTCCACAACAGCCTACATCATTTACAAACCACTCGATTCATCAGGTTGGGATACTCTCCCCACCGAACACTTCCGTGAAGGCTGCCCACTTTGACCCAGGACTACTCCACTCACTCTGCCGACGAATGCCGGGGATATTTTCCCCACCGACACTTTCGTGAAAGCTGCCCCCTTCAGCACTAACTACTCTCCACACATACCACAACGATGAAAGAAAGTGAAGGGATATTCTCCCTACCACTGGGGCTTTTCTCTTCTTCCATCCATACCGCAACATAAATTCCACACAAACCATCCATCACACCATTCACTCTCCCGCCCCAAATGTTCCACTTTATTCATTTACTAAGTCTCTTCTCATTAATACTATTTCCAATTTTTCCAATTACTCTGCCCAGGTTCTTTCTTTATAGTCCTGACGAGAAAATATGACTAAGATCAGTGCTGGTCCAGCTGCTAACTTCCAGCACACGCATATCTTCGGGAAAAACTTGTAGAACACCACAATTAATGCCCACTCAATTTAATAGCCATTTACCCTGGCAAAACGTAAGCACGGCTGCTCATCATAAACCCGATGTAGGGTACCCACAAAATATCAAAGTTAATATGCGAGCACAAAAGTAACTAAGTCTTTACATTTCTCTTCGCCAACAGGCAACAAAGAAAATGCGAAAAACACTTAAGTCCTCCAGAATAAAAGTCATTTAGCACGTCTCACAGAAAATTTCAACCACGAACTTCTGCTGGACAAAAACTAAGTCCTGGAAATTACATGCCATAAAAAGTCTGTGCCAATCTCGACCTGTCAAAAACTATCACCCATCATCGTCGCCTCGCAGAATTATTCTAAGTCCCCACTGCGCCCTGAACGTCGTGAATATTTTTTTAAGTCCGAATATTCGCTGAATACTTATCTCACAGACTCCTCATCTCGTTACTACTCTGGGCGGACACCACTCACCACAGAGCACCAGCACGCCGGCTGGTGAATTCTCCCAGAGACAGCTCGCGCACCTCAATATATACACCGAGAAAACCCCCACTCTCGCGCTCACCCTTCCAAGAGACTGGTACCTCAGCGCACCCTATACAATCAGTGCACCTTTTCGAAACAACGTCCTCTTTATTGCCAATATTTTCTGAGTGGCGCGAATTTCGGACAGCCAATGACTGCGAAAGGCGCGCTGCCACAAGGAGCGCCCGTAAGCATGCAACCCGCCACCCATGACGATCGTGCAGGTCATCGCTCACTCCTCTGCAGGGGTTCATACTTTCTAGAAAGAAACATTTCTGAGAACATATTCACACTTGTGACCGACATCCCATCACATTGTTATAGCTGGCAGTGCATGGTATCTTTATTCCAGGACCACATTTTTATCTGTGATGCCGACGTTTTCTTTATTCTAACTAACAAAAAATGATCAAATATTTACTGACTCAGTAAACGTAATTGTGTAGTATACATATGATAATTTCTTTCTACGAATTTCGTTTCACGATTTCTAAATTTTTGTACACCATTTTTACTGGAAAATTTTTACGAAAATCCATGGTTGAAGAATTAATTATACAGCTAATGATGATTCTTTAGAAATTCTAAGCTCAAGCAACGAGTTATTGAAATGTAAAAAATTTGACTGCGAGAGTTTAATGGTCGTTGTTGAATTTACTTTAATGGTGAAAATGTTAGCAAAATGACAGTATTTGGTTTTGTAGGCCAGGAGAAGTTGTGTTGGTGTTTGATGCTGAAGTGTTGTCCTGTTAATATGTGAGACATGCTGTGGCGTGTGTGTTAAGTGGTGGTGTTGAAGGGAGGCTGGTATGCATGTTGCAGATACATACACTCAAAGGAGAAGCCGTTCAAGTGCGGGGAGTGCGGCAAGGGTTTCTGCCAGTCGCGCACACTCGCCGTGCACAAGATCCTGCACATGGAGGAGTCGCCGCACAAGTGCCCCGTCTGTAGCCGCTCCTTCAACCAGCGCTCCAACCTCAAGACGCACCTGCTCACGCATACCGACATCAAGCCCTACAACTGTTCGTCGTGCGGCAAGGTGTTCCGCCGCAACTGCGACCTACGCCGGCACAGCCTCACGCACAACCTGGGGGCGGCCGCCTCCTCCGCTGCTTCCTCGGCCGCCGCCCCCCGCCCCCGCCCCCAGCTCCCCACCTCCGCCTCCGCTGGCCGCCGCCGCACTCGCCCTCCTGTCGACGCCCGGCTTCAGCATCGAGTCCATCATGAGCGCCGGCGGCAAGTAGCGACTCAGGAACGCATGGGCCTGGGCTACTTCTGACGTCACTCGCGCTCTTGTACCCACACACTAATAAAGATGGGGTAGACCGCTTGTTCATCTTCTGCGCATGTACCCAACATTGAACTACCCTAATCATTAGGGACAGGTGATTTTCACGAAAATAATCCAGGACTAGTTATGCTCCAAAACATTTCATTCATATGCACATTCGTGGTTGGATGGTTTTAAATGTCACTTGCCTCAAGTGTCTGTCAGCAAATCAGGGACGTTCAGAATCGTAGTACTTTATTACAATTGGCCCAGTCAAATAAGAACACGTATGCTCACGTAGACACCTGGCCAATAATCCGAGGAAGTTGTGGTTGTGGACATAGGATATTGAATTCTAGCATGACAATAAATATTTTCGGGGAAACACCTGTCCCTACCAATTATTCACAACTGCGTCAAAGTTACATGGTCAACAATGATGAAAGTGTTTGTTCGTATATTAATTTTTAAATGGCAAGCACTATTATATTAATAAAATACTTTCATCAATTTGCATTTAGTCAAACTGTATTACAAATAAGGTTTTAGGAAGTATAAAACATCTCTAAGTTCATGTTTACAAATAAGTTTTCTAACTTAAAATCCAAACCATGCCGTTTTCACTAGACGTGTTGGTAGAAAAGCAGTTCAGTGTTCGGACGCGAATGTTGTCTGCGCGTAGCCAGCGAGATCGGTCTACCTCATCTTTAGTCTATGCTTGTACCGTGTCGTTACATTCTGATTTGTTGGCATGGTTTACAACTTTCACGACTTTCTTTCAACGTCGTGTGTCAGTGCAATGCCATGCAATACCACCTGACAGGCCAGTGACGGATACACCTACGGGTTCACACTCATTGCCCATATGGTCACTATTATAACGCATAATTTTTACATAAATTCAACACCGGCTAATATATGGAGGATTAATTCATGCTGGTAATTTTTGTTTATAAAACGATATACGAATATTAAAACGAAGTGATTGTTAAACACATTTAAAACCAAATGATATCCCGAACAAGAGAATATTTCTGTTTTTAAACTATGTTGCAAGGACTGAATCACATTTGCAGTGTCTCACTTGCCACTGCCTTGTCTACTCATATAAAGACAGCCAGGCGAGATATTACGATTATAGAAAAATTATTTGCTAAGAATTACTAGGATATTCTTTAGTTAACATACCGTGCCCACTCAATAAGTGTTATAATTAAAACGCAATAAAGGAGCCGCGTGATATGGTTCAAAGAAGACAAACTTCGCATTTCATGCAACCCAAATGCGGGCAGACAAAATTTCTTATTACTTTCACAAAAGTAACAATGGAGTAAATTTAAAACAAATATGGGAAAAACACTGTATTTAAAGTTGATGTCATTCCACTGGTAAGATACATCTCATGCATGCACTGTATGTAAACGTTAGAGTGCTGCCGCTCCATAGGAAGCGAAGTTGCGTTAGCTTCAAATGAGCAAAACTATTTTGATATGAACTGATCACTTTACAGAACTGTTGGTCTTGCTTGCCCAAGTCGAATTCCATGCCTCCAACGTTGCCAAAGATTCTCTGCTAGTACCTCCTCCCCTCCTGGAATATCTGTTTGGAATACTGTCAACGTGCAACATCCTTCCTGCATACCGTAAAGGAGACGAGGTTAATACGTATTTAATAACGACGTATTTCTAACATCATGTTTTAAGGACATTGTATTCTCACAGCAAATAATTTAGAAATGGTCAACTTCAAATTCTGTTTCCTCCATCGGTCTCATAATTCTCTGAACCTGATATCGTGTACCTATAAAATAAAGACGTTTAAGGCATTGTGCCTACATGTTCGAAGGACTTTGCTGTTCATGAAGACAAATCATCACAGACCGCTATTGTTAGTATTGGCCAAGCATCTGAAATGTATTCCCGTAGCAGGTATACCTACATACTGTACAAGAGTCCATTTATTTTAGTTCCCTTTCCCCGCCACTGCAATGGGCAGCAACCATGAGATAGCTCGGTTTTTATCAAGTATGTAAGCCAAAGAAAATAGTATGCATCATATACCTATACGAGTACTGTAGTGCAGTTATCCTGACGAGTCACTGAGGCAAGAAATGACAAAGCAAGCATGAGTATTGTCTCTTTTATGTACAGACAGTTTTCATTTTTGAAATGTACAGAAAAGTCATTCCATGTTGAGGCTAAACTACTCGTATTCGTTTTCAGACAAATGATAAATCACAGAATCACTTTTCTGTAAGAAGTGGAGCAACTTCGAATTCTTCGTGGTGGAAGGCGAGGGGAAAACAAACCAGCATGTTAATATAAATATTCGTGGAATCTTTCGCTTGACCACGTCCGCTATTACGACTTCTGTGTACATACAACAAGCGAATGCCATTTGCCCTTACTGCCGACTGGGATGGGTATCAGTAACTGTACTGGCTGGAAGTTTCTATCGAGCAAGGCTCATAAAGTTTGGTACTCCTCGCGCTTGCAAGGAATGAAGGCTGTACGAGTGTTGTGACTCACTCCTTACTTGCCGGCTACAGACCCTCGCCCGTTCAGGACCGGTCCTGTCTTTTAGAACACAGATAAACAATAGTCACGAAATTTTACGACGCCCCTCAACTCGGAGTCATTTTGTATTATTGATGAGACAAACTAAAGGGGTATAAAGGAGGAACTCTTAGCCCTTGTAAAAGCTCAAGTCACCTTCGTAAGCACCGCAGTGAACCGATCAAATGCTGAAAACTTTAATATTTTAGTATACAACAATCTTTATAAGCATCCTTAATATTACACGGACAAATTGTGGCGAAATATCGCCGTAGCAAAATGCAGGAATTATTTCTACAAAAGTCGCTATTTCAATATTTTCAAATATCACATACCCACTGACCTTAAACACGGATAAGCATTTCTGGAGTTTATATGCTTTAAGGTATCCTTTTAAAACTGACACATTACTTTCAAATTAAACATAAAAAAATCTTTGTTGCTGTGAAGTAGAATAACACTCTTAACATCATTATAGATGACCGAGAATTGAGTACCCCCTCAATTTTTACAAGATAAATAATGTAAATTTGTTTATTTAAAACTTAAGGTTTCAATGAGAAATAACCTGTTATTTTCACGAAAGTGTCTTTGAAGTCTTTAAACGTCATTCCTGAAAGTTTTTTCTCCCTTTTAGTTAGGCCTATTACCATATAATGCCGGTGATGAACGTTTATTTGTTTCGCACAATAATTTTGAACATTTTCGCGTACCGCATACTGTGTAGTTTTTGAAGACAATATGTTTCGTGCAAATTTTTTGCGTCAACGCTACACCGTCTTCAGCCAAGTTGCCTTATTGTCTTTGCATACATTCAAGTACTTTGAAAATCGTGTCGGAAACTCCCTAGTTAGAATTTTAATGCCCCAGTACAGCTAAAGTATTTATACTCCAAGTACCTAAATTAAGAAAGGTTTGTCACTACATGAGAACATTTTTCTTTCTATCAAAAACCAATTGTTATAGCCTTAAAAGAAAATTATGCAAATACATCCGCATTAATCTTGGGAGGTAGAGAGAAAATTGAAATTATCATTAATTCTTCTAAGAATTGCATTGCTTTGCCGAAGGACTCGCAGGCAGCCTATGTCATGGTGGTTTTCCCAGCAATATATGATAATAATTCTGAAAAGTGCTTTTACCTGAGTGACATGTCCTTTACATATTAAATTTACTATTATTTGCATTAAAGTATTTACGCTTTCACTTACACACATTTAATAAATATTTATGTTTTTGGAAGCATATGTTTACCGTTGAATCAAAAGCGAAACAATAATGTTTGTTCAGGTTTCTCTAATTTAAATCGCAGCTAATAATACAATCTGATAACGATAATGTGTTGTAACCTCCCGCCCTTTAGCTCTAGTATTATTTCACTCTTTTTAGTTTTAAACTCTTAAGAAAATACGTACGGTCATTTTCACATCTTGTACTATAAATATGTTAACACTTTGTATTTGAATAAACTAGGATGCGAATTTGGTGTACCAGCACAATGTTTTACATGTTATTGTATTGATGTGAATAAGAAAACATACATGTATAAAAAAACTACTACTTTAAAACGAAAAACAACTTCTTAATAAATGAGATTAATATATTAAAATGCGTGTTGACTTACACTTTCGTAAAAATATCATATTTAAAACACATAGCTTGTTCTTGGTTATAACCACAATTTTGACAACGGTATTTTCATATACACGTGTTGAATTTATGTAATGACGCCGTACTTGCATTTGGGCAGTTAACAGACTGACTAAATAAAAATTTAATTCCATTGATTTGCAGTTAGGTTTGTAAAGACCTGTCTTCTTGTGCAATTATTTAAATTTGGAGTAAAAGTTGTTTATAAAATCATAACCATTTCACTATTTTAATTATAAAAATAGCTATAACAAATTTATTAAAACTTTAATGTAGACTGTGAAACGTAACATCTAAACGTGTATCTGAATTAAATCCTTTGACGTATTAGTTTTTCCTTTTTTTGAATTTATTACTGAATTAGAAATTATATCTGCAAATCATTTGGAAATTAAGATAATATTTTCTGAGAACAGAAATTCCCCGTTTTATATGAATAAAGACTGACATTAAAATATTTAGTTTTACAAGGAGCCCATGAAAATAAATCGGAGAATTGTGGCTTTATAGAAATGTTATTTGATATATTTAAATGGCATAGAACCGTCTAGATCGCATAAACCACGACTGCCATTACGAAAGTTCCGTTCACGTTGTTGAAAGATAAGGTTTGCCAGTTTCGATGACGATTTTGCAGGCAGTAAATCACTGACATTTAATCTCCCATATTCGCTTTCTTACCAGAAAAAAAAAATTTCCTTCTCTAAAGATTAAAAAAACGAGTGTTGATCTGTCAGCGGACTAAAATTTCCATTCTTATGAATATTCGAATCGCTATTGTGTGTTTATGAGCGACGTGTTACATTATTTTTTTTTTGTGCGCAGGCTATACATCATTTGGCTACTATAAATGTGATGTTTAGTTTTGCCTCCAGATCCGTTCGGAAGTTTCAAAGAGAAAAATGCGTGAGTCAGTCACATAAACTGCTGAAGTATAAATGTTCGAAAATGTACGCCTTTCAGATATTTTTGGTTGGACAAAAAAAATGCATCGATGATAGACACGCCTTCTATGATGCAAAAACACTATCCAGCCATTGATATGTTACATTTGTCTCTCTAGTTACTATTTATATGACAGTTGAATGTTATAAAATGAATGTAATAACTGTTGCGCATACGTGAGATGGTTTGAAATCAAGATTACTTTCTTACTTATTAACGTCGTTAGGCAGGATTTACAACGACCCGTCGCGTCCGCCCGTCAATCAGGTGACCAACAGCCAATCAGAGGTGGCCATTAATTCTATCCATCCATCCATCGAAACCTTGGCAAGCTTTAACTTTTGACGGACGAACCGATGATATTACAGCCTTCCAAACTTGCATGTTTTGTTACACATTCATCCCGAGTTCTTTACAAGGCTGTGTAATGCGTGCAGTGTTTTGTTTCGACTGTCTTGTGTTTTCATGTTTGTTTATGTAACTGTAAAAAAAAATTAAGTCACATTTTTCTGAAGATTAGTTGACAAGCTGTCCTTTGTTTTCATATTTTTGTTTACGTAACTGTAAAATAAAGTAGTTACATTTGTCCTGAAGATTAATTGACAGATACGTTTGGAAATACGAACTCCTTTTGTGCAATAGTAAAAATTATAAAATTATGCCTTTTATGATATAAAAAAAAAAATTTTGCATCGATTAATTTCCGTTACGTACGAGTATGGTTGTTTTGGGTACTTAGAAACACAATACCGCAAAAGATGTTCACTTTTTATAGTGAATTTTTTCCTATTTGTAAACAGTTTTGTTTTCATTAGTTTGCAGAAATGAACGTACGTACGACGGACGTACGAAGTTTGGCTGTCAATCGCTCGGTGGGAGACGGACGAACGTATGCCGGACGGGCGGATGACGGAGGGACGCGACGGGCTGTTGTAAATGCTGCCTTTACTCCGCAACAAATGTCGCGGTTTCAAAAACCATTAAAAAAATGTTTGCTGCAGAGCGCGCTTGCAGGAAATTGATTACTAATTCATCCTGCCGGCGGTAGCCACGATTCATGATCACTGCACCAAAATATACCTTTAAGGTTTAGTTATTCCGGGAATGACCATGCGACCACATGTACACAGACAGACCTTTCAAGGTTACTTCCAACTTTCCTGAAGCCTTGCTGAAGTTCCACTTCTAGGATATTCCACCGCCTCACGCAAACAAAGCTGCGCTGAGAGCAAATCGTACGAAATATTTTTTTTGTTTAGGGCCAAGTATAGGTATATTTAGTTGCCCTAACAAAATATATTATTGAGCAAACAAAGTTTGAAAAACAACAAAATTATTTTGTTCGTCTAACAAAATATATGTTTGAATAAACAAAATCTCTGTGTTGGGCCAAATAAAATTAGACTGTCAACTGTATATATTTATTTGGCCACTCATTTGGCTGCCTTCGTTCAAAAATACAGCTCGAGAGTTTGTTTGTATTTTTTGTGACAATTAGGATAGCAACCGTGTTTGTTAGTGCATCTTTTGGTGCGTAACCATTGTAAAAAAAAAACAATGCAACAAGAAACTGACAAGTAAAGCTGTAAAACTTGAAATATTTTTTGCAGACGTTGCCCAACATTTGCAGTAGGTCTATATCTATATATATAGTTGTCACATTAGCTGAGATTACTATGAGGCGTTGCGCTCGGAAGTAGGTGAGCTAGTTTCGAAACTCGCGCGAACTTGCCGAATTTTTTTTTTTTTTATGACCCAAACAGTTTAATGTACGTGTAGCCAAACAAATATTTAGTTTCACCAACCAAATCTTACAGTTTGGGGCGACCAAATGAGAACAGCAAAATAATTTGGTTGCACGAAACAAATCTTGTTTGATTCAACAAAACCTCTTTCTCAGTGCGAACTAAGTGTATGTAATGAAATCAGAGGGACAGCGCAACGCGTTCGTACAAAGAACTATTTATTACTAGGCATTACGAACACATCTATTCTCTCCCTGTTTCTATTCACATTAATTGTAAATGAAATATTAAAATTGCTGTGTAGAAAATAAGTTAAAGTTCAATATCACCAAAGATGAGGCACCTCTATGTTAACACAAGTATAAAACGCTTCTTATACGTGGTCTATTTAGGAAGCAAACAAACACGTCATACATGGGATGATTTGTTAAAGGTTTTCTTTTTAAAGTGTGAGTAATCGCAAATATATGATACAATGAAAATACCGAATAAATTGCATCTAGGATAGTAAAAGATTCCCTCTATCCTACATTACAGTTCGTGGTAACATTTGAGCCTGGCTAGGGGTCACGAGCGTTGGCTACATACATTTCTCGTCATGGTACCTACATGTGAAACTAAGCCAAACGATTGCTACACAATTCTCTAAAGTATAAAGACAGTCAACGACTGAAGGATCGTGGTATTTTTATATTAACACAAGAATAAAATGATAATGATACATTACATATTTAGAAAAGGTATAAAAAAAATCATGAAGAAATCGCAGGTAGTCTGTATTATGAATATTATAACATGCAATACAAATCAGGGGCGTATCTCGAAGCTTTAGTTAGTAACAATATTTATCCAGGATTCTATGTTAACTTTTCTTTCAATTTTATTTGTTTTCATGTTATTATTGTTTTTGTAACTTTTTCTTGCTCTTCCCTTGGGGACGTGATTCGTGTGCATGCCTGGAGGGACATCCACCGCCATTGAAGGTCTCAATCTTCGCAGCTGCCAATTCCGCAATCGCACACACCCGAGGAAAGAAAATTTGTTGAACAAAACGGAGCTCGTTTGGGGTAACCAAATTAATTGTTTGTGTAGGAGCAATTAAATATTCTTTCGTTGGAAGATAAAAATTACTTTGTTGTTCTTAGTTGGTTGTTGCAGGCAGGTTGCGAACATGTCGTGATCGCGCGGCCCGCGGGTGGGGCTGGCTGGCGGCTAAAGGACCGACTGTCTGCCGCCAGGTCGCTCGCTACGGGACGGCACAACCTGCCGTTCACTTGCTCTGTTTATAGGCTGTTCACGATCAAGTGAGCACTTTTAAAATCAACCTTTGAAAAATTCACTGCTCATTACTGCATATGTTTTAACTAGCACACCGACAGACATTCGCCCTGTAAAGTTGACAACTTTGGAAGGAGAGTAGTTCCACGCCTCAGTGTTCAATTAAAAGTTTTACGTAAACATTTCTGAATATCGAGATGATTTCTTTTGCTATCGGTTTTTTTAATCCATATAAGAGTTAAGAATGAGCAAGTCTGTATACCATTGTTTCACTTGACCGACGCATAAATAAAGTGATCAGGTCCATTGGCAATTGTTAATTTTATACGTGGCGTAAGAATACATAAGAAGAGTACAAATAAACTTTAGCAGGGCTTTCGAAAGTGCTCATTTTACTGTGAACAGCCCATACTTGCTTTGCTGCTGCTTCTGCGGGCGCCAGCAGTGATCTGGAGATTAGCAAAAAATTACAAGCGACAATCGTTCCTTTTTAAGGGTAGATACAGTACTTACAAGTGCTATTTCGTGGCATTAAAATTTTATATACCGCATTTTTTAAAAATAACTTCATATCTAAGCACAATTATTTTAGTAATTTTGAGACGTATAAGCAATAAAAAGTAACTCAATTAATGAAATGAGATAATTCATATTGAAATAAAATACCGTGAACGACTTAAAAAATGTTATGAAATGTTTTCAGATTTTTTAAAAACCACTGAAAATAAGGGAAATATTGCGTGTTTTTAATTATTTGTAGCAGTTTATAGTTTTTTTTTGTAAAATAAATGTTGCTAAGCATATATTTAAAATAAATTAGACATGAAATTCCAGTCACCTTATTAATTTTTCTGTCAAAGTTTTCGTTTATTTTATTTTTTTCCATATATATTATTGCAACAGCTATGCGATCTAAGTTTTTTATGCAAGGAAAAATGAACTTACAATATATCTACAAGCATTAATATATAATAATACTTTTTTTTCGGTTAATCAACACTTTACCCTCCATAACGAAAGGCTTACACATTAACAGTTAAATATTCATTTAAAATAAACCTTCATCTAACGACACGTTTGAAGGACTTGCGCCTCGATTAGTAACCTACGGGGCGAACGTACGTAAGAGATCTCTGATACAAAGGTCTTCATTTGTGAGAAGAACCCAGTTTATTGGATTTGAGTCATCTGTGTAGGAGGCTTAGACTACTATTAAATACTTCGGAATAAACTTCCCTATTACTGGATGACTAACTTCGCTGCAGTTCATTGACACGATTCTGACCTCGTGGTTTTTTTTTAAATCCCAACAGGGGTTCATTTTAACAGCAGAATTGTATGTAGAATAATTGTGTTTGAGCACTTTCTGTACGTATAGTGACAGAAGAATGTTCATGACTCCATACTATACACGACTTTCTATACGTAAAGTGACAGAAGAATGTTCATACTCCATACTATACACGGACTTTCTATACGTAAAGTGACAGAAGAATGTTCATACTCCATACTATACACGGACTTTCTATACGTAAAGTGACAGAAGAATGTTCATACTCCATACTATACACGGAACTTTCTATACGTATAGTGACAGAAGAATGTTCATACTCCATACTATACACGGACTTTCTATACGTAAAGTGACAGAAGAATGTTCATGCTCCATACTATACACGGACTTCCTTTAGTCTATTCATGGTTTCTTCACACTTTTGGAAACAAATATTTGAAAAATCGCCCCATGTATGACGAACTTATAGTTATTTCCTAATTATGCCATGTATCACGAGCGTTTTAACCTCTGTTAACATGAAAGTATATATATATTTTTTCAATTGAAGTTTTGCCTGCATTTTAATTTTAAACTATATTATTTAATTCATAATAAATATGAACAGAAACTGTGGGAAAACCTGTGTGTTGATAGCGCCTTGTATGAAATAGTTCTCATGCAAAATATAATTACAACTGAGTGCAAACGAATTCAATGCGTTATCCTGTGGCGTCATTTTCAAGATTTAACTAAGCCTAGTTTGCACGATGCGGAGGAATACCTTGGAAGTAGAACTTTAGCAGGGCTTTAGAGAAGTGTAAAGTAACCGTGAATGGATATAGTTTAATAATGCTTGTTGCATTGAATTTCTCTCGTATTCTCGTCCAGCCCACACTGACACGAGTCTTCTAGCTGTAATAATTCCGTTAAATGTAGGCCACAAATTACCCAAGTCCCTCCAAATAAAATCATACCCACCTGTAATACGATGCTACAGCCAGATTAAGAAGGAAAGTGTGTACGAGACCAATATTCCACCTGTTTTTTCTGTTCCAACTCTGGGATATCACTTTTGTCGAGTTTATTAACAAAGCTCTCAAACTGAAAACGTGCCATGGAGTAGCATTTGTAAATATTCTACATGTAAACAGTGGTAAATGGTACCACGGGTACATATTTTACGTATCAAGTATTAGTTCGGTCCATGTGCTTTACCATCCAGCACCCACAAAACAGAACAACTAATTAAAAATACGTACATCTAAATGAAAATTGCGTTACCTCAAGGCACAGGTGAAGTTCGAGGAAAGTGACTAGTCAGGAGGTTAGAATGTTGCACTTTTCGTTTGAGGTATTTGCCAAATAATACGAAAAATTTATAGATGTTTTAATGTTTCGTTGGTAGGCCTACGTTTTATATTTTACTTGGTAGGTGGTACAACATGGTATATAATTTTGGACATTTCTTGAATCGCAGTTCTAAAATAAAATTCAGAATAAACCCTGACGTACGCTGTAGACTCCAATCTACTTTTCTTTCTTTTCTCTCTCTCTCTCTCTCTCTCTCACACACACACACACACACAGTGACTTGCTGTCCAAAACATGCGTGAATGTTATGTTTTGTTTCAAAGGAGAAGAGAAAATACTTTTATTTCGATTTGTAACTATTGTATTGGGAAATATATTTATCTTAAGAGTTATTTAATGTCTGCTAAAATAGGAAATCTCGTCATATTTTACAATTGCTTTCCTCTTCAATTTATATTTGTAACACTTTGTGTCTGATGTTTTCGGGAACATACTTTGGAGAGAATAATACTGCAGTGTGTCACAAATAAAGTTTAAGCAACTTCGGCGCGCGACGCTCAAATGGACTGCTTACAGACATGCAAATATAAATATGGGGAGCAAAAACCTAACCCAGGTAGTCGCACAAATTCATTACAAACACTCTTCAGCTTGCACAGAGTGTGGTCTGTGTAACTATCTGAGCACACACGACGTTAGTCGGTCAACAACACACTAAGCAATCGCGTTCACAGTGACAGCTCCGCCCATAAGACTTCGAACTACGAAACATGTTTCCGTGACTGTGATCACGACCACATGTTATCTCACACACCACATGTTATCTCACACACCACATATTCGTGTGCTCCACGTCGTTTCGCAACCATAGTGAAAACACATGTTCGGTGCCGAGCATAGGCATCACTTTTGCTCAACATTGAACGTGGAAAAGGGGAAGGAAAAAATCTTTACGAATTGCAATACACTTGCTGTCTGTAGCCTCGCATGTTAGCATGTGGTGTTGGTATTGCTATGTTCATGTAAAGCGTGCCAGCTGTAGCCCTGGCCCTACTCCATAAAGACTATAGTACGTCACACTTGTGAATGTGCAGTGAAAACTTGCTTGTAAGATAAACCTTGCCTTTGTAGAACTGTGACGTTTGAGTGATTGTTTTGCAATTGTTTTTATTTGTGAAATTTGTAACGGTGTGAAACTTTTCTCTGCATCTGTTGATGAAAGACTTTGAGACACGAACTTATTGGCGTATGCGCCAATTTTTCTGCGTTCACTCGGAAAGAGTATATTTTCCTAGACGAATATTTTTAGTGCTTGAAAGTTATGGTAAGTAGAGTTGACTTTTGCCTGTTATAGAACCATTAAAAAAAAAAAAAGGAAATGATATTATGTGTACAATGGCATGAAAAGACATTAAAGGTTTTGTGCAAACTATTATAGTTGAGACAATATTTTTTTTTTTAGTATCGTCCTATTCTTAACTATTGCAGAACTAACTTGCAAATAATTTTCCTTTACGATAGTAAATTATTTGACAATTTTAGCAAATGGTGGCTGCCAATTCCTTTAAACACTTTACTGGCAATTTTAAAGACACGATGGTGGTATACAAGTGTCTCATTTTTCAGTGTTTCGGTCATTGAGAAAATGCTTGTTACGTACCGAATTTTCTTCGGAATGGTAATTCCTGTGGCCAAATTTATAATCGGGTCGCATTTTCTGTTATTGCTTTTAAGCAGTTGTAACCTCCGTGTTCTTAGCCTTACCTTAAGAAGAGAATTTTTTGGGTTCGAATCCCACGCAAATAATGGGTGCATATGCTTGTTTCTAGCTACAAGTTAAAACTAACTGTAGCTTATAAGCCACCCGCATACAGTTAGGTTAAATGTATTAAAATTATAGCGTTTAAAAGCATCTATTAAAAAAGAACGTCATACTTGCTTGAAGAGATAAGTGAGCGAGATACGATGGGTCATTCTTTCGCCCTATGAAGCTCGTGTGCTTCAGACAGACTTGGCTGGAGATCCCTCTTGGAGATCTCATCACCCCTGTGGCGCCGCGTGACTGTCGAAGAAAGAGGCGCGCATTAGGTATTCACACAATTGACAACTTAAGCAGGAAGAAGTAGGATTTGACAGTGACTAGCAACCTCACTAAACTTAAGTATACACAACAGTGATTTATTTATTGCCACATGCTTTAAACGATTGCAAAAACATAAATGTAGATCAATAATCGCCTATTTCGATTTTAATTTCAAGCAAAACACGTTCCAATTTTAGTTTTTATTCTATACACACTTTTTGTTAGGTTACTGATTCCTGCATAAGTTTCAATTGTGCAAAACCCTTTGCTCTAATCTACGAACCCATAAATGCATACCGGTAGGCGTTTTAAGTGGAAATTTCATTTTATCAATTTATAGGCTGTTTTACTGGAGACTCACTTTGCGAAGTGGTAGAAGGGTGGTCTTGTAACCAGTTACCTAAAATTTTATAATGTTTTCCGCCATACGACAAATGTTTTCCCTGACAGTCCTCTCGCAGAAGGCTGGAAGGAAGCCTGTACATTTCATTAAAGATTGTTCACGATAAAGTAATCACTTTTGGAAGCTATGCGTGAGATCTACTTGTATGCACGTTATGTATTCTTCCGCCTTATGAAAAATTAACATTGCTATGGCCCTCATCACTTTCTTCATGTGTTGGTCAGGGGAAACTGAAATAATTAGAAAAGTAAATATTTTACAAATCTGGAAATTTTTTCACTATGGTGCATTAAAAAAACACACAGTGAAAAAAATTATGTAAGTTACTATCACAAATGGTTGCCAACACTTTTTATATCGACGTTAAGATGTGGGACTACTTTGCATTCATCGTTACCTATCCAAGGTTGATTTCAAAAGTGTTCACTTTATCGTGAACAGCCTTTACCTACACCCAGAAATTATTCGCAAGTTCACCACGCCAGTGTACACGTATAGTTGGAAAGCGCGAATATTGGTGTTATTTTTTTCCCACACATCCATGGCAGCGTTCCTACGTTTACATAGGCAGGATTTACAACAACCCGTCGCGTCCATCCGTCCGTCCGTCATCCGTCCGTAAATCACGTGACCAACAGCCAATCTACCCGTCCGTCCATCGAAACCTTGGCAAGCTTTAACTTTTGACGGGCGAACGGATGAAATTACAGCCTTGTAAACTTGCACGTTTTGTTACTCATTCATCCCGCGTTATTTACAAGGCTGTGTAGTGTGCGCAGTGTTTTGTTTTGGTTGTTTTGTGTTTTCTTGTTTGTTTATGTAACTGTAAACAGAAATTAAATTACATTTTTCCTGAAGATTAATTGATAATTGCGTTCGGAAACACGCGCTCCTTTCGTGCAATGCTAAAAGTAATAAAATCATCCTTAATATGCTATTAAAGAATTTATTTACATCGATTAATTTCCGTTATGTAGGTATATGTGCGTTTTGGTTACTTAAAAACGCAATACATTTTCATAAAGAATTCTTTCCTATTTGTAAACATTTTCGTTTTTATTAGTTTGCAGCAATGAACTTACGACGGACATACGAAGTTTGGTTGTAAATCGCTCGGCTGGGAGAACGTACGACCGTATGACGGATGGACACGACGGACTATTGTAAATCCTGCCTTAGGGAAAAAGTCAACTGCAGACGGAAGCTCCCAATTATTTTAATAAGCGATGCTAAACATTTCTATATTTGCAGCCTGATATGAGGTAGACCTAGTACTTCCATAAAATTTATATGTTTAAAAACTTCGGAAGTTTACTAAAACCCTTTTTTTTTTACACTGTAGTATATGCACCACCGAGATGTATGCAGTTTTCCGTGGAAGGGTGCGTCGAAGAAATCGGTAAAGAGAAATACTGTTTAAATCTTATTCCTACACTCTAAAAAATTCTCGCAAATTTACCAAGTCTCTGTGTACGCACACTGAAAATCACGGGTCGTATAAGTTGTTCACGGTAAAGTGAGCACACATGAAGCCCTAGTTACTTTTTCCTTTCAGTCATTTGTTTCCTTCCGCCACTTTTTAAAAATAAATATTTTCATATACATAATAAACACATTGCTTATATTTTACGGGCTCGACAGATAACGTCTATTTATTGACTATTATTCCAAGTGAGAGGGCTTCCAAAAGTACTCACTGTACCGTGAATAATCTATACTTTTCCTATATCCAAGTAGCTTTCCTACATCTAAGTAGCTTTCCTACATTTGTTCAGAATGAGTCGAAAACTGAGTTTAGAAGTACTTAAATATTTACAGTCTGGTGTAGGGTATATTCCGCTTGATTTACATAAACTATAATTTAGGAAGTTAACTAGAAATTCTTTACGACGTAGGACGCAATCTATTTTTAAAGAAATTTATATTTGCAGTTGTAATCCTTTTGATTTGGACTTGAATCGGTAACTGTTATTTGTTTACGCCAGTCATTAATAAGGGTATTTGAAAAAAATATTCCAAACAGAAAACAGGAAACACCATAACGACCTCATCCGATACAGTTTGAAGCCTGCAAGTGTACTTGTCCGTTGCGGGATACTGATGTTGTCATTTGCCACTTTATAAAAACTAAATCTACGCAAAAAATCTGCATATCTCAAGTGATTCGCGCTTTAAATATGCCAGATAAGTAGAGCTAGAGAATTTTCGCGAAACAAATATGGATACACGGTAGACTTCAATACTATAAGCACCCAGCAGCAGTTTGTCTATAGCCATTGGTTGCTCTCTCCTTGAGAAGGCGTTTTTATATTTGACCGGGTCACTCGGAATTAGCTAACATCGGCAAGGCTCCTACGTGATTCGTGTACAGACAATTAACACGTCTCAAACTAGTTCAGCCATTCAAGCTAGGCAAACGACCCTACAGTGTTTTGAAATATAACTTGTCTTGAAAATTTCTCACTAAATTTCACTACCCCTACAGATAAATTATGTTCAACTACATTTCATATGTAAGTTATGAAAATTAATTTAATATTTATTGAAGATATTTAATATTTCCTTAGTTTGTAAATTGCAGGAAATAAGCAAAACAATACTATAATAAATAATAGTCGAAATTCGGAAGATCTTAGATTTGAGATAATATCACAATTACTTTGAAGAGCATGAAAATGTTTTCAAATGTTGAGAAATATTTACAGAATATTGTGAAATATTTGATATACACCAGGCCACCATATACATTTTCTTTATATGGGAAAAAATCAGAATTATATTTTTGAATTACTATTTAGCTCATTTTTCTAACCGCGCGATCATGTTAGGAAATGATTGTTTTCGACATTTATGATGTTGAAAGAGATAACACGAAACCTTTCTTAAAATACTGTAAAAGTTATCAATTATGGTGGCAGGTATGACATAATAAACATCAACCTTTGTTGCAAGCTGTGTTCTTCTACAATGCCATATTAAAATACAAGGGAGCCAAAAATATGCCCTCACGTAATCATCATGGACGATAAAAAAAACTGTAATAAGATTCATTGCCAGCAAGCTGGTCTCAAACAAACGATATATATATATTTTTTTTTAGCAAAAAATTTACTTCTTAACACTTTAGCTCAGATACACTTCAGCGATTGAATGATCTAGATTTTACGCGTCTTAGGTGTCTGCCCACGAATCACAGATATACAGTAGCGGAGTAACCTTGTTGTGATTGGCCAGTCTAGAAGAAAATGTCTTCTCACAAACACACGTCGCCAATAAGCAAAAGAATTTTGCTGGTCTGCCCATAGGGTATTGAAATCTAGCATGTGCAGAAATCTTTTCGCGAAATTCGGGTGTACCTAGTTATTAGTAAAGACTCAGGAATTTCGCGAGTTCAAGTGAAGTTAGGATAGACTTGAAACACTTGTGTATTCCTGTTAATTTTGTGATTGGACCAGTCTAGCACGCCCTGCAGGACTCAGAAGCAGTGATACGTCGTGTGGAAAGACACTGAGCGAATCACGTACAGCATAGTATAGGCTTTTCACTGTTAATCTAGCATTTTTATAAGCTCTGTTTAAGATCTACATGCATGCATATTGTATATTCTTCCAGCATATAAAAAATTTTCATTGCCATGAGCCTCATCACTTTGTTTATTCGTCGGTCAAGTGAAACTGTAGAATTACTAGAAAACAAAATATTTCACTAATTTTCACACATTTTCACATATATGCACTAAATAAAACAGAAACATACAAAGATGTTTACATAACATTTTAAAACCATTGTTAAGTTGTAAAATAAATCTCCGTCCGTTGTTACCAACATTACTGGGCGTAAGCTAGTCAGTGTGCCCGTTAAAATATATTCAGGTAGGAGCAGTGACATTTTACAAAGGTTGCTTTCAAAAGTACTAGTTAACCGTAAACAATTTATACACAGGACAAAGTTTTCATCATAAAGACACCAGTCAATGAACAAATGTTAGTTCTTAGATGTGAACAGAAATGTCAAGTTCAACTAAGTCGTCAAATGAACTCGCAAAATTTTCGGGGTCTCCAGTTATTAGCAGTACGTTCTCTTGTGATCTCGTAAATGAGTTTGGGGCACTCAATAATGCATAACATTTCAATTGACAGTGGTATCGATTTTTGTGTCCTAACCAAAAATTCCGTGTTTGGTTCCGATGATGCCTCAAATAGGTTTTAATACCAGGAAAAAAATCTGGTATTACTACAAACAAGTTTTTTAAAACATATCCTGCAAAAAAAAATTTTGTGTTGCTAACATGTTACCGAATAGAAAGTACAAAATATTTGGTAATGACATAAAACATTTGCAGGGCATACTGTAAAAAAAGTATATTGAAACCCTATTAAATTAATTTTCAGGGACGTATTAATAGGTTTATAAGAAGTTCTTTGACATTTTCAGCTTTTATTATTTGTCTAAGGAGTGTTAACAATTGTAGGCTTAAAACGTTTCCTAAGGGGAATTGAACAGTTTATCATTTTACCTCCTGGTCAGTGCAGTAGATGCCAATGATAATTTTAAGAAAAGTTTATATTGTGTTCCGTGTACTTGGAATCCTTAATCGTTCCTACTCAGTTATTCAGTGTCGACCTACGCTGCTGATCGACGTCCTGTTTCTCGCTTGGTCGGTGTGTTGTATGAGCGTGAAGGGGAAATAAGTATTCGATCTTATCACACTCATCACATACGCCCTGATCATTGCATACAACCACCTAGGTCCAAAGTAACTATAGCAGTTTACGGTCAAATGAGCACTTTTGAAAGCCCTGTTTAAGATCCACTTTTATACATATTGTGTATTTTCCACCTTATTTAAAAATAACATTGCCAGTGGGCCACATCACTTTATTCATGCATCGGTCAAGTGAAACTGTGAGATTATTAAGAAAGTAAATAAACTCTAAAACACTGCTCAATTTTATTACTAATTAATATATATACTAAAAAAAAAAAAAAAAAAAACGACAGAAATAATTTAAGCTATCATAAATGGTTACCTAACACTTTTTATTCGACGTTAAGTTATGAAACTACTTTCCATCCATCGTTACTGACTTTACTGGGGAATGTCACTTAGTGCGCCCATTACAATATATGTATAAGGGGCAGTGACTTTTTCCTAAGGTTTATTTCTAAAGTGCTCACTGTATCGTGAACAGCTTTTACGTTGTTTACTGTTTCTGATCTAATTACCGGCAGCGGTTATTAACATTATCCTCTAGGCTACTGTTTTTGTATTAGTGTGGGTTAAGCAGGACTCACAACCACCCATCGCACCCGTCAGTCTCCCGTCCGTTAGTACCCCGTCCGTCACTTAGTCATCCGTCTGTTTTTTCGTCCGTCAGTTGAAAACGACTCACAACAACCCGTCGTCCGTCGATCCTTGCGTCCGTCAAAATTTCAGTGTGACGAATTGACATCGTGGTCTTTCGTTCGTAGAAGGTATATTTTGGTTCGAAAAACACTTTCAAACGAGAAGCGCTTTGGAAAAATAATTTTTTTACCTGACAAAAATTTATACCGAATTATTGTTTATGTGTTAAATTCTGAGTTTACCCCCAAGATAAATAAACACATATCCACCGGCTTGCATTTTCTTTCAAAGTGCATATTCGCGTCTACGCAATGTCGTCAGAAGGCGGTGGCCCATCCGTCGGCCCGTCGAAAGTTAAAGTTTGAGATATATTTAACCGATAGAAAAAAAAAGTTGCCCTGCGATTGGTCGAAGATCACGTGGTCGTCTGACGGACGGGCGAGCAACTGACGGATGTGATGGATGGTTGCGAGTCCACTTTAATTACGCAGCACGTCTCATAACGTCTTCATAAAAACCTATATACACCAACTTCTGACGCTAAAATGGGGTGTTATTTTATGACTGCAAGCAGGAGGCAATGAATCCACTACACTGTCGACTAGCTGCGTTATTTTTGTGTTTTACATGGCTGGAGACGATGGTGTTGTTTCAGCTACCCTTGTCTGCTGTTCATAATCACCGTAGCACTTGAATGTACCTACTCAACCAGCGTCTCTAATCAGATCGAGATACGTTAAGTGTTACCGTCCCTGGCCGCGGAAATCTCAGGTAATGTTTATGCTATTTTTGTTCAAATACTAACATCGCGTAAGACTATGGAAACTTGTGGTACACAGAAAAAAAGCTCAATGTTGCTGCAACAAAAAATTGCTATTGAGGCATTTCTTTGATCGGTTTATGTTGTAATAATATTTTTAATGTTATACAATGTTACTTAATACTATCAATTAACAAAGTCTTATATTACTGTAATGGAAATATACTGTTGAAGTGTTAAAGTTAACAAAGCCTCTAAGCAATGTTGCCGCAACCTAAAGTTACGCTAAAACTATCAGGAAGAACAAAATATTTTGTGATACTGCGACATTAAATAAATGTCCAACCAACACAAGGTTACACTGACTTGGCGTTGTAAAATGCGGGATACTAGTGAACAGCTATATCCACGTAAAATAAAACCACTATATTTAAATTTTAAAGCATAGTGAGATAGCTAAATATAGCTTAGATCAACTCTCAAGCCTGGCAAAGCAGTTAACGTGTGCCAAATATACGTAAATTTCTAGAGTATCAAGTATTTCCAAGTAACTAAAGAAAACTGTAATTTAAAGCTTAGCTATATTTAATATTTACAATATGAAAATAGGTAAGGCTTATTAAGATAACGCAGTTGGTAGTGGTAGGTCGTCGGGTTCAGTTTAGAGGAGAATGTTAAGTACTCACGGCGGAGGTTCGATTCCCCTCTCATAAATCATTCTATTTTACGTTGGTAATACTTATTTTCGTGACAAAATAATAGTAATTATTAATTTATTTTATATCGGGATGTTTTTAAAGCAAATAAATAACAAGAAAAATTTTAACACCAAATTGTTAAATAAGTTTAAAACACAAAATTAGTTTTGCCACAACATAAACACCGCCTTAATATTGACAGAACAGAAATGATATAATTATATTAACATAATAAGTTAACAGTATATTACATTAACAGCAACATTAATTAATGGTGGTTCACAGGCAACAAAAATAATATTACTGCTGTAGTAACATTAAGACGCCCGTCTACCTAGAGCTTTTTTCTGCGTTTGAAGCCGAGAGGCGAGGGAGCGTTAAAGGCGACACTGCCACGCCATCAAGTCCACCATCGCCGCTAAGCGCAAGGTTCTGGACTGGTGTGCAGTGTTCTCGTCGTGCTGTGTGTACCTATGGGACTTTAAGCTGCGACCCTGTTATTTTATTGGTGGAAAATGTGTAGGAAGTTTCAATGCATGTCCCTTGACTAGTTTTGTATGGATCTGATACGTTCATTTTGAGATAGAACGTTTTGAAAAAGCCGTTTGTAACCATTTTGGCGTGCTCTGAAATGGTGTTTCCAATTAACGTGAGGTCTTGAAAATATTCAACAGCCCTCGTCTGAAATGTGTGTTCTTTTCGTAAGTCAGTACACTGGACGCGCGTTTAATAGTTTCGTAGAAAAACATGTATTTCGAACACTATGCAATGCAACACACTTTAAGCGCCAGGTAGACGGACGCCTTAATACTGTTGTCCAACGAGGGTTAGTAGTGAACGGCGATAATATCGAGATATGTCGAGGTCTTAGAGCAGTTGGTACTGCGCCAGGTTCCGTGAAGTCCACTACGGCGAGCACTCGTAACTTGGGATCGATATCACTGCGTGCTGTAATTTTTTTATTCGTAGTAATATTTCTTTTTGTTACAAAATAATTGTACTTAATTAATTTTACATTGGAATGTTTATTTAAATCATAAAAAAGATATACAAGTTAATTTTTAACACAAATGTTAACATCACTGCAACACAAGATTTGTTTGCCGCGTCATAAAATTTGGACAAACTTTAGAGTATTGATATGCCAAAAGTTAAATTTTGACATTAGCATTAATCAAATATTGGGATAAAATACAATGGTCAAGTTGAGCATCAACCACTTGCACGTTTAGACCACTTTTGTGACATCAGCACAATTAATTTGACGTGTTCTGAGGAATTCTGTGCCAGTTATAAACACCCAACTGTTCCTTCTACGCCAGTGTACACCGCAGAGGACTGCATTTCTACTTAACGCCGGTAAGCTAATCTGGGAGAGGTTTATAAACGAAATACCAACCTGAACTTACATCTTTAAACGGCACATATACCTTTGTCTTACTCAAGGTCCGACACACGTCCTAACGAAACGGATACTGGCATACAAAACAATCACGGCATGGAAACCAGCGATGAGCTATTGTGATCTGAAAGGTCAAAGATAGAACAGCATCCAATAAAATAAGTCCCTGGTATCTAAAGAATGTCATTTGTTCCCGAGGTAGGCTAATGATAGAAGACACGTTCATTGCAGTACGTAAATTTATAAATGTGTTTATAATTGAAAAGTTATGATACAGTTATCAAAACACATTGAACTTTAGGGCAGTAATTTACCACAAAAAAAATTGTAGATCTGTCGTGATACAATGTGGCTGCTTTCGTCTCTCGTTTATGAATGAATTAACAATTTCTTCTTAAACGCGTGCTAATCACGATCGTCCACTGTTTGAGTGCCCTCATTTTGAGTGCCTTAGACATTCAGGGAAATAAATAATTACACAGACAGTAACTAACAAAAAAAAAAAAAAAAACATCGTTTGAGTAGGTATGGTATTCGAAATGCCTTTACCACTGACACAATTTTACCAAAATCACTATCTATTTTTGGCCTCAAATATTTCGCTGGTGTACACAAAAGTACGACCCTTGCCTACCCGTTGCGATGGTAAAAGGTTTAGGCCTATGGCGTGTCTTCTGCATATCGATTACAATGAAAGTCTATACATCGCAGGGACGCCGGAGCAGGGGTAGCAGCTGCTACCCAACATTTCGAGTAGGGTTGCAAAGAATCTTTTATGCTACTCCAGTATTTCCGTGTTCCAAAAAGGCGTTCCTCTGTGATACAATGGTATAAGTAAGAGTAACAAGGGGCAAATTTGTGAACAGGTAGCTATGATTCTGCAGTCACCTGAAGTTATTATACAATGAAATGACATATGATATATGATACTATGGTCACCTGGAGACAACTTACAAGACGCCATCGCTCCCCTCTTGCGAGATAGACACACAGCTAAGAAGGGTGAGTGTCCACAAACACGAAGTACCTAGAAACCTAGTTGAAGTTAGCTGCTGTATGTGAGGAAGGGAATGTGCCCAACTGAGTTTTCCTACATGCCTGATCACACATAAAAAATTAAATTAACTCCCTCCCGGAATTTCTTTCTTATAGCTTATCAAAGTTTTTAAAATAAAAAAAACGAGAAGTGTATTCTTTCCAATTCCGCTTTTATGGTATAACTATTTTCTACCTAAATTGCAGGCAGTGTAGCAATTATTTTCTATCGAGAGTTTTACTGTCTCTTAGCCAATTCCCCCCTTTTTTTTCTTGTCTTAGGTTAGCCGTATGAGAGACAGTCTTTGCCTTAATCGCAGCCATTTTTACCCAGTCTCGGAAAAACAGTGATGTGTATGCGGATGCCTAGTGTTTAGCACTTTTCCAAATGTATAGAAGTTTTAAGCTCAGCATTGAGACGCATTTAAGTTCCATATTTACCTCTGGCCTCTGGCTATCAACTTACAGATTTGTTACAGGACAATAAAACCTGTAAAACTTGGAATAATCAGGGAATTTAAAATTGTCAGGGACAACATGGAAAAGTTAGGGGAAAGGTGACAGAAACTGGAATGTAATATATGTTCTGTAGGGTTCAACATACACAGAAGCAGCCCGAGGAATTTGATCCAAAACTAATGGAAACTGTAAAGTAACTTGCATTATGTCGAAATAGACTCGCAAGCAAACAAATGTACATTTTGTAGTGTGGATAACAATCAGGAACTGCAAATTCCCAGAATTTCATATTTATTACATTTCATCACGTAGAGCTATTTATGGTAGAATTGTTTTAATGGATGCCTGAAAATGGAAGTAAGTATATTTTTTGTTGGGGAAACCGGAAATGTCAGGGAAATTTGATCCTGATATTTCGTAGCAACCTTGCAATTAAATTTTGGGTAGGTTAGGAAAAAATGAAGAGTAATAAATAAAACTTAGTAGTTTATATTATGCGATCATTTCTCAAGTCCGTCGCCACCTATTTGAGAGCTGGAAATCTTTTCTCTACTTTACCGAACTAGTACAACTTTCCGCCCATAGAAATTTGTTGAAGTTATGAAATCCTGTGCGTTCGTTGCGGCTTAAATGCTATTTGTTTGGACTTGAGAACTCAAACGTCCTTAATATTTTATCACTTTAAATACTAAAAAATTACTTTCAGTAACTATTTATAAATTATAATTGCAATGCTTATGAATCAATAATATGGTAATAAGTTTTGGTATTTGTTTTAGCTTTTTAATTTGTACTGTTATATTGTAAAGAAAATTCGGATGAACATGATATCCTACTCGAAGCAGATGATGCCCCTGTGGCTGAGAGGTTAGCCTGCTCACCTCCCACCAAGGCAAATCGGGTTCAATATCCAGCCGGGCCACCGGATTTTCGCATGTGGGAATCGTGCCGGACATGCCGCTGGTTGGTGGGTTTTCTTCGGGGATCTCCCGTTTCCACGCCCTTTCATTCCGGCGCTGCTCCATACTTGCCTCAATCACCCTCACCAGCTTCTCAAGACTTTGCTGTTAAGACCGCCCAAATTTCTTCACTCTTCACTCAAAGCAGGCGCCATACAAGGAACTGATTAGTCAAAGAAATATTACTTAATCTTTGTCACATCCATTCAGCAAGCTGATCCAACCACATCACTTCGGTATATTTACATAGTCCTACCTGCTCTCTATCTCACTTTATATATTCAGTATATCCCTGCTATAACGTTCCTGCATATAACATTTTTCTGCATATATCACCATTATTTTCGTGGTCCCACCATTTATCCATAAGGCTTAATGATTTCATTTCCTGTTTACAATAATGTTCATATTTGTCATTTCCTGCTTATAACATCAGTATTTGTTCAATTTATTGCAGTATCCAAAATGTAAATATTCCTCTTAATTGAAATTTCAAACATTTAACAATGCAGTAGCTTACAAACAACTACAGAGAACAGTTTATACTTGAAATATTAATGACTATAGAAAATTACTAAGATAACGAAGAATAGATGAGTGAGCAAACATCCAGAATGCATGTCACTGTGCATTTATTGATGATACTACAGTCCATGAAATTCTCATATCACTAATACTTTTGCGTTAAATTATTCACATGAAGATGATGTACTTGACTAGCTGTTTATATACGAATTTCGTTTCACTTGATGTGTCCCTGCAGATGCAATACTGTTTTCTGTTTATAACATTTTTATAACATTTTCCTGCATATAACATTTTATTTTACTGACACCTTGGAAAATGTTATAATAGTGTTCTACTCTATATATATATATATATATATATAAAATATATATATATATATATATATACACACACACACATATACATGTGTTGTATATACCAGATGTTATAAGAGTGGTCTGCTATGTATATATATATATATATATATATATATATATATATATAATTATATATAATATATACACCCAGGATGTTATAATAGTGTTCTACTATATGGAACACTATTATAACATTTCCCACTGTGTATATATATATTATTATATATATATATATATATATAATTTATATATTTATATATATATATATATATATTGTGTATATATACCCAGGATGTCTGTAACCTTTAGGGTCAAAATTATACAAATGGTAGATGACTTTAAGTAGAGTATTTTGAGATAGGGAACCAATGGTTGGTAATGTATATTTCAGGCAGCACGTGATCTTTGAAAAACAATAAGGTGCGAGGAGCTTCGGTATAAACTGTTTCCTAGTTTCCATAATAAACAACTGTCTGCCGCATCGACGGTTGGTGGGTGGCGCTACAGTTCAACACGATACGAACTCGTCTGTGATGTGTCCATAGCGGCATTTATCACTGTTCGCAGTTCGTGTCTGGTTTCCGAAGACGGAGCATTACTGCCGACCTCCCGTGGCGCAGTCGGTTGGTGCGCTGCCGGTCTGAGGTGCGGGAGGTTCTGGGCTCGAATCCCAGGTAAGGCATGGTGCTAATTTAAGTTAGGTTCTAAGTTAGTTCGTAAGCCGTTCCTTGATAAGTCTTCAGGCATAACACCGGGGGGCGTTAATGAACCCTTTACAATTACAACGGAGCATTACTCGTCACAGGAACTTGCAGACATGCATTTATCTCAAAATGTTCATTTTAGAGTCCTCTGCCATCTGTACAGTTTTGACCCCTGAAGGGTTAGAGAAATCCTTATATATATATAATATATATATATATATATATATATATATATATATATATATATAAAGTTCGCTTGCGAGATATCGGAAATGTCGGGATATTCAACGTAGGAGGAAAATCTAAATAATACCTTCGATCGTAATGAAAATAAAAACAGCTGCCACCCTCTTATCGCAGAAAACTCCCTTACCCTCAGGATTTACGAATGTTTGATGCTGGTTTATTGAGGAGTATTGCTTAGTTAACAAAAATGGCTCTCGTGTTGCAGCTGTACAGCACCATCCGTTTTCGTGTAAAACGCACACTTATCTTCAGCTGTAGCGGTACAGTGCCTAGCATGTAGGCAATACTATAGACTGTTCACGGTAAAATGAGCACTTTTGAAAATCAAGGTTTACTTGTATAGACATTGTGTATTCTTCCGCCCTATGTAAAACATAACAGTGCCATGGACCTCATCACTTTATTCATGCGTCGGTCAAGTAAAACTGTGAAATTATTAGTAAAATAAATATTTTACAAATCTGCTCATTTTTACACTTCGATGAATTAAAAAAAAACAGCGAGCGAAAGATGTGATTTCAGTTGTCAAAAATGTGTACCTACCACTACTTATTCGGCATTAAGATATGGAACTGCATCCTATCCATCATTACAAACTTTATTGAGCGCATGTCACTCAGCGCGTCCATCAAAATATATGCAGGCAGGGGCAGTAACTCTTTCTAAGCTTAATTTCAAAAGTGCTCACTTTGTCGTGAACAGCCTTTATGTACATGTATCAATGGTATGTTGCTATGCGCACTGCACATACGATAGTGAAATATATTTCTAACATGTACTGTAAAGAACGTGTACCATACATCAATAGTCTTTCAGTACTGAAGCGGCCTGTTTGTTTCAGGTAACAGTTTTTGTGTGAATCTCTGCATTGCCCACGCACCTGAATTTGTATCGGTGCCGCCGAAAGTATTGTGAGCGTTTTACACAAAAACTGCGTATCCTGGGCAGCTGCAACAAGAGAAACATTTCTGTATCTTAGGTCATACTGCTCAATAAACCAGCGTGAAACGTTAAAAAAAAGACCGTGGCGATAAAATGTTATATGCAATAAGAAACTGGCCATTCCTGTCATTTCCATTACCGTAAGATGTATTAACGATGACTTCTGTTTAGTTGAAGATCCTGATAGTAAAATGCGATTATTGGAGAACAGTAACTTATTTTCACTTAGTTTCCGAAAATACTGTTTGAAATCTCAGATTTCCAGGGCACATATTTACCTTAACTTTCAGTTTAGGTACAGTGTCTCATACATTTCCCACTTGCTTGTGCATAAGCCTTCACGTCATGAATTTGGTCGTTCGAATTCCGCCCCGACCTGTATACAAGTTCGTGTTCTTCACGGTAAAGTAAACACTTTTAGAACAAACCTGTTAAATAAATATTACTGCTTGTAACTATAGAGGCCTACTGCATTCCACACTGGAGTACAAGATCTTTATTAAGATAACAACGATAGACCTATTACAAAATTAGTTCTTTAGATTCGACACAGAATTGCGAATTTAGTTTTATAATTTATAGCCGTTGAAGTTAGTATTTTATCTCATATGGCTCTGCACGTTAAAGTATGAATTTCCATACTAACAACACAATTGCATTCATTTGCAATCTCGCCGTTTTATTTGTACGGGCATGAATAATGTAATGACCCCAGTGAAATGTGAATTTCAAAAGTGGCCATAGGAAACTAAGTGTGGATTAAAATCAGATAATTCAAAACAGGGCTTTCAAAAGAGCTCAGTTAACCGTGAACATATTATACAGAATTCAAACAGGCTTTCAAAGAGCTCAGTTAACCGTGAACATATTATACATGATGTTTCTGAAATTAGTGCAGATATTTTGGGGGACGGAAGGGGGTTTCAAGCCGAAATGTTTTATTAAAATAGTGTCGGAAATGCATCCTAATGTTCAAAATAAATGAAACGAAGACGCATATGCTGTAAGACATAGTAGAGACCTGCAGATTTCGTGGATTCATTTCGGGACAAGCTAGAATCCAAAACACGTGCGTTTATATAACTTTAGCCATTGGTCCACACGTGCTTGACACCTCCTGGAGAACGGTGTCCAATTGTCGCCTTCCACTGTGACAGCACACAACCAATGCTCAAATGATATCGGCATATTTCTACATAAATCTGTAGAGTCTAGCCTGCAGGTCTTTGAACTCGCGAATTTTTCAGGTCTCTAGAGATAATTTGTTATTATGTAAAGAAACTGTAGAAAATCATTTAACGTGAATGGCATCGAAACCGCAAGTAGAGTATTACAACAGTTTTTGAAAGTAATGGTCGTTGACCTGGTCGCACGGCGACGCACGTCGTACAGTACGCTGTACTCGAAACAGCACTGTGGTGGTAGTGATGACTAGGGATAGTAAAATTTCGCGAGTTCAATGACCTGTAGGCTAGACTCCACATTACTGTGTAAACTCTAGCATCAATCGTCTGTCCATTGGTTACAATCCCAGAGAGTAGCCTGCGTTACTCCGTAACCTGGCAGTATAGGATTCGGTACGTGTTTCCTTGCAGGTCTGATATTGGCTCAGAGTTGTCCACGGCGTGTCTAATAAACTACGATCCAATTGCAAAGTCAACTTCAATATACACGAGTTTGGCATCAATATTGTCTTGAAATTAACTCGCTAAATGTTCCTATCCGTTGTGATGACAGTCGTCGTCGACTTGGACTTTGTCAGGTGGTTCATGTAGCCGCGTATTGCAATTCGAACTTCCCTGCCATTGTGTTATAGACAGACGAGGTAATTTTTACTTGCGAGGGCACTTTCAACAGCAACAGCGCGTCTTGCTTCAGCGTTGCGAACTAAATTGGAGGCGCAACACTACGGAGCTCTCAAAATTATAGAATTCTTAAGGATGTTTATAAATAACAATTATATGAGCATTGTGTGGCAACTCTGACCACGAAAAAAAAAATTCCATTCCATTTCATTGTCCCACGCGTCAATCTCTTTGTATGGTTGACCACAAATTTCCACTTTTAAAACTTCGTTGAAGCTTAATTATACTACTTTGCCATAGTGTAATGCATTTATGATATTATAATCCATTTACGGTTACTTCAGATATTTCTGAAGTCCTGCTATAGTTCTACTTCCAGGAAATTCCTCCGCCTCGTGCAAACTAAGCTTAACTAAGTCTGGAAAATTACACCAGAGGGACAACGCACTACATTCGTGCGCACTCAGTGTAACAGTATGATGTATATGAACTATTTTTTACTAGGCGCTACCAACACACTTATTTTCACACTGTTTTTTAATTCGAATTATTAATATATGGAACATTATAATTAGAGGCAGGTATATTTCGCGAAAAGATTTCAGGACCAGTTATACTCCAAAACACTTTATTTCATATGCACATCCGTGGTTCGATGCTTTTAAATGTGACGTGCCTCAAGTGTCTGTCCGAGAATCACGAACGTTCAGTATCGTAGTAGGTTTAATACGATTGGCCCAGTCGAATAATAACACGTCTTCTCACGTAGACACCTGGCCAATAACCAAAGGAAGTTGTGATTGTGGACGTGGGATATTAATGTCTAACATGACAATAAAAATTTTCCCGAAAAGCACCTGTCCCTAATTATAATTAATATATGAATTATGAATAGGATTTCAATTTAACAGAAAAAAAGGTAACTTTTATGAACACAAGTATAAAAGCAGGGGATGTATGGCATATGTTGGAAATAACTAAATACGTCATATATGGAGTGATTTTTCAAAGGTTTGATAAAAAAAAGGGCCAAGAAACCGTGAATAGATTATACATACAACAATGATTCTAATTATGCTACGGTTGGCAACACCTTGTCCACTCCCGCACCCCCTCCAAGGGGCTTTATCCTCCTTGGTGTTACCCCACTGGACTGAGAAATCGGCGAACTCTGGCGGTCTTCAGATGGTGTGGAGGGGAGAGCTGTGACCTCGTGCTGAGGCCGGCGCGGCGAGGCGTGAACCTTGTCGCCAAAGGGAATGAAAAGGTTATGGGCTGGTGAGGGCGGGGGAGGTAGGGGGGGTTGTTGGCGTGTTTAAAAGTGGGCGTTTCGAGGTGTGTGGTCGGCGGCGGGAAGGTGTCGATGCTGAAGCGGCGCGCCGGCCCCACAATGCATCATCCTGTTGTAGCTCACCGTCGTGTAAACACACCTGGTGTACGCGGCAACTCCCCCGCCATCCTCGGAGGTGCTGCGCCGCGCGATCCCCCTGCGGGGCAACAGGTGGCCCTTCCAGTCGGCCGGCCCTCTCTGGGCTCTGCTTACACCCGCCCGCCACTCGAGTAATCCCCCCCCCCACCCACCAAGACCTTATAACACACGCGCTTCAACACCTTCGACAAACAGCCCGCCTCTTCTTCGCGATCAAGCACTGGCCCCACACATCGCGCCACGTTGCCCATTGTCGGCACACCAGTCTTCCGTCGCAGAGTGCGTACTTAACGATACAGAGGTGAAGCAGCTTCTCATTTCGCGAACTCCAGCTGCACTCGCTAACAAAATGTTGGAACCCCGTTCGCCAATTAGCACATGTTAAGGGCCCCACCTGCGTGCATCGTTTTTGACGTGAATTCGTCTCTAAATTTGCAACCATAGTGGGAGGCAATCCAGAAAATCCGATGATAGCAAAATCGGGGGATAAAGCTTGACCTTGCAGCTCCGAATCAATGGTTTACATTCGAGATTAAATTAGACCATTCGATTGCCAAAGGATAAAATAATATGTCACGTTGAGTGAGGACTGCGAAACCATAGTGTGGGAGGCACGAAAATCCGTTGTAGCCATAAATCGGGATATAAGCTTTGACTTGCAGCTCCGCACTATATTGGTTTCATTCGAAAATGTAAATATGAATTCGTTAAAGATAAATAATATCATTATAGGACTAAGAATAGTGTGGTTGTGGGTTGGTGCAATTTATGAGTTGTTTTGTCATTAAACTTAACTGCGTATATTTGTCTAGTAAAGCTAGGCACAGTTTGGTTTGCAAACGACAGATCTGTCCAAAACAATCGATTGCGTGTATAAAAAATTTTAGGCGTGGTATTGAAATTTATGAGTTTAATAAAAAATAAGAAAAACTTTAATTAAAGTCCGCCTATATTCGTCAAAAAGCCAAGTTGAAATTCAGAAATCGTAATCTGTTGAAAGAGTACCTCAAAAGCAATCCAGTTGAATCTCCACAAAACCCCATGTGATTCGAGTGAAGCAGGTCGGGAACGTAAAAATGATCAAGGGTGCGATAGAAAATAGTCTATCGAACTGTATAACAAATAAACAGCGACCAGTATATTTGATTGTAGTCCAACTTCTTCACATTCTATTTGGATAACGATGTTGATGATGCTATGTGCTGATTTCCCATGTCAACGCTTGAGATGCCAAGTTAGCAGGATATGAAAGAAACGAACAAAAGTTGAGTGTGATCAGCACAAATTCACAATTTTGACATCTACGCTTGACTGAGGTGTAAAATAACATAATTAGCCTTTGAACCTTCGTCAGATGACGATTGTACCGCACAAAAACAAGGATCAGATTCGAAATCCATAATTCATAATTTAGCGGGTTCAAGTCCATTCTTGTATTTACGATTTAACTTACGTGGTATGGAAGCCTAAACTGGTAAATTATATAACCAATAAGTACGGTTAGGAAAAATTAACGACTTCACTTCAGGACAAGATAGATTTCAAACCCTTGTACACTGAAGTCTCCCTTTGCAATTGGATCAGAGTTTTTTTAGACACGCCCTAGACTACGCTACGCCAATAGCCAACTTGCAAAGGAACACGAAGCCAATCCCGTACTGTCAAATGTGGAGTAGCACTGGGGCAACAGCCAATGAACAAACATCTGAGGTTCGACTATGCAAAGGATTGTGGAATATAGCACACAGGCCATTGAATTCGCGAAATTTTCCCATCCCTACCAATTAGCATGGTTTATTTTTCAACAGTATAAATTATACGATATAATAAAAATTCATTACATTTGCGCGATTCTGATTTCAACTTCTTGTACCTTGTGTGTTAAAAATGAAGATAATTCTTGAACTTGGTATTTCAACACATTCGTGTGGAAGTATTTCTGGAGTTCGCATGTGACTAAATCATAAACGATGACTTAAATGTATAGGCGTATCTTAACCATTTGTAAAAGTTCTAACTCATAAATTTTGTTAGTAGTATTAAGAAGTAGAGTAAATAGTATTGCGAATGAAGTCTGTACCAAAATGGGGCATTAAAAAGTTTGATATTTTCAGTAACTAAGAAGAAAAACGTAATTTCACAAAGAACACAAAAACCATCTATTGACAAATTGAGGTTTTGTATTTGCAACATACGCATACCATGATAACCAATGAATCCAAGTGCATAAGTGTGGAAGATTAAATGCATAGAATAAACACATATAATAATTATGTTAATTATTTATATATTTAGAAATTCCGTTCATCCAGTTCACTTTACCTTGTTGAAGTTAAAATTCCATGCAGTGTAACTTGTTTTACTCACGCTCATGGCATTGGCCGTCTAATATAAAACCGTTTAGTTTCAACCAATGACATGTATGTAATACAAAAATAAATATTTAACATCACTGCGCCCTGCACATACATATATTGTAGTGCGAATTACTTTATCTCAGGTACTGACAATGGGCTAGAGCAAAGGAAGTATTTGTTAATAAGACACCGAAAACAACATCATATGATCATTACAAAGACGTTCAATCTATATTGACAAAACTTCGTAGTGCCCAAAAAGCTGTTTATTTCCTGTAAAAAAAAACTGTGTAAACTCCAGTCACTGGGGAAATCAATATATGTTTCGATTTACTAAACGGTAAATATGCCCCGATGTGTTTTGATTTCGACTGACGTGCCGAGTTTTCTCCACTGATCCATCTGCCATCCAGCGTCCACCGCAAAGAAGCCAACTGAGCAAGCAGGAACTCTCTCCTTGAGGACGCAGAGCGTATAAGCTCTGCCAAGTATGTAGGCCTACACAGAGGCGTGTTAATGTAGCGGAAAATCAGGACCACCTCCGAACACGCCAAGCCCCCGAGCAGCCTATAGACAGCAGGGCAAATTTATGTAACCACGTCCGGGGGGGGGGGGGGGGGTAGAGGGCGACGAGGGGTGGCAGCATCTTGCATCTGGCCGTGTAATGGAGCCCGGGGTCGCTTTGTGGCCGGCTCCTTTTCATAATTCGCTGCATAATGGCGGCGGTAATGGAGCCGTCGGGAGCTATTGAGTCGCGTGGCGGTAGTCAGGCTCGAGAGGGCGCTGCATTGTGTGCCGGCTCTTGGCACCTCGTGGTCCGGGGGATGATGATGATGATGCTCTCTCCCGAGGGTTGAAAAGGAGCTGCCCTCCCTTTGTGGCCGCACCCTCAGGGCCCTCCACTTGTAAACGACCCTTATATCACGCCATCGACCGTCGACCCGCGCGCTGAAAATTGAAATCTGAGCCCCACTCTTGTCGTCCTCCTATAGTGTCTTCACATTATTCGGCAGACAGCTTGTCGACCAACTCACACCAGCAAGCATCTCGGGCTCGGCGAAGCATGGACACCTGAGAAGAAAGAGTCGAGGAACGCCAAAGTAGGTCTACTCCGTAACGAAAGCAGTTCTTTCTTCTTCAGTCATCTATTCACACTATCCCAGAATAACCCTGTGAAACTGCTGTGCACATCGCTAGGCACAATGAAATAAATAACATTACGTACCAGCAGTTTCATCAAGATCATCAGGAGCTCTTAATAATTAATAGAAAAAAAACTCGGCTTTTAGTTGGCAGGTTTTGCTCAGAGTTTAGCTTAACAGCGAGGTCCTCAGCGTCCGTGACGAAAAGTGAAATGGATATGGAGCAGCGGAGTAATGCTATGGCGGGGGAAACGGGAATGCCCCGAGAAAACTCGCCGGCCATTGGCGACGTCCGCCACATTTCTCACATGTACGAATCCGGATGACACCGCGGGGGGAATCGAAACATTTTCGCCTTTGTAAGAGGCGAGTATCTAACTACTACACCACCGCCGGCCCCGAAAAATAGGTGGTTCGTCGATTCATAGGCTGGAGTCCGCCATCTTAAGGCACTGCTTTGTTGGCTGGATTCATAACTTATTTTTTTGCAGACCCCAATCGGGCGTTCCAAATCAAATAAATATCTTGCCACATTTGTAAAAGTAACTGGAATTGGCAGATATCTGAAGCTTGTAACTGAAACAGTTCGGTGAAACCAAATATGCTAGAGACGACAACTACCATTTCCAGATAATCACAGCCTTTTATATACCAATTTCCAACGCCCCTAACAAGCTATCGCCAGTACTATTTTGATTAATTACATATTCTGTGACACGAGCTGGTCAGCTCAACTCATTTGCTTTTATCACGGACCGACAGTCGTCTAAAGCGTAGAGAGTCTCCGCAGACGCCACTAACAGTTTAGTTACAAGCAAAAAATATGTAACATTTCTTTTAGTGCACATGCAGTAGCTACAGACATGCAAAATTCACCTTATTATTTGGCGTTAGGACAAACTTTCACATAGCTGTCCATACTCGAGCTGGCATCGTTTCACCATTTGCTGCTGCATGGATGTGAAATCACTCCCTTTCTGACTGGACTGCACGTGATTATGAATGTTCGTGTATTGGCACAGAGTTATACTCAAGACGTGTCAAGTAAAGTATGGTCCAATGACAAACTTACTGCAAAGGTACATGTGTTTTAAGTTTAATGTGTCCCCAAATAACAACGCGAATTTCGCAAGTCTCTAGCAATAGCTAATTCCAATGTTCCTCACGTAACAACGAAAAAGAAAGAAGCGAGAACTTTACTGAAGCTTTTTCGCTCGTGGCGTGTGTACAGCCTATCACGCTCGTCGCATGTGTAGGGAAATTTACTTTCTGTTATAAAAACCTTGTCTAAATAAATCTTTCACGTGATTCTCGCTACTATATCACACGATCTCTTCGACCAGTTTCGTTTCCACGTCGAAGGTAAAGTAACTTCTAGCTGTGCGGTGCTTTTTTAGTATGGAAATGTTTGGAAACTGCCATGGTATTTCAAACCCAACCGCATGGTGCGCGACTGCAAAAGAGGCCTATATGTGGTTTCCGTAAACGTATTGGGAGTTAAAACGTTTTTAAAAAAAATTAAAAAATATTTACTCTTTACGAACAATCCTTTAGAAACTAATAACTAAAACATTTGAGAACTAACATACTAGAGGAGTACTGTATACTTATTTACAACAAAGTGTTATATGGAAGGTAAAAAATAAGATCATTTTTCTATGATCATAATAAACGTCTGTTATACAGTACTTGACGTTACAATAAATCATTAGTTTTATAATATATTCTTCTACAACAGCATGGTATATATTTTCTTCCGATAGTCTTGAAGTATTACAAAAATTACCTTGGCAACTTTTTTCAAAGTTTTTTTTTTTTGTAAATAGATCATAACATTTATATTGTATTTTTTACCGGGACTATGGCGAATCTAAGGAACGGTTATGATTTTAACACGGCTATCAAGACTCGCTGTTGAGAGCCGCCCAAATCCTTCACTCCACTCCAGTGACATGAAGCACAAACGCATTTTTTATTGGTTCCGAACAAAAAAAAAATGGTTCGTTTGAAAGCATGAAACGATATATTGATAAGCGACTGAAACGGTGCAATATTGTCCGAAGGGACGACACTGATTACCAGGTGACCAGTTAGGCAGTAGTTGTAAGTGACCCGCTGGGCGTGGCGCGGTTAAGGCGAACGTGACACACGGGACGCCTTAGCATGTTAGCTTCCACGCCACCGGGGCGCCGATGCAGCGATAAGACGACGATAAATGATGACCGAGGACGGTAATAAAAATAAATAACGTTAAGTCACAACTCTTGGTTAAGGTTTTTAGCCAGGGCTGCGCGAGATTCAATAATTTTTAACGCGTGTTCCGGGCTCACGGTGGGTGAATCGAGTGGGCAGGGACGACGATAACGGGTTGAAGAGGAGGGCTGAAGAGGGGGATGGTGGATAAATTATGAAATACGGCGCAAGAAATCAAGACGTAAAGACAGGGAACGAGAAAGCGTGAGAAATGGTGATGGGGAGAAAGGAGGCGGAGATGAATTGGACGCAACCGGGCGAATGCCGCGACGCAGGGAGCTGGAGAGCAGCCCGCATTCAAGATGACCACCAGCAGAGAGTAAATATTTTGGATGAAGTACTCCGGGGCCCGTCTCCAGGGAGGCGAACCGGTCGGCGGGACGCGAACGCGAGATTTATAAAGTTTTCCATGGGAACGGCGGCGGCGCAGCGGTCATCTGAGGCTCAGTGTGCTGTGTGATACATCAGGGAGCCGGCGCGGCGCGGCGCGGCTGAGACTTGGCCGCAGTCGCAATACGGAGATGCGCCCCGTCCGGGATGGTGCCAGCACTGTCCGCCCTGGACCAACCTGTTTCCTCCCCGCGACACTGAGTGCTGTCCAACCAGTGGCGTGGAATGGGAAGATATGGGTGTGTCTTAACATCGATTGTATTGTATTGTATTGTATAGGGCTTTTTAACGTCCCCGGTTTTATGGTTGAAAGCTTATCAGGGGACGGCTTGCAAACAAACTTATAACCTAACTTACATTAACACCCATGCCTTACCCGGATTCGAACCCAGAGCTCCCGCACCCAGATCGGTGGCGCACCAACCGACTGTGCCACGGGAGGTCGGCTCTCAACATTGAGGTCCTGAGAGCTGATGAGGGTGAAGCAAAGTCAGCATATAGCAGCGTCGGAATGCAAGAGCAGGTGAAACGGGAGTCCTCCGAGAAAACCCGCAGAACATCGACTGGCGCGATTCCCACATGCGAGGATCCGAGAGCGAACCCGGTTCCGCCTGGGTGGGAGGCGAGTAGTCTGACCACTACACAACCAGGGTCCCACCAACCAGTTGCGTTGCTGGGCCCGCGGTGGCTGAGCGGTCAGACTGCTCGGCAGGGCCACTCCGGATTTTCGCAAGTGGGAATCTTGCCGGACGATGCCGCTGGTCGGCGGGTTTTCTCGGGGATCTCCCGTTTCCCACACCGTTGCATTCCACAGCACTGCTCCATTCTCACCTCACTTCACCCTTGTCAGCTCTCTATACTCAGTGGTGTTGCTGGGCATTTCTCAATGGGATTTGTGTGTGTGTGAGTTAGCCGGAAAGAAGGGGTGGAGGGAGGGGGCAATGACTGAAAGAAAGGGAGAGTTTTATGCTCCCATATGGGGGTTATGCTTATAGGCCTACTTCTATATGTGGAGGGAAACCACGGAACTATTAACGAATATTATGACTATTAAGTCAAAATACACAACATGTGCATCAAATAAATTTGTAATGTAGCACAATGGTTGAGGGTCGGGGTTAGATGAGGATGGTAGAATGCAGGTCGAAGGAAAGAAGGTGACGAAAGACGTTTAGGGCCTGACCCCAAATCGCTGCTATCATACCGATATGCTCAATTCCTGTTGGCTGTCCCTTGTAGCCTGGGGGGGTTACTGTCTTTAGGTTTTGGGTGAATTGCCGAAACACCACTACGTCAACCAGATCCAATTATTCCGTGTATGTGTTTTTTTTTTCTGTTGCGGTATTTTTCCAGCTGTTTATGAACTTAACAGTATCCGCTGGCGGCAAACTGCCTTGTCCGGCGTAGCCCTTCATGTTGCACTCGTAACAAGACTAGCATAGACGTTAGAGGTATTTGTTAATTAGGACAAAGATAAAATATACTTCACTATATTGTCAGAGCCACAGCAATTACACATTTTTTATTGTTAAATGCTTATTAAAATTTTCTATTTTAATTATTGATAAAGTGGCAAAAGGGGAAAAAAGGGCGGTACCAAACCAATAACCCCCCCCCCCCCCTTCCCCATACATGCTACGGCCGTGAGCCCAACTTGCTCAGAGGACAGCAGCGGTGTGTCGAATCTTCGAGGGGATGCAATCAGGGGAAGTGCATGAGAAAATAAATTGTTTACCTGGTGCGTGTTAACATTTTTAGTGGCAGGTAAATACGTCTGTTAATGCGGCTGCATACTCGGTGTGGTTTTCTTTTATGAGGCCGAGAACTTCGGGAGCGATAAAGGTGACGCTACCACGCCCAAAAAGTCAACCATCATTACTAAGCGCAAGGCACAGAAGTGGCGTGCAGTGTTCTCGTTGTGCAGTGTGTACTTATGGAACTTCCAGGGGTGAGCCTATCATTTTATTGGTGGGAAGTCTGTAGTAGTGTTCAATGCTGGGCCCTTGAGTAGTTTTGCATTTATCTGAACTGTATATTTTGAGATCCAGTGCTTTGAAAAATACTTTTTTTTTTTAAACCTATATTGGAGAGTTCTGGAATGGTGTTTCTAAGTTGCGCGGCGTCTCTAAAGAACTCATAAGGCCTCGTTGAAGTTTGTGTTCTTTCCGTAGATTAGCACATTGGACGCACTTTTAATAGTTTCGCGGGAAAACTTGAATTTCAAACACGCTGTATCGCGCGCCAGCTAGGCGGGACCCTTAAGCGTTGCAATAAACAAATTTTTGTTCCTAACTACACTGCTATCGGTACGACGCTCTGCTATGTATAGTAACCAATATAAACCAGTTTGTATTTCATTTTACTAACAGCAGCTGTCTGCGAAGTTTCAGTTTCAAAAACCGTTAAGGTTTTCCTAAATTCTTATTCTTACAACGTGAAAGTTATTCCATTTTAAATATCTGAAAACTGACATGAAGGTTCTCCTATATTTTTATAATGCGTTTGTAGCTATAGTGTATTCACGGTTTCTTCACACTTTTTGGACCAAACCTTCGAAAAATCACCGCATGTATGGACGTGTTTAGTTATTTCCTAAATATACCATTATCACAAGCGTTTTAATCCTCTGTTAACATGAAGGTATCTTATTATTCGTTAGATTTAAGTTTTAACTGTATTTTATTTATGAATTAGGCCTATAATATTTCATTTATAATAAATACGAATGAAAACAGTGAGAAAACATGTGTGTTGGTAATAGCTAGTAAGAAGTAGTTCTTATGCAAAATGTTATTACAACTGAGAGCGCACGAATTCGGTGCGTTGTCCTTTGGTGTAATTTTCTAGACTTAGTTATTAAGCTTAGTTTGGTTTGAGGCGGAGGAATATCCTGGATGTGAAACTTAAACAGGGCTTCAGGAAAGTGTGGAGTAACCGTGAGTTGATTGTATCCAACAATTTTAATCTAGAGACCCTACCGTTTCGCGTACTAATACGGCGCCAAGTCCACAGTATTCGACACACCCGAGCAGAGGTCACTTGTTCATGGGCTGCCGCCGCAGGCAGAACTCTCTCTCCTGTTCCACCCGGCCAAGCGGAATGAAGCCACCAGAGTCATGAATGTTTACTACTGGCCGCGAGTTATGTCGGATGAGGTCAAGTCCAATGGCACACGTGAAACTAACATTATAAGAGCCCCATTCATGGTTATACTTGAAACTTTTATGAGGTCATGCTAAAGTTATACTTCCAGGATATTCCTCCGCGTCGTTCACGCAAAGCTTAATCAAGTGTAGAAAGCTGCACCAAAGGGACAACGCACCGCATTCGTGCGTACTCAGTTTAACAATATTGTGCATGAGAACTATTTCTTACTAGGCGTTACCAACATATCGATATTCTTACTGTTTGTATTCTTATTAATCAAATGAAAATATCATAATAAATTAATAGAATGTAAGCAAACTTTCAATTTAAGCAAAAATAAGGTACTTTTATACTAACACAAATATAAAACTCTTGTAATACGTGACATATTTAGAAAGCAACCAAACACATCATATATAGAGTAATTTTTAAAGGTTAGATTTAAAAAAATTGTGAGAAAACTGCGAAGATACTACACTTGTATGTAGTCTAACTTGGTGCCGAAATAAAAGGCGAAATGACATGGTCCCTAGAATACCGTACACCCTAAATTTGAATTCGTGATAATTTCACTGTTTCAATCAACAGTACCTGACTGATTCAACAGTCACTTCAATGAAATTAACTGGTGAATCAGTGAAAAAAAGCCAGATTTCCTTCACTTAATGATTCAATGAAATTTTCCAGTGATTCATTAGTATTTTGTTTCACTGTTTTTCAGTGGTTTATTTTTTGACTGATGGATCAGTTAAACAGCGTATAAAAATGGCCGTCAAACTACGTTTAAAAATGGCCTTTAAACAACGTGTATCAAGAGAAATAACAACCTATAAACTAATAAAACCATTACAAAATATTTTCTAAATTGAGTTTCGTCATTCAAAACACCACGAGGTAATCTTTGAACATTCAGCCTTTCATTCGGTTTTTTCGCATTTCATTTAATTTTTATGTAATCATCACATCTCTCTGTTTGAAGGTTTAAACCGCATATAATGTGGCGAAGAGTGTGCATTTATATAAACAATTCGGCTTAGCAATCCTTACGGTACAAATTAAATAAAAAACGAAAAATAATGGCATACAATTTTTAGTCGTCACTATTTGGATAAGAAATATAAGACATATATATTACTCTTGTTTGTTAATTGATCTTGGTAGCGCAGATGATAAAGTAAAGGCCTGAAAACAGAGTGGAAAAGGGGTACGATTTCAATTCCCGGGGACCTCTAAATATCTTTTTACTTTTTAAAATTACGATAAATTGTGCATTATAAATGGTAAACTATCGTAAATATGTTTATTACACGTAATTATTTGGTTAAATTGAATTAAAACTATATTTAATTCGCCACTGCAGTTGCTCGTCACTTATTCAATACGTGAAATTGTTTCACGTCTCTAATACAACCAGTGGAATTTTTCAATGAAACAATCAGTGGTTTTCCAGTGATCCTAAGTGTAGCCATTTTCACTGATTCGAGTTGTTATATTTCACTGCGAATCAGCGGTTTTCCACATATTAAAATTTTTACAGTGTATGTCTTAGTATGGATGCGAGAATCTGAAGAAACTCATCATCTGTATGCATGTGCCAGGGTTAACTCCGACTTGAAACTAGCCAATACCCACTATCAGCTATGAAGAACTCACCAAGTGTAGATACGAGAAAGTTGCGATTTTTTTACTCCAAAACCACTCTATTGCTAAGTATTAAGTGTACGTCAGAGGTAGAGACGAGGGCTAATCACGTCTCAGGGATGAGCCTAAAAAGAAGGGAAGTGATGCAAATGATCCGTACATAGCGGCAGAGAGGGATTAAGGCAGCCATGGCCGCAATTTGAGCCATGAACTGCCTCCCTAAAGTCTACCTTTAGCTGAGACTATATCTAAAAAGGGAGGGGGGGAGGATAAAACCGGTATAGGCTCCATAAAAGCCCCTCCTGACAGGAACGAAGTTCACAACTTGTTCATGCATTACTTAAAGTGCCACGGGGAACAGCTGATGTGAAATCCATTCTCTTGAATACGATGAGGAAAATCTAGAAGAGATGGGGTGGGACTTGTGGATGCAGGTGCCCTTAAGGTTTAAATGCTGTCAATGGTGAACCAGCACAATGATATTGATGGCAGCAATTGAATGCAGGGCCCATCCCTGCTTCTCGTCGAGTGCGTCGGAAAACTTGGCAGCTCAGTCATGGCACCTACTTCCGTGGGTTGAGGTAGCAGTAGCGGACCGGGGAGTCGCCCCCTATACCATCCTCCAAAATAGTCAGTCGGTCTTGGGTGAGCAGTGAATAGTGCTCAGCGGGACTTCCGGGACCTACCAGTGATGGTGGCAAGCCGCTGGCCCGGCGGGATGAAGGCTGACGACGTCGGTGCTGCAGGCGGGGGAAGGAATGCGGATGTGTGGAAATGGGGGTGTCACGTCGTATAGTAATCCCCTGCGGTGCGGAAATACCCGCGGCATGAGAACTTCCACTCGACTGCTGTGCTTCTGATCTGACCACGGGCAACCGTGGTGCCGAAACAACCTGTCTGCGCAGACAAAAAATTCTTCTATTCTAACACTTTTAACACCCAGCGAAATAACGAGCTAAATCATAGTTTGATATAGGCTGTTCACTGGAATGTGAGCACTTTTGAAGCCCTAGTTGCTTTTTCCTTTCAGCCATTTTGTATCCATTAATCACCTTTTTTAAATAAATATTGCTATGCAACTAATAAATACAGTGTGCATATTACATTACACCCGGAGTTAACATCTAAGGCTAAAATAAAATATGCTTATTGACTATGATTCCAAATGAGGGAGCTTTCAAAAGTGCTCACTTTACCGTGTATAACCTATATAAGGTAGATGCAAAATATCCATTTGGACCTGTAAAGATCCTAACATTCCATTGACTTTGATTACTGCTTTCGCCATGTGTTGTGTTTATCTCCCCTCAGAGTGCTCATCAAGTCTACGGATGAATGGTGTTAATGAGCCCGCTATGTTCAAGAGTGTGGCCCTCTTTAGGTCCACCTGTAACAACAGAAAACCGAATAAATTGAGTTTAATAGCATTGATGTAATTTACGATCAAACGTTGTTCTTCAGCCCCGTGAAATTTTATTAACAGGCAATTTTTTAACCATACGTTTTTTTCTATTCCAGACATGAGAATAAAATTGACTAACGGCTGTTCACGGTAAACTGAGCACATTTGAAAGCTCTGCTTAAGAACTACTTGTGCGTGCATTGTGTATTATTCCGCCATATATATAATTATCATTGTCATGAACCTGTTCATTTTATTCATGTGTTGCCCAAATGAAACTGTAATATTATTAAGAAAGTAGATATTTTACAAGTTTGCCAATTTTTCCACGTATTATGCATTAAAAAACCTGAAAGGAAAATTAATTACTTCAGTATTCATAAATATTTAACCCAAAACTTTTAATTAAGCGTTAATAATTAAAACTGCCTTCCCCTCTGACGTTACCAACTTTACTGGATATACACAGTCACTGGGTCCGTTTAAACCTACTTAGTTAGGGGCAAGTGACATTTCTTCCAAGATTGATTTCAAAGGTGCTCATTTCACCATGAAGAGCCAATATGTGCATGTATGATAAGTTAAAAAACCAGGGGGCATAAATAAATGATTGCCCGTATGTCATACTGCCACCTAGTTGAGTGTGTTAACAAAATAAAATGTGTTTTAAAACAACAAAATAACCCACTTCAAAAGTTACAAACAATTATATGTTTTGGCACAAGCAAAATAATTTTTATTTGTTTCACAAAATAAAATATATTGTTAAAACTAATTTAAATTGGCTGGAAACCTAATACCAAGGAATGAGGTTACGTTACACCAAACTAAATAAAAAATTCTGCTATGACGCCAAGGTTTGAAAGGTAAATATCCCTGCTTTCAGATGATATGTGCAGAATGTAACATGCAAAATGTTTTGCCTGGAGTGAAAAGTCGGGTAGGATGTTTTGTGAATCAAGTAATACTATTTCTAGACGCCGATACTGAGATAGGTAGTGTACAAAAGTTTACTAGTGGTGGGCCGACAAAAAGGTACAGTTAGAAAAATTTTTGATTTTAAATGTGACATATATTTCAAATCGCCTTGTTCTGCATTGGATAAATTGCATTATAATTGCGAATTGTATTCAATTTTCTTTGTCAGTTTAAAGATTATGGTCATACAATACACTGCTCCACCCACGCGATGGTTACTTATGCATGTGTAAATGCAGAAGCTACCGTATGCCGATCCTGTACAATTGATCCATCGGTATATATTAGCTGACTGTGGCAGGGTAACTGTTGTTAAAGGCTGTTCACGACAAAGTGAGCACTTTTGAACTCAACCTTAGAAAAAAGTCACTGCCCCTGGCTGCATATATTTTAAAGGGTGCGCACTGAGTGACATGCGCCCAATAAAGTTGGTAATGATGGATGGGAAATTGTGCCATATCTTAACGTCAAATATACATATTATGTTAGACAACCATTTACAATAACTTAAATTATTTCTTTTCCTCTCTGTTTTTGTAATACGTCTAAGTATAAGAATGGGCAGATTGTAACATGTTTACTTTTCTCATAATTCCACAGTTTTACTTGATCGACGCATGGATAAAGTGATTAGGCCTATGGCAATGTTAATTTTACATAAGGTGGAGGAATACACAACGTGCGTACAAGTTGATCTTAAGCAGGGCTTTCAAAAGTGCTCATCGTACCGTGAACAGCCTATAATAGTGATCAACGCTATGCATTACAGTGATAGAAAAAATTAAACATAGCTGTCCTTCTACATATCGCGAAATTAAAGTTTAGCCGCATAGTGCCTGCAAGGAAATAGACTACCTGTGCAATTACACGAGCGTAATTTGTCACTACTAACACGTTATTTTATCCATATGAAGATGTGAAGATCAGAATGTGGGGGAATCAAATTGTCCCTACAAATGTGCACACAATAGAAAAACGAAAATTTTGAAAACGTACGCGCAAATTACATACATTTATAAATATAGTTCATCCACGATTACTCCCAACTATTCTGAAGCCCTGCTAAAGTTCTACTTTCAGGATATTCCTCTTCTCATGCAAACGAAGCTCAACCGAATTTTGAAAATTACACCAAAGGGACAACGCGCCTCATTAGTCGTACTCAGTATAATAATATTTTGCATAAGTAATATTTCTTATTAGGCATTACCAACACACCTATTTTCTCCCTGTTGTTTATTCTTATTAGCTATAAATTAAATATTATAATTTATAAATAAAATATATGCAAAATTTAAATTTAACCAAAAAAAATGGTATTGTGTTTTTTTTTGTTTACAAAATATAAAAACGCTCGTGATACGCGGGATTCTCAGGAGAGAAACAAACACGTAATTCATGGGGAGATATCAAATGTTTAGTTCAAAAAATGCAAAGAAACCGCGAGTTCACTGTAAACAGAAATATTTCACAACACCACTGTCTAATAGCATATTTTTTTTTTGTTTGTTCATTAGAAGAGACTTCTTTTTCGCCAACATTTAACGAGCAAACTAGATTTCAGCAGCTGACGTACACAAACACATAATCATAAACAGTTTTCCTGATTCCGTGTCATTTTCCTACGTGACTGAGCCAGTCCGAACCATGTTGCTTTTTCTATCGCATAGCTGTAATTGGCGAGTAAGTATCTGAGACGCCTAACATTAAGAAAAAACTAATTATGAAAATAAGCCTAAGATAGTCTGTTTTTAAATACTACTAGGCGTTAAAATTTTTCTTGAAAGTCAGGCACCCCTACTCATTAGCCATTTTTAGTGAGGAAAACCACATTTTATTACACGATTGAGACGTTTATTTGGACAAATAAACCACAGAAGCTACTACGTTAATATAGACCCAACTTTGCACGAACGTCATAACAAAAACGTACCAATCAGAAATTGGTGACTCGCACGCGGATAACGTAATAACCAATTATTATTATGTCTCACAGATACAAAAAAAAATTAGCAATCGAGCAAACAGTGGTTTAATCCGAAAAAAAATATATATATTGTCTTAGACACGAAAGCATATTTTAGGAATAAACAAATACGTGGTTGATATTCAAACTTGTCTACGTAACTTATTGAAAATAATGTAATTTCATAAACAAAATGGTTAAAGCAAATGTAAAATATTTTTAAACAGCATTTTCAACGATTTTTTTACCCGAGAACACAAACCACATTACAGTAGTTTTAATTACCACAACAATCCAGGATTTGTTTCCCTCCATAATTTATTGAAAAGAATAATAAAATAAATGTAAAAATTATTTATTTATTTAGAGAAATCATTTTCCTATGTGTATCTGACGATATTTAGGAACAGATTAATTATATCTGAAAGATATTTTGGGCAAACATTTTATTTTCCGTAATGGCGAGAAAAAGATTTTTTTGGCCGAACAAAATATTGAGTTGAATGTTTGCAAACAAGTAAGAGAGTTGTGTCCCCACAGTATCACTTGTTTGAAATCGGACTTTATTGTCCTAACAAAAATGTATGATGGGGCGTGAACTCGTTACAGATTAAATATATGTGCAGTCGCTGAGTTTCGTTACTATATGCCCCACGAATGGGCTCAACTTTTTCTATAATGGAGAAAGGTGAGATTTTTAACTTTCACTTCCCAAACGTCACAAATAAAATTTTACTGTATAATTTTGCTCACGGCTAGCTTCAGAACCTTTCAAAAGTGAGAAAAACAATTCCTCATTCAAGTGTAGGTAAAACAACCATGTAAACTAAACATAGAGATCGTCAATAGGACAATAATGTACAACTGACATGAAAAAATAACGATATAATTAATAAACATTCTTTAAATTTCCAGCGGCAAGGACTATAATGAGGTGAATCTGTTATTCTAATTAATATCAAAAAGAACAAATTATTGTGTCATCATTATCAAATTTTCATATGGGCAAAGTGACATGTGTTCACAATACAAACCACATTCAAAAACAACATTTTACTCAAATAACAGTGAAGAGACTACACAACTTCTTGAAGATCAGATTAAAAATTATAATTTACCTAACATAGTCAGAGGAAAGAAAAAATATTTCTTTTCAGAAAATTCTAAATTAACTTTCAATTAACCTGTAGTTAACTAACTATACGGCCATATAGAACCTTGAATGTAATAATATCGACTAGTGATGAATATGTGTTGGTAGACCGTTACACTCCAGATGCAGCGATGGATCCCTAGCAATGGCATACGTTCGTACTTCCTCGGGTCATCATCAGTTCCTGGAGTGAAGTTATTTCTTCACAGCCCTTCATTAAATCATATGCTGTCCAATTTTAATAATGAAAATGAGATCTTAACCATCACTTCTATAAAGCAGTTTGTCATAAGAAATGTTGCCTCTTTACATTTGCGATATATTTCTAAGCTCATAGAGGTGAAAGCAAACGTTCCTGCATCAACTATAAATTATAATAACTTTGAAAACATAAAGAAATTCAATAAATTAATAACTTATCCTGTATATAATTATTTTAAAACAAGTATCCAAAATATTTACAAATTACCAGATGTTACAATGATCTTTTCAACTGAATCATTTTGTTTGCTGAATGTGTCAATCAAAAATTTTATAGGTAATACTTTGCTGCAGTTATCTAATTAGATAAGTGAGAATTATTCAAATGAACTGTGCATTAAACAACAATTAGCTAGGCAGCTTCATCTGCATTAGTTGTCATTGTAAACTTGCGATATCCAGCGTTACACTAAGAAATTATCATTCTGAAAGACAGAAATTATTCAAAGAACATGTCATGAAAATAATAGACGTCAGCTTTTCAGTGATTTAGATTGGAATTACAAAAAGTTCGTATTAGCGGTAATGACAAAAAAATACTAGTTCGTGAACAGCACGAATTGGAATGTGTCATCAAGACTGTGAGAGCAAAAAAAGTCGTCACAAATACAGTTCTTACCGATTAATTCCGCAGACGTTGTTGTTTAAAACGTAAGGAGTAATGGGATCATGTATGTTGCAATAACACATAAGTCCATAATCCACACACAGGAATAACAATGGAAATACCAACACAGTCCTGAAATCAGAATGCAACATAAACTTAACAGAAAAAAATATTAATTTGGAATATTTCTAGTAGATACTTGCAGATGAAAATGGGAATTGTGTGCCAGTGAAAAGTCATGATTATCTCTGAAATAGTATGGTTCCAATAACAATCAAATTGTGAAAATACTTATTCAATAATGGCCTCAGCGATACTAGCCCCCTTCTCGTGATGGAAAATTAAGTTAGTTTTAAGCCTCGCAAAATCAAATAAAACTTTGAAAGATCATTAAAAATGTTACTTCTCAAAACTAGCTCATTGCATTGCATTAAACTTTTGTAAAGTTATTGCGGTTTAAAACTTGCAGGAATCAGTTCCAATTTCAATCCAAGATGGCGCTTATAAAAGGTTTAAAGAATATCTAATGGCGTCTTTCCTAAAAAAAAAAAAAAATGAATCGAGCTTTAGCTTTTCATATTAACGTCGAAAATGTGGTTTCTGACGTGTTGTAGATCTTGTCCTCGTTAAGGCATTCTCCGGATGACGCAGGACATATACTTGAGGGCTTCCTGAGGTAAGTTTTCGGTAATAGCGCGATTACTACTCACAACGCTTACGAGGACGCGATAGCTTCGACTATTTAACTGTAAATGGTTCCGCAATCTCGTCTATCGAGACTGCGTATAGAACCACAATGCGAATCGGCAATTATTATCACAAAATCCAAATTCAAGCCCTACTGGCTAAACCTATGCGGGTCAGCATCCTGCCCTCGAAAACCAAGATGACTGAAACTCTTCAGAAATGACAACTGAAGACGCTCTGAATAAACCAACCAATCCCTAGAGTGCTAGAGGCAAAATTACTCCACAAGCTGCTCAGTTGCTATGGCAACGGATCAACAAACTGCTCAGTTACTAACGCCTTCGTAAACAAACCACATTAAGCAAACATGAAAGACTTATAAACGCGTTGCCAATAAAAATAAATCTGAAAAAAAAACTCAGAACAGATAATTAAGATAATAAATAAAATAATTACTCTTTGCAACTAAAATAACATACATGAAAATAAGATTACATATTTAAAACATAAATAAACATATTATAAAGTTCTCCCGTTGGCTTAATTTCACGACGTTACAACGCTTAGAATAATTTTCGTGAAATTATGAAAAAGTAGGTAAAAAATTATCCCGACATCTTCGTGAGAGTACAGACAGTTGGGGTTTTCAATAACGGAATTTCCGTAAATTTCACTAAACTTCTCGGGAGTTCACAGAACCTCTCCGTAAACTACCAAGCGTTGGATTATTGCCGACTTGTAAAAAAAAAGATTACCGAATAATAATAATTATTTTCTTTATGCTAATATTTTCTAGTGTGTAAAAACGAAACGTAAAAAAACTTATTTTTGTTTAGGAGATCGGTTTGAACTTGAGTCATAAAACTCGCCGACAGCGACTGTTACCACTCTGCTATTACATCACAAGAGCAAAACATAGTGTTGACATGTTAGTGTCACAGCACAAAAATACTGTTAGTTTTTAGTAATGTTTGAGTGCATGTGGCTCGTGCTACTTTATGATGTTTGGAATAATAAGTTTGAGCGAGTGGATAACCTAACTCCGCAGGAACAATAATTTCCTAGTTACAGCGGTGTAGAATGAATGCTTCATGGGACCGCGGCATTGGCACTTCCCCAAACCCGAAGCTTTTTCAAATACAAAGACATTCCATGTTATGCACCAAAGCTTTTGTAAATATAGAGGAGTTCCGTATTTTGTAAATGCAAGGAGGTTCCGTATTTTGCATCGAAACTTTCGTAAATACAGAGAGGTTCCGTATTCAGAATCGAAGCTTTTGTTAGTAAGGAGAGGTTTTGTAAATACATCGATGTTCCGTATTTCGCACCGAGGCTTTTGCAAATACAGAGAGGTTCCGTGTTTTGCATCGCAACTGTTGTAAATACAGAGAGGATTCATGTTTTGCATCGCAACTGTTGTAAATACAGAGAGATTCCTTGTTTTGTAACGTAACTGTTGTAAATACAGAGAGATTCCTTGTTTTGTAACGTAACTGTTGTAAATATAGAGAGGTTCCGTGCAATGCATCGCAACTGTTGTAAACACAGAGAAGTTCCGTGTTTCGTACCGCACTTGTAAATACAGATAGCTTCCGTGTTTTGCATCGAAGCTTTTGTAAATACAAACAGGTACCGTGTTTTGCATCCCAGCTGTTGTAAATTAAGAGAGGTTTCTCGTTTAGTATCGAAGCTGTTGTAAATACAGCGAGGTTCTGTGTTTTGCATTGAAGCTGTTATAAATACAAAGAGGTTTACGTATGGAGATCAGTTCTGTGTTACGGCATTATTGAGTCCGTTTGCGCATATTGACAATATATTTTTGAAAAAATTTCCGTGAATTCACGAACATTTTTAACAGTGTACTGCTGTTACTAACATGTGTTTCATATGCACGACGAGCAATAGCATAGTATTCTCTCATCTTTGTTTTAACTACAATGGTTAATATGCCATACGAAACGAAAGGCGAACAACCTGAGGAATTACATAAGCATATCTACCTAATAACAGTTGTGTAAATATTACAGTATTATTTTCTTCCAGTAATTTCTGTCGGTGAGAGATTGCTGGTTAAATCAGAGCTGTAGTAGTAAACCGGCTTGTTTCTGTAAACAGCACAAACCGAGTATGTTTAATCACAAAGTGGCCTCTCGGAATTGCATTCGCTAGCTTCTGGAGTAAATAAAAGTTTACAAATTAGTTTTTGGTGCCTGTAGCAGGTAGGAAATCGCTTGAAACAAAATTTCGTTTTTCGAATTCTCTATATAATGTAATACTATTTTCACTAACATTAAAAAATACACGTATTGCAATTATACAAGAAAACATTGAACGATTACAAAATGTTTTCAAAAAATTAATAAAGTTACAAAAAAGTTACAGTGTTGGGCCCAAGCTGTCTACATTTAGAGGACTCTACACTTAAAGAAATTATTCAAAAAATTTACCGTTTAAATGTAGGCACATACGTATAAAGTTCATTTACTGTTACTTCCAAATTTTCTGAAGTTCTGCTAAAGTTCTGCTATCAGGATGTTCCTTCGTCTGCTTTAAACAAAGCTGAACCGAGTCTAGAAAATTAACCGAAAGAGACAACGCACCGAATTCGTCTGCACTCAGTTTAATAATATTTTGTATTAGAACTACTTGTTACTAGGAACTACCAACACACCTGTTTACTCTTTGTTTGTATTCATATTAATTATTACAAATGAAATATCGTAATTTATATCAGATATGAATCTAAAAGTTCATTTTAACCAAAAATAAGGCACTTTTATGTTAACGCAGGCATGAAGAGCTTGTGATAGGTCTACATGACATATTTAGGAAATAACCTAACACATCATGTATACCTAAAGTGATTTTTCAAGGTTTCATTCAAGAAATGCGATGAAACCGTGAATAGACTCTAGTGAAAAAGTGTGAAAGGTAACTTTTTTGAATTAACTTACATCTGCGGTAGCGTTCCTACATTTTCTCAGGAAACAGTCAAATGCACAGTAAGTTCCTAACTTCATAACTATAGTAGCGAGGCTAAACATTTTTATACTGTATTTGTAGCCTGATGTGGTATTATTTCTATAAAATGTATAGGTGAAAAATTGATATTAGGCACAGTTTAGAGGTTTATTAGACTTCTTTTTTACAGTGTAGTTAGGCAATTTTGTCTGTTCTTGAAGAGACAACTCGCACAGTTATACTCAATTGCTTCGTTAATGATTATGATGATCTTAAATGAACACTGTGATCCATCAGTCAAATGTTAGTTTTAGCTATGAAAATGAACTGCATGGACTGCATATCATGTTAGACATCATAAGTTCGTTGTAATTGGGACACAACCAGGTCGCCTACTGATTCGCAGACAGCTAGCCGATAGTGTAAGTTGTAAGTATAATACAGATGCTCGGTGTCATTTGGACCAAGAGGACGGTTGGCATGTGGTATTGCGCAGTTATGTAGAACTGTTGTTCCTGTACTGGAGTGAGCCGACGACTCACTTCAAGCTTGTTGTCACTGCATGTAAATACGCTGACCTCAAAGGGTCATCGTAATCACTGATTATTGCCAACACTATCAAATACCACGGAATTTTTCTATTCACGGCTCTAAGAATGAAACGAGTTTAACACAATTTTGCAAGTGAAACTCACCTACAAATCATTTTATCAGCTTGCAACATGCCAGACATTTAAAAAACCAAACTGTTTAATAAAAGTTTTTTTTACATAAAAAAGTATGCTGTTGCAACAAAAATCTACTATTGAAGTATTTCTTTAAACAGTTTTGTTGTAGTAAAATTAATAGTATTATGCCAATGTTAATAATGTTAACCAATCACAAATTTTATATTACTATAGGCCTAATACAAATATACTATTGAAATATTAATGTCAGGCTAATAAAGACTCTAAGTAAAGTTACTACAGCCAAAAGTTGTATTACGCTAAAATAACAGGAACAACAAAATATTTTGTATTACTGCGACATTAAAGAAATGTTTAACCAACATTATAAGTTTACACTGACTTGGCGTTGTAAAATGTCAGATAGTAGTGAACAGCGATAACCTCGCAAAATAACACCACTGTATTTAAATTTTAAAGCTACTATGTGTAACTTGAACCAGCTCTGAAGCCTTGCAAATCAGTTTATGTGTGCTAAATATGCATATATTTTTAGAGCTTAAAGTATTTTCATACATCGAAAGAGAACTGCAATTCGTCGTTATATTGTACTGAATATTTACAATGTGAAACGAAGTTATACATATTAGAATTGAGCAGTTGTTAGGACGTCACGCACTCAGAAGAGGCTTCAATTTCTCTCCAGGCAGTCATTTTTTTTTTTTCATTGGTGATATTTATTTTTGCGACAAAATAATTGCACTTAATTTGTTTTACATCAGAATGTTTTTAAAGCAAATGAAAGACAAGAAAATCCTAACATTAATATTAACATAAGTTCAACACAAAATTTGTTTTGCCGCAGCAAAAACACTACCTTAATGTTGACAGTACAGTAAGGAGGTAATGTTGTTACAAAAGTACTTAACGTTACATTTACATGAATTGTTTATCATTAAGGACAGGCGTTTTTCGCGAAAATATTTCAGGACCAGTTGTACTCTAAAACACTTTAGTTCATAAGAACATTCGTGGTTGGATGATTTTAAATGTCACGTGCCTCAAGTGCATGTCTGCGAATCAGAGACGTTCAGTATCGATGTATTTTAATACGATTGGCCCAGTGAAATAAGAACACATTTTCTCACGTAGTTACCTCGCCAATAAACAAAGGAAGTTGTGGCTGTGGACATCGGATGTTGAAGTCTAGTATGACCATAAATATTTTCGCGGAAAACATCTATCCCTATTTATCATTATATTACATTAACAACGATAGTCTATATTACTTACTGACGGGTTACATATCAAAACTTAGTGTGGTCGTTACATTAATACTGTTAGCACAATATTAAATTTTTATTTGTTTAAGTGATTATAAATAATTGCTTACTTTTCTACCACTACGTAAATCGCTCTAACTGTTCCCGGCTTTATGAAAGGCACAGAATGCTGAAGAATAAAAACGTGAAACAGCCCCGACTAACACGCACTCCAGCCGCACACGTCATCAAAATATGGTTACCGGCTAGGAACAAGGTGTAACATAGTTCTCCAACCGCAGTGCATCAGCGGCTGGTAACTTGCTAGTCAGGCAGCTGCCCGAGCAAAATGGAATCGTTCCCAGCTCACAATACCAAATCACACAAAAAGTCTACACTCTAAGAAATTATTCGGAAATATACTATACAAGTGTATACGCTTAGTGAGAAAGCAGAAATGGTAAAATGTTTTCCCCTATACATTCATTGTAGCGTTCCTACATTTGCCCAAGAAACAGTCAAATGCGTAAGGAAGTTCCCAGCTTTGTGTAGTAGAGATGCCAGATATTCCTATATATGAAGCTTGATGTGTGGTATTATTACCATACAGTGTATAGGTTAAAAACTTCCATCAAAGTTTAGGACGTTTCCCAGAAAAATTTTGCAGCATACTTCCTGAGCTTTTTTCTGGGTATCCATTTGCTGATTCGCAAATGGGTACCTATTTCTACTTCGAAGAAATCGCCACTCCATTACACGTGTGCTGCCGTTCTGTTTGAGAAAAGATTTAGTTTTAAACTTTGACAAATTCTTACATATTGTAGACTAACACATGAAAGAGTACAATAGCCTACGTATAAGGCCACCTGTTTTTCGCGAAAATATTTATGTGGAGACAAGATTTCAATATCCTATGCGCACATATGCAGTTTTCATTTCACTATTGGACACTTGTGTTCGTGTGAAGACGGTCTGTCACATGAGTGAGCCAATTAGAAATAAGTTTGTCCGATACTGACCGTCCGTGATTCGCGGGCAGGCAGATAAGACGCCTAACCATTCAAAATTTGCTTATTTGGGATCCGAACCACGAACCTCGTAAAGCCAGTTTTTATGAAAGTAGACGCAGTTTTGTGCACAGTGTATAGTACACGGGTGTTCAGCCTTAAGCCCCTGTCACACTGTAAAATTTTCGCCTTCGACTATATTTGACAAAATATGAAGACAAATACGGTAATAAAATTTTTCCATTCAACAAATTTTATAAAATAATGTCGAATTTCTTATAAAGTGTGACACACTGTAAAATTTTGTACTGGGAGAATCTAATACGAATTATTATTTAAAAATTACTTTCATGGTGACATAATACTTTTGTTTTTCCATGCATGCCATTACAGGAAAAATTTAAGGAATTTTGTTATTTATTTTCGCTTCTTTACTAAATTCAAACTTTATTTATCGGAGATGTTTCCCCAAAATGAAATTTAGGTGAATCTGCGTTCGTAATATTATGTGCTATAGAGCCTATTTATTGACAGGTGTTTTTTGCGAAAATATTTCAGTACCAGTTGTACTCCAAAACACTTTAGTTCATATGCACATTCGTGGTTGGATGATTTTAAATGTCACGTGCCTCAAGTGTATATCCGAGAATCATGGACGTTCAGTATCGGAGTGCTTTATTACGATTGGCCCAGTCAAATAAGAACACGTCTTCTCACGCAGACAGCTGGCCAATAACCAAAGAAGTTGTGGTTGTGGATGTAGAATAGTGAAGTCTAGCATGGTCATAAATATTTTCGCGAAAAACACCTGTACCTAGCAATAAGTATACTCTTAAAATAGCATTCATGCCCAGACAATTTATACATAAATTTACTATCTTAATAGCCTATTTCGTTTCCAGAAATTGTTCATTATTTTAATGTTTCTTGACTCTTGACGTCAATTTTTGTCGTGCACGATTCTGATTGGCTGAGACCGTCAAACATAAAAAAAATTAGAGCCGGTCCAATATTCAAATCTTTGATGGAAACTGAAGCCATCCAATTTTTCTCAGACAAATATGGCGGCGATTATGATGTTTCGATGAGTGTCCAACTTTATTTGAATATAAGTATTGTATGCAGTTTGACGGAAAAAGTTGACAGTGTGATAGGGGTTTCACGCTTACCGGCGTAGCGAATCTCCAGGTGTCTCACCGAGCAATGGCTGCCCCGAAGGCTTGAGTAATCTTCCGGACTGAAATGAAGAGTTCCGAATCCTCGCCCCTCCCCCCCCCCCTCACCCGACAACTATGCCATCAATGAGCATTTCGCGAGCGAGCGCAACACATGGCGCACCCTCTCATTACCCCCCTCCCCAACCACACTTAGGCGTCGCGAGCCCGCCTTTTGATATCTCGCCGTGCCGCCATTGGCCCGCGCGCTCCGCCAATGGGCACGCAGCGAGATAAGTGGACCCGCGCGCGCTATTGTCCGCGGATGACCAGCAGCGTACCGGCCGCTGGCAACGTCTTCAAGGCAGCTATATAGTGTATCCGCGGGTTCTTCACAGTTATTGAAACAAACCTTAGTAAAATCTTTCCGTGTTTAACATGTTTGTTGTTTCCTTAATCTTCCATATATCACAAGCGTTTTGTACTTCTGTTAACGACAAAGTGCCTTATTTTTGGTTGAATTGAACTTTTACTTATATTTTAAATACGAATAAAAACAGAGAAAAAAATTAAGTGTGCAGTCAATTCCTAGTAAGAAATAGTTCTTATGTAAAAATTGTTACTCTAAGTGAGCACGAATACGGTGTATTGTCTCTTTGGTTAAATAGTCTAGAATCGGTTAAGCTTTGTTTGCACGAGGCAGAGGAATATCATGGAAATAAAAGTTTAGCAGGGCATCCGAAAAGTTTGAAGTGACCGTGAATGAACTATACACAGCAAAATGTTCAAGATAGCTGGGGCCGCGATGCAGCAGCGGCTAGAGCGCTCGTCTCCCCCCCCCCCCCCCCGCCAAAAGGTGAATCGGTTTAGATTCCTGGCGGGGTCGCTCCAAAGGATTTTCGCGCATAGGAATCGTGCCGGACGATGCCGTTGGTCGGTGGGTTTTCTCGGGGATCTCTCGTTCCTCCCGCCCTTGCATACCGGAGCTGCTCAATTCTCACGTGACTTCACCCGCATCGGCTCTTAAGACCTCATTGTGAAGAGCCGCTCAAATCTCTCAACTCAACTCAACTCTAAATGCAGTCCAAAATTTCTTAGAAGTTGTGGGCGTATCTAATTGGAGAGGCAGACAGACCTTCAAAGCAACCATTTCCGAACAATACCTTTAGTGGTGAGCGGATCTCAACGACACTGCCTAACTCTGTTTCTTCTAATTAAGCAAGCGTAAATTTTGCAGTCTTTTACCATTGCAGAAACAACTATTTGAAATTACTTTTCTATCTGTAGTGCATGCCTGATGTCGATTACAACGATAAGCCAAGCGTTATATTTGCAGAGATAGTTAAAATTAACAAATATATTTTAAGTACAGTATATTACACGGGCTACAGCTGTAATCATGACAAACTGGTTTCTAATTGTTATCGGGTACAACACATACTAACATACGTTTCTATTGGTCGAACTTGAGCAGTAATATCGCTACTTGGTCATTTGAATTTTGGAGGCCTGCTTGATGCTTACTGCTTAAGGCCAAAAGCCCAAGTTTTTTAAATGGGTACTTTGAGAGAATTGGTCAATAAAATATTTGTTTGAATTGGGCCGAAAATATACTTAGTTGCCCCAACAAGATATTTTGTTGAGTAAACAAAACTCGAAAAACAATAAAGTTAATCTTGTTTATATAATAAAATACATGCTTGTATTAACAAAACATCTGCATTGGGCCAATATAAAATGGGCTGTCAACAAAATATTTAATAGAAACAACAGTATATAGTTCTATTTGTTTGGCAACCCTTTTGATTGCCTTTGTCCGAAAATAATGCTAGACAGTTCTTTTTTATTTTGCATTTTTTTTCGTGACAAGATAGTGACAGTATTATTTAGTGAATTAATTGATTCTTAAGTATGGTATAAACATTCTAATAAAACAAGTTCAACATGAAACTAAAAAGTAAATCTGTAAAACTTGAAATATTTATTTGCGCTCTGCGTTCAGTATTTGAATTGTATATATTTAGAAAAGTGTTTAAATTGTTGTCACTTTAGCTGAGGTTGCAAGTGAGTAGCTTTCTGGCGCAAGCCAAATATGAAAAATAAAATAATTTGGTACCAATAACAAAATATTTCATTGTCCCTCTACAAACAAGTATTTTAATGTCTCAAACATTTCTTTCAGTGTAAACTCGTTAAAAGAGCGTGTGGTATGATTTACGCTTAGAGGTTTAATTAAATTTCACGGTTTTATGGAAGACAATATAGAAAAACAAAGAACGGGCAATGCTACAAAACTGTTTCCCCTGACTTTGTGAGAAACATTTTTTCCAGAGTGCTGTATTTCTGCCAAGCTATTTCTTTCGCCGGGAATATTTATATAAATGTTTCGTCTGGCTGGCACTTGAAATGTGTTGCAGTGTGTTTGATATCCTGTTTTCTTTTGACGAAACTACAAAACGTGCCCCCAGGATGTTGTCCTACAAAAATATATCGTACGCCAGACGAGAACGGAATGGTACGATAAAGTTGCCATGCATGCTGTAAATATTATTTTGGAGCCCTCCAATATATTCAAAAACGGCCTTTTTAAAATCCCGTATCCTAAACTATACACTGAAAATTACTTTGTGGCTACTACAAAATGTTTGGTTGGTATAAACACAGCCAAATAATTTCATGGCGAGCACAAAATATTTTGTAGCCACATCTTAATAAATTTCTATAGGCCACACGTGAATTGTGGTGACAACTAAAAAATTTTGATTTCATCACAAAATAATGTGGGTGTGTGTATACCAAAAAAAAAAATATGTTTTTTGTAACAGCCACAAAGTAATTTTTATTTCAGTGTACTAGCCGGAAATGAGTCAAACTACGATAGGAGTATGTAACGAACTTTGCTACAGAATTTTCGTCAATGAAATGATAAGAGTCGCCGCTGAAAGTGCCATAGGTTTATGCAGCACTACGAGAAAACCACACGTCAGTTCCCAGCCCTGAGCGTAGCGACGATGGGCGCACTTGATGCACGTGCCAGTGTAACCCTTATAACTTCCGCGATTCTCGGCCAAACAAGGATAAAAAATATGCAGGCAGGTGGGCCCCTTAATCGCGGCGCAAAATATTGCACAAAATAAATTCTTCAGCATGGCAACATGTTCGATAGGCAAGTTAACAGAAACTATTATCAAGGTTTGCCAACTTTTTTTTAGTGTCTCTATATTGCCTTTCGGACTGCAACAGATTTATTATATATAGGCCTTTTTACGAATAAATTGAACACGTTTACTTGTAAGCACATTGTGTACTCTTCTACCACATGTGAAAATAAAATTGCGATGGGCTTGGTAACTTTATTCATGCTTCGGTCAAGTGAAACTGAGAAAATTTTTAGAAAAGTAAATATTTTACAAATTTGTTCGTTCTTGCCCTGCGCTAACTAAAACCGAAAACAAAATAAATAATTTCAGTAATCAATAAACTTTACCTTTTTAATTCAACATTAAGAAATGGGAATATAGGCTATTCATGGTAAAGTGAGCATTTTTGAAAGCCCTGTCATTTGGAATAATAGCCAATAAACAGATTTTATTTTAGCCTTGGGCGTTAACTTCCGAATGCGATGAAATGAACAAACCGTGTTTATTACTTAAATGTCAATATATAATTAAAATGGTGGTTAAAGGGGGGAAAAAAGCTGAAATGAAAAAGTAACTAGGGTCTCGAAAGTGCTTACTTTACCGTGAAAAGCCTATAATTTCCCCACCGTCGTTACCAACCGTACTGGACGCATCCCACTACGTTTTCCCGTCACGCAAGCAAGAGCAGTGAAGATTTTCAATGGTTCATTTCAAAAGTGCTCGAATAACAGTGGACCGCCTATAGAAGTTAATTCGAGTACCTCGCCGACTCGTCATTGTTCGTGTGTGGATTTTTACAATTTGGGGGGGGGGGTGCCCCCCTCCCCGGCGCGGTGAGGGTGGTTACGTTGTGTGCTGATTCCGAACCTGACTTCCTGCTCTCCGGCGGGCTGTTAACGACTTACTCGTTGCTCCAGATCCTTCCGCAGATAGCACTACTTCCTCGAGAGCTAGGCCTCCTCGCCGTTAATTACCACCCGCTGGGCGCGTTCTTCTCGCACTCCACTGTGCTTTAAACCCCCTCGTTCCGTGATTATCACAAGGTACTTTAAGCCTGATAAAGGCTCTTCACTATAATGTGACCACTTTGGAAATCAACCTTAGTCAAAAGTCACTGCTCCTGCCTACATATGTTTTAACGGGCGAGCTGAGTGGCATGCGCCTAGATGGGAAGTTGTTCCTTATCTTAACGTAGAATAAAAAGGTTCGAGGCAATCATTTCTGATGATTTGAATTGTTTCTTTTGATTTCTGTGTTTTTGAATGATTGAAGTGTAAAAAATGATATTTTTTAAGTATTTACTTTTCTAATAGTCTCACAGCTTCGCTTGGCCGACGCATGAATAAAGTGACGAGGCCCATGACAATGTTAATTTTACATAATACACAACGTGCATAAAAGTAGATCTTGAGCAGGGCTTTCAAAAGTGCGCATTTTACCGTGAATAGCCTAGGCAGACAGGTATTTTTTTTGTGGACAAGAAGGTGATCACCAAAATGTGAGTAAGAAGGCTAACACCCTCTTGTATTCAAGTCCCACAACACCCGATGATTTTACAAACCTAACAAAGCACTAATACAGGATTAAAAATTGTTTTCTACTCTCAAATTAACAATATCCGCTTAAATAAATGCGCGGGAACTACATAAACGTGTAAAATGCAAATGTAAACAAACGACTTGCACAAGAAGGTGAACGAAAAATAGAACGGTCTCTGAATTATTCTATCCAACACGCAAGCCGTTTCATGCAAATAAGTTTAAACCGCTCAGACGCTGCAAAATGGCGCCAGTAGTTAGCTGCATGTCGGAACATTGTTCGCCCATCAGCAGGCAGTCCAGCCGGTGAGTGAGTGAAGAGATTTGGGCGGCTCTTAACAGCGACGTCTTGAGAGCCGATGAGGGTGATTGAAGTGGATATGGGGCGGGGGAAATGGGAGTTCCCCGATAAAACCTGCCGACCAGCAGCATCGTCCGTCACGATTCCCACTTGCGAAAATCCAGAGTGACCCGGCCGGGGTTTGAACCCTGTTCGCCTTGGTGGGAGGCGAGTAGGCTAACCGCTCAGTGACCGCTGCCCCCCCCCCCTTCAGCTAGTAGGATTGGTGAGTGAGTTAAGAGAATTGGGCGGTTCTCTAAAGCGAGGTCTTGAGAGCCGATGAGGGTGATTGAGGTGGATATGGAGCAGCTCCGGAATGAAAGAGCTGGGGAAACCGGAGATCCCCGAGAAAACCCGGCGACCAGCGCATCGCCTGGCGCGATTCCCACATGCGAAAATCCGGGAGTGATCCCTCCGAGAATCGATCCCAGTTCGCTGTGGTGGGGGCGATTAGTCTTACTACTACACAATCGAGAAAATTTCGCATTATGCAGTAATCAGACACACAATAGGCCTAGACCTGTTCCCCCCATTGGGGTAAAGGCTAACAATATATCTGTCTGTATAGTGCCAAAAATATATCTTTATTTAGTTCTTCCAGCAAAATACTTTGTTGAGTAGAGAAACTAAACTCGAAAAGCAACAAAATTTATTTTGTTCATGTAACAAAATACATGTTTTAATAAACAGTTAACTGTGTTGCGTCATAAGAAAATATTTTGTTGAATCAGCTGTATACAGAGCGAATCACTTAAGAGTTGCACCGCGAATATTTCGGAAATGGAAGGTGTTTATTGATGTGCTGGTTTCACTGAATTCAAGTGTTGAAAAGGGCTCATAATTGCAGTACAGATACAGATTTTTATACTTAATTAGAATGTGTATTTCATTGACGAAGTTACATTTTTTTCAAAACGAACAGTGCATATTAAAATAAAAAGTAAAAAACTAGAGGAAATTAGAATGTCAATAGTTTTTTTGAAGGATTCTACTGCAAGTAATCGACGTCCTATCGAAATATGACTATATTAAATACCTATAGCTGTCTGCTCCATTTAACTGTACCATGTATCAGCATCTCTGATGAAAGACAAAATTGAATAAACAAATTTGTGAATTCTGAAGAAGAAAGAGAAAAATGTCCTTTACAGCATTAGTAAATACCATCTTCCAGCACATCCTACGTCTAGGTAGTGTAAACTATCACGAAGTACTAGCAAGGAGGTCCCAATGTAGTCACTGTAAAGGAAACATAATCTAAAACACATACTAACGTCGTAGCCTAGTAACTAGCCTATGATTTTAATATTTTGTTCCTTACCTGCGTAAAAATTTAAGTCACATAATTATTTAGTTTTAAAAGACTTATTTCCTGTTGACGTTCTGACATCAGAAAAAAAAACATTTCGGCAATGCACATGAGTTATTTTCTTCAGATACTACACAATTATTTCACAAACAAATCTCGTAAAGACACACTGAACTAAATAATTTTAATTTAATGTTAACTTCGAATACCTATTCGTAATTTTATCACGAACACCTATGTTATCGAAGTTCCTAATTTTCTTACTAAAGTTTTCCGAGAAAGAAGAATTAGAGCTAATATTTCCGAATATTCGCAACGAAATTGGCGTTAGCAAAGTTATTTTATGGGGGAATATGAGCGAACCATCCTGTAGATTCTTTGGTCGTGTATAGGTTTACGGTTCATTGAAAATTGATTTTAGGTCTATGTGTAAATTGGCTGTTTGTGTGCCAGGTAATCATTATTCTAAAGTGTAATCATCCTCTGTTTTAAACAACGGAACAAAACAAATGTATAAATCTAAAATGAGCTCGTTACTAATCATCAAAATCGGTTTGCATGTTTAAAATGGTGGGCGTTAGAAACAGAAGAATGCATGTCTCAGTTATCATAGTTTATTCGTTGTTTCTTCACAGCCTTTGAATCAAATTTTTGAAAAATCACCCCCCCCCCCCAATGCATGAAGTGTTTAGTTACGTCCTGAATATGCCATGCATCACAAACGCCTTATAGATCTTTTAAAATGAAAGTGCCCTATCTTATTTTTCGTTAAATTGAAGTTTTACATGTATTTTATTGATGAATTATAATGAATAATTTGTAATAAATACGAAGAATAACAGTGAGAGAAGATATTAGTAGCGAATAGCAAGAAATAGTTCTCATGAAAATATAGGTAACTAGAACTGAGTGCACGCGAATTCGGTGCACTGTCCTTTGGGGTAATTTTCTAGACTTGGCTAAACTTTGTATGAGACGGAGGAATATCCAGACAGTATAACTTAAGCAGGGCTTCAGAACATTTTGAAGTAACCGTGAATGGAACATAACTGTGCAGATGGCGGTGGACGGCTGTGGAAATTTGTTCTGCTGGCTTCTGGCAGTTAGATTCTGGGCGCTGGTTGTCGAATGAGGAGGTTCAGTCACACTGAGAGAAAATCGAACAAAATATTTGTTTGTATAGGGCCAAATATATATTCCTTTGCCCACAAAATATATTGTTGAGCAAACAAAAGTTGAAAAGAAACAAAATTACTTTTGTTCGTCTAGCGAAATATATGTTTGAATAAACAAAATCTCTGTTTTGGGTTTAAAAAAAATTACGCTCTGACTAAATATTTTGTTGAATCAACTGTATATGTTAGTTTGGCCACTATTTGACTGCCTTCGTTTGAAAATACAGCTCGAGAGTTTGTTTGTATTTCTTGTGACAATTAGTATAGTAACCGTATATATCAAGTGCGTCTATTGATGTTTATCAATCGTATAAGCACATGAATAAAACAATGCAGCCAGAAACTGACACGTAAAGCTGTAAAACTTGAAATATTGTTTGCGCACGTTGACCACTATTTGCAGTATATCATTTAAAAGCTTTGCGGTTGCAACAATTGTCACGTTAGCTGAGATCACTAAGGCGTAGTGCTCGGGCGAAGGTGATTAGGTTCCGATCTCGGTCTAACTTGTATAATATTTATATCGACCCGAACTGTTTAATGCACGTGTAGCCAAACAAATCTTTATTGCACCAACCAAATCTTACAGTCTGGGGGCAACCAAATGAGAACGACAAAATATTTTGGTTTTAACAACAAAATATTTCATTGCCCCTGTACAAACAAACAATTTAGTTGCACCAAATAAATCTTGTTTGATTCAACGAAACATTTTTCTCGGTGCAGGCTATTCCGCTGACACGCGAGGATAGAGTTCGAAGGTCATACATGCCAATTCGCAATTAATATCCTCTAATGATACAGAGAGCTTAAAGTTACAAACCCGTAGTGGCAAGCATGTGATTAGTATATTTTGCGATGATCATTCGAAGCGGCTCATCGACGAGCAGTTACGACGATAGTTGTTGCATTTTGAAATGGGGAAAGGTTGGACCGGGCTGAAGTTGGACAGGCAATATATATTGCGGTACCTTCGCCACTTTTGAATCAAACATTTGAAAAATTAGCCCACGAACGCTGCGCTTGGTTGTTTCCCAAGTATGCAATGTATGACAAGCGTTTTATTATTTTGTTCAATTGCATTCTTTTTGGTTCAATTGCATTCTTAATTATATTTTATTTATAAATTACAATATTTCATTTAAATGAATAAAATTAGGGAGAAAATAGCTGTATTGGGAATGATTAGTAAGAAACAGTCATTATGCAAAATATTATTAGACTGAGTGCGCACGAATGCAGTGCATTGTCCCTTTGGTGTAATTTTCTAGAATAGACTAAACCTTGTTTGCGTGAGGAGGAGGAACACCCTTGAAGTATAACTTTAGAAGGGCTTTAGAGAAGTTGTAAGTAAGCGAAAATTGACTATAGAACTTTTTCCAATATACTCTGTTTTTATTGGAATAATTGCTCGTATAGGTTATCCACGGTAATGTGAGAACTTTATACTCCCATCAGGCATACTTTATTGCAGCATCAGACGTTAACTTCTGATAGTGGTGTAAAGTGTACACTGTGTTTATTAGTCACGTAGCAACGTTTATATTAATAAGTCGCGAAAAAATAGAAATTGGCCGAAGGGAAACATTTAGCAGTGCCTTTAAAAGTGCTCACTTTAACGTGGACAGTCTGTAGTATCGTTTACCAACATCGAATATTTTATTATTTGATACTTGTGCTAAATTATGTTCGAAGTACAGCGAAGTGCAGGTAGAACAGTTTTCATGCGGAATTGTCCTCACTTGGGTAGTTGTGACTGGACTCCTGGCGGCGGAACTCGTTTGTTTAAGAAGCGAAATAGAGCTAGGATTATCACAGGCATTGTTTCACACAAGTCTGTCAATGCGTATTTTGACCCGCAACACAGAGGTAGGTGGTCGTTCGCTGTACCACCAATACCTTGTGATGAATCTGTCATGTTAGTTTAGCCAATTTCAATATCAATTCTTTCAGAGGAAAAGTACAAAAAAAAAAAAAGCATTGTCAAGAAGTTACAGACGTATTAAAAATAATTTTTCAAGTAGTATATAACATTTTATGTTCCTAGAGACATACATACCGACTATTTTGTGTTAACCTGTTTGTACGATGGTTTTTTTATATTTATATTTTTATTAATTTATGTCTAGTAGTAGGATGCGGCATCATTTTTTTCTCTATATTTTCACTTGTTTAGTTATAGTTTTTACACTCTTCCTTTCTCCTTAGTGAGTTCTTGCTCTGTTGAGAGAGAGTTACTGTTCTTTGAGAGAGTTTATATGGATAATCAATCGATAATGGGCGAAGATATTTCTCTATTGACAACATGTATATATTTTTTTATTTTTTATTTGTACTTACCACACTTGCGAATAGTTTTCATAAAAAAATCACCAGTTACCAATTTTTAAAGCGATTTTACAGCATTTATCCATTTCATTATAATATGAGTGAATAAATATCTAATTCATTGATGAAAATGTCGTTTCTCTCATTACTTTCCAACCTTTATATTCCGTTAATGTTGGGTTTTTCATAAATAATGTTTTCATCAACATTATCTTTTATTGCTTTGTTGTATACTCTAGTTTATCCTACCAAAGAAATATTGCTGGACTTGTATACGCCTTGACAGCATGGCGAGTAAACGCTTAACCAATATCATAGCGTAAAATAATGTTTACTATGGTTATTTCTTGAAAGGATTTTGTTCATTTTGGATTTTAACCAACTCGTGTTTGAATCCCATGGAGATGTCATGCTATGACGTGATTGAAGCTGCATTTTCGTCCATCGCCATAGTGATACACCTAAGACATTGGAAATAATTGAGGCAGGTTTTCGAATTGAATGGATGTAAAATGTGGAAAATTCGAAACAAATAACTATGTACTATAGGCTCTTCACGGTAAAATGACCACTTTTGAAAGTCCTGCTTAGGGTCTACTTGTATGCACTTTGTGTATTCTTCCACCTTATATAAAATGAGTATTGCCATGGTCCTCATCACTTTGTTCATGCGTCGGTCAGCTGAAAATTTGGAATTATTAGAAAAGTGAATTGTTATAAATCTGGTAATTTTTGCACTTAGATGCATTAAAACAATATAAAGCTAAAAAATAATTTCAGTTATCACAAATGGCTTACATGACACTTTTTATTTGAAGTTAAGATATGAAACTATTTTCATTCCATCGTTACCAACTTTACTTGGCGCATGCCACTCGGTGCGGGCCGTTAAAATAAATGCAGATAGGAGCAGTGACTTTTTCTAAGGTTAATTTCAAAAGTGCTCACTTTATCGTGAAAAGCCTTTAATAAAGCTTAAACTTTCATGCTAAACATAACATGCTGTGATAACAATAGTTTCATTTTAGCTTTGGCAGGTTATGTTTCCAATGTTTTGGGTGTGACAACATGGCGGATAGGCTTCGTCATTTTATCGTGCACATCCACAGACAATGACATATATCTCTTGTTGGATCCGCGCGTGATCAGTTCTTCTCGCACTGTGGAGCGGAGAGCGCACCGAGGAGAACGTGTGCTGAGGAGGTGTGTGTGCCTTGCACGAGGCACTCACTCTAGGGGAGGCGACACAGCATCCCCCATGGACCAGGCAACGGCTGGAATGCGGCGCGGCAGCGGGCGGTCCAATCAGCAGCCTTTCACGGCGGCCGCTGCGCTGCTTTGGCTGACTAATATCCTGCTGAGCAGGGACAGGACATGTCGGCACAGCGCCTACCTGCGCGCGCAGCCCGATTCCACGGCTCCAGGGGCGCCGCGAGCTCGCTTCTGCTGTCGCCCAACAACAGCTGATAACATCAGCGACTGCATTTGGCCGTGGGCTGCGGTGCGTTAAAGGCGATATTACACGTTACCAGATTCCGTAAAAGCCTGTGCAAGGTCCGCCGTAGCGGCCGGTATACGGGCTAGTGTGGCACCCGTCATGCCATTTCCCGTCTTGTACGGCCAGATTTCGTACCAGGTTTGGTAATTGGACACCTCCTATTTTTCGTGGCAGGTTCCACACTGGCTCTCGTACCTGGCCAATCACATCGTCAGTTTCAGAATGTAGGGCGCTCCCCGTGCTACTACTTGAAATGAGTTGATGAAGAAACCGAAAAAGGACGCCTCCATCTTGGTTATACCTCCGTGAGGTTGAAACTCTTTCAAATAGTACAAGATACGACAACGACGAATAATATTGCCTATGACAACTTTTAATCACAGTTTAAAATATTAATTCGAAAAATGTATCGTATTTACTACATGTAAACCCGAAACCTTCTATGTGTACTGGTCGTACATTGGTGAAGGCACGACGTCAGTTACTAGTGCGTATCTTCCGGGCGCGAGTTCAAAACTCCGCCGGATCTTTCTTCGTATCATTAAATTTTACATGCGGATAATATCACAGTACGCAAAGGAAAATACTATATTTTGTAGCCGGTCAGTAATTTTCGTCAAAATTAAAAATAATGCACTCGTATTCTAGTGACTGCACTTTATTTTCACGAAAATGAGTGAAACTGTACTATAGGCTGTTCACGGCAAAGTGAGCCTTTTGAGGCCCGAGTTACTTTTTCTTTCAGCCATATTTAATCCTTCAACCATCGTTTTCCATAATTATTGCCATGTAAATAATAAACGTAGTGTATGTATTGCACAGCACTCAGAAGTTATATATATATAATATATATATATATATATATATATATATACATTATTAAAGTAAACTATATATATATATATATATATATATATATATATATATATATATATACAATTATTTCAAACGAGGGGGCTGTCAAAAGTGCTCACTTTACCGTGAATAGCGTATAATAAGCAATCTATTTATGTAAAAGGCGAACAGTAAAATTGCAATATTACGATGTGCTAACTAGTTTTTTTCATAGGCCTACGTAAGTTACTAATTGGTAGCAGTTCTACGAATCGGGTTCATTTTTACTACAAAACACACACTGCGCACCCACCGAGGGTGCCAAATGCTAGAACGAAAGCTGCTGCTGTGTAATATGGATTTTCAATGGCGGCTCATATAGTGGTTGGTATACCGGCCTGTGCAGTAGGCCTTGTAGAAGCTTGTACAAGAACCAAGTACGGCTGCAGGTATCGTGTACTATGGGCTTTATGGTAAGCAGCGATGGGCGTAGTTCCGCAACGTGAGGTGAGGCTGCAGGGCATCTCTCCGCTCCGAGCCCTCCGTCAATATCAGTATGATTCCTTTTGGTTGATGATTTCACGATAACTTATCATTTCATTATCTTAAAGATAATTATATTAGCACCACATAAATGTAAATATTTGTAGTCAAATTGCTATAGTTTTAAAAATATAGCACCGGAAATTCGAACATTTCGGAATACGGGAGCCCACGTTTCTAAGCTACTTATTTACTTTGTTAACTAAATCAGATATCATGTGATCTATATCATATAAACAACATATTAAATAAGTGTGAAGGATATTTCAGAATCGGTACTCGGGTACTGGTATCCTGAATCTGTTTAAATATAAGTATTGATGTTTTTGCCTACACATATTTATTAGTTCGAGAGAAAATAATAGTATTAATATTTGTTAGTTTTTCTTGGATGAATAAAACTGTTTTGGTTAAATCATAAATAAATACAATTTTAAAACAGATTCATGATACCAGAGCCAGGGTACCCATTGTTAAAAATACTTTATACTTAATTGTCGTATTATGTATATGATATAGATCAGATGACAAGTTGGTTTAGTTGGTAAAGTTAGAAAGGAACATAGAAACTTGGGTACCCATATTCCAAAAATTTTGACTTTTCGGTACTATACTTTGAAAACTATAATAATTTAACTACAAATATTTACATTTATGCTGTCCTTATATAAATCTATTTCAGATACTGAAATAAAAAATATCATCGTGAAATATGGCTTTATGAAAAGTCCACTCACTCGCATTTTGTATCATATATGTGAAAAAATTTCCTCAGAGGAAGGATTAGACACTTGTGATTTTCTTTTCCAACGACTTCCTATCCTAGATCATTCGATTAAGTTCCCCACGAACAATTCCCACTTGAACCGCCATGGTCCCTCCCCCTCGCGCTACTCATTAAACTATACAGGTACCCGCCGATGAATGATCTCCCATTGGATTAGGGGATTCCTTCCACGACAACCGTCTCTTGGCAAAGATAACCGGGTATATAACTGTTAATAGTACCAAATATAGGGCAAATGTGGGGGAGATGCTACGTCTAAGGAAAAAAATTGTTACATAACTTAACAGGACTGTTATTTTTGTTAAATACATTCAACGTACTTTAAAGATTAAAAGAAAAATATTCAGTATCATGTTACACTTGTTGAAATATATAATAATATAAATGTAAACATACATATTTTGGCCATCTATCCCCTGCTATGGGTGATATGCCCGATCCTACATGAGAGAGATGCATCATGTAAGAGAAATGTACCACAAAGAAAAATTTACTAAAAGTACACTATATAGTAACAAAACAGTGTTGTTGAATGCACTTAATCAATTAAGAGGTTAGCTATAAGCCCAAATCAAACATTAAAAATTGTTCTATTGTACTGCATTTTCATTTTTTGGCGTTTTGCTTCCCGGCCGCAAATGTTACACTGGGAGAAATTCACACCGCAAGTTTCGTGCAACCACATTTTACATGAAACACACTGAATCCATTCTACCTTCTCTTTTGTTTGATAATAGTTTTCCCAGCACACAACACAAGTTTCGTTTCCTTCTTCATCTGAGTCACTCATCCTAATTGACAAAACTAAATTTCCTTCTTCCACTTTTTCAGCTTTCCTTTTCTTTGGCGACTTTTCTGTCTTAATTTTTACAGCTTTCTTTGTTTCCAATTGATTTTTTCTTTCGTCACTTGAAATAAGTTCTTCGGATTGCTTTCGCACTTTCGTTCCAAATTTGGGGAATGTAGGCATTGTAGTCAACTCCATTAAATGCGTCGTTGGTCTTTGCTTTGTCAGATCAACATTGTAAATCGGTGATTGGTCAGAAATTGTAAATTCAGAACCTGGTGAATACGTACTAAGCCTGGGATTTTGCATTCCATTATCTACAGTGACTGAGATTGTGGCGTAATCATTGGCCCTAGGCAGTAATACCGAGGACGAGGCATGTGCAGATGACACATCTGTAGGCGTGTCGACTGCAAGGTCATTAAAGGCAGTGCAAGTTGCACAGGGAAGAGGGATTGGCCTTTGTGGAAGACCCATCCCAGCATTCACCTGGAGTGATTTTGGAAAACCATGGAGAACCGAAATCAGGACAGCTGGACCGGGAATCGAACCCGGCTTCTCCCGAATGCGAGTACAGTGAGTTACCGCTGCACCACCTCGCTCGGTCTTAATTGTGTAAGCCTATGCTCATCTGTCGGTTCCACAATAAATTGTGTATGCAACCACATTTCCTGCTTTGTCCCTCCTAGACACTGTTGGGGTGTCTGAGTTTAACACCTCGTCTTCTTCAACAGAATTCTTCTACAGATGATTAACATTTGAAATATTAGAAATGCTGAAAAAGTGATCTGGCATTACATTTGGATTCAACGGATATACTTCTGTTGCACGAAAACCAGCTGTGGCAATATCAATTGATGCGGCTCTCGTCCAGACCTTTCCAATAAGCACTCCCGCCTGCAGTCATGTGATTTTTCTGTTCTTATTGTAAAGCAGCCAATTGGAAGCTTCTTGTTTGAAAAATGTTTTCAGAGGCTTTAAAAAATTGCGATGAAGAGATTGAAGTGCCTGTGTGGTGTGGCTTGATAAGCCAAGAATTAAAATGTCATTGTCGTCAGAAAACTCGAGTAATTATAAACTGTTTAGGTGAGAGGGATATCCATCCAGAATCAACAGTTCTTTACCAGGAAATTTCCTTGACACAAACTGCCCTTTAACCCGCTTCAAAAACAATTCCTTATTAATGTAAGATGACTTCTCTTTCCTGTATATTTAGGAACCGGGTGGTATCCCATAGGTAAACTCTGTTTACTCCCTAACACGTTTCATTAATAACATTGGAGGAATAAATGTGCCTTCAGCAATACAGCATGCGGAAACTGTTACATTCTCATTTTTTTACTTGATATCAAGACATGTACACTTCCCGTCAGAATAAATGAGCGACGGAAAAAGTTAAAGTCCCCTTCGGCAATCTTCGGCTTTTGACAAGATGTATCGCCTTGGCTCTTAGGTATCCAGCTCCACAGAACTATCCGGCCAGTCGTTATGCATTTTAACTGCGCCAAGAATATCTTTAGCTATTGGAGCATCATCCTGACATCGGTTTCTCCAAGTGAATATAACGCATTTAATTGGACGAAACAACTTGTCCTGCGATTTATTAAGTTAATGCAAAAACCCAATATCTCACATAAACTCCTCACTGGAAGTCCGTGTCTCACGCTCAAACAGGTAACACTTAGTGAAATAAACAACCAATTATAAAGGCGAGCTGAGCTACAGTGTTGTGCAACATAGTTCGTCCTGAAATATTTTAACGGAATTACCTCACATGAATGTTCTTGAGTAGTGCAAGCAGATAGCGGAAAGTGAAGCAATCATGCGTGCTAAGCGACAGTGTTGTGCAACATAGCAGGTACTGAAATAGTTTAGCGGAATTACCTCACATGAGCTCCACACTAAACGTTCGCGAGTCGTGCAAGCAGGTAAAACATAGCGGAAAGAAAACCAGTCATAAAGGCGAGCTGAGCTACAGTGTTGTGAAATATAGCTTGTCTCGAGGTATGTACGCGACGTTCGATGCTTCAAACAATGAAACAGTAAATGTATGTGAAATGTCTATAATTACAGATAACTGTAAAAGTGAATTGCATAATTCCTCTGTTAATAATTAAAATAAACCCTATTCTATGTGAGACGTTAAATGGTTATAATAATTGTGCTTTATTATCGATACACAGAAATGAATTTCCTGCTGTCTTACGTATTTGAAAAAAACCGAATATCACACTTTAGCGGATTATATGGCTATAGTCATCAGAAAATAAAGCCACTAAACATTAATGAAAGAATTGTGCATGTTGCAGATGCAATTATTGTATGCGCATATCAAGAATGTTTCTCTTGCAACTAGCTGCTGTCTGCATGAAAAGCCACGTCTTATCTAGGGCCAATTTCTAGGCTGCCAAATCAAATCCTTCCCTAGGTTTCGTGTTATCTGCTGTTGCCGGCTGACGACTGTGCATGGCTGAGCGGGCGGAGCGTGTTAAACGGAGCTTAAAGTGGTGAGGCAGGGGGTGGAAGAGATGCGCACGCAGGTCTGGCCGTACTATCGGCTATTCCACAAAAATCAGTTGTAGCGGGCTCAGATAGGTATATGTAAGGCAATATAGGACGAAGGACGTTCACAGAGGTACAGGAAATTTATCCTCAGTGTTAAAAATTGCACTTGACAATTTTATTTATACAAAACCACATATACAAATTATACAACTGTAATACTACTTAGTTTTTAACACTCGGTGCAACTCCACGAGAATTAATGTATACGTACAGTTTATCAAAGTATAACAAAACAGTGATTTCAGGCCAGTGCTTTTCGTTTGAAACTATGGAAAATGTTTCTTTATTTGCACAAAGTCACGAAAATGAGTGTTTTAACTCATAGTGGACTGGCCCGCACTATAAAGAATGCATACACACATTGTTTATAAAACAAGAAATAAAATAATAAAATTACAATCTACAGCATAATTTTCAACAGCAAACATTCAGAGTTTATATAAAAAGGTGTTAAATAACTTGTCGGTTTATGTATTTTTTCTAGAATTCCGATTCACGTGCAAAATTAATGCCACCTGTAAAGATGTTTTTCCAAATAATGCTGGCTTCAGCAGACGGTGTAACCAATATAAAAATATTTCTTTAGCATTTATGATACAGTTATTTGTACTAACTTAACAGACTGTAATAACAATTTGTCTATAATTTATGCCAGTAAATGTTATTCCAAATGCAATGTTCATTAAGAGAACACACTTTCATGATTATGAAACAGAGATTGTGCAAATGTGTAATCCTATTTGAAATTTATTAAAAACTAAAACATTAACTGTTTAAAATTATATGCCTGTCAAATTACTACACAAACAGATTCTAAACTAATGATGTCGTTAGGCTATAGTAATAAGTAAATAAGTTTGTTGGTGTTGAATTTAAGGCCACACGTATTTGTCTCAAGAAGTTGTATGTTCGATTTCTAGTTGGAAAGGTAATTATTTAAATATAATATAAAATATAATAATCTTTGTATTGTATTTGTGGTATAAATAAATATATGTTTGAAATTATGTTATATATTAATTTAGATTCTCTATTTACAAATGTGACTGAAATACAAGCTCGACTGTAATGTTAAATATCTATATATTGCAAGTCCACTTAGTAGGTTAATTAACTTTTACAAGAAAAGGCCGTATTCTTTTGGTTACTAATTTCCAGGTTTTACTTGTAAAAGTAGCATAAAATGCACACACAGTTCCAGATTTACTGCACTAATGTTTTAATTCCGAGAAAAATTTTTTCTCGAATTTTTCCTATTGAAAGTGACATTTCCCAATGAAAGGTTTACTCCTACAGACAAGCATTAATCAACCCTTGCTATACCCGGGACACGAAACCGGAACTACTCACGCTCAATACTCAACCAACTGCACCACAGGGGGCAGTTAATAGGTCAACCAGAACACTATCAGTAGTTATAAGAACTTATTTTAAGTGAACAAAAAGCAGCTTGTTTCATTGGAGATAATTTCTAAGTTACAATTAAAGTAATATATTAATTATTTCTTCCACATTGTACCTGTAATTCACTGCCACGTTGGTTGGTATTCGCTTGCATATATTTGAGCTAAATTAAATGCAGAAACTGCGGGCAAAGTTTTGAACATAGTTTTAAAACATTTATAGTTTAGCTTAACCTTCATACATAACTCTTTTCTTTGGAATAAAAAATTGAAAATAAAAATATATCTTTATCCTTTACTCGGTTCTATTTTGTGTTATTGTCTAGCAGTGATTGTACTAAATATTCCTTTATTTTTAAATATAACATTATCATAATTAAAAACGTTTTAAATCTATTGTTCATTATTAGAATAAATTTATTCGCTGCTCCATATTGTTATTGATGATTTCGACAAGAGACACAATTCAAGAATTCTATGTCGTCAAAAATATCGTGCCAACAACTATGGATATGTTACGAAATTACATTCGGCACTGACTAGATAGATGACAGCTATGTACGACTTTGTTTGTTATTATTTGCATGTTTTAGATTTTTTTTAGAAGTAAAACTGCTATGCTGTAAAATGTGTTCAAGTTAGCTTAGTATTATGCTGTCTCAAGCCTCTCAATATTTGAGAATTTTGTAAACAAATGTTGTCTTGAGTAATGCATTCACGTTGAGATATTTAGTACGCCGCGCCGTAAACCTTCAGATCAAATATTTATATCCTCCACTCACTCCCATTTTAATGGTGAAAGATATTATGAAAATGTGGAAAAGGAACAAGTAATCTGTTGATGCATCAAACCACAGAAAATACTCCACCTCCATTGTTGTTACTTTTATATAACGTGATTTTAATTCGATACTATTTAATATTTGAACAGAAAAATTATACTAAATAATAGAAAAGCAATTGTATTATATCGCACAATACATGCAGAAGGTAAAGAAATCCTCCAGCACACACTGTCACAAGAGCATGCTAATTGTTGTCACCAGCAAAACGTCTCTGTGTCCGGTTTTGCATTTGCTGTTACTCAAGACAAAATACCGAATGTTTTTATGTCTGCGTGAATACTGCCGGGACGCAATCTTGCGCTCAGCTAGAGACCGGACCGTGCCGAGCTGAAGCTAGGAAATAAGATTGGACTTGCGTGCACAGATGTTTGCCGGTAGCAGTAGATAAGTCTATATTGGTAGCCATTTTGGAAGACAGCGCTACCTCAAATATAATGCTTATATAGCATTTCTCAGAAATCGTTCAACCGAAATGGCGTCAGTGAAAGTAATGAGAACGTTAAAAAGGTGTATATAATTATATTTATAACGTAGTAACCACTAAGTACTGGTTTTTAATCATATCTTCCAGTAAAGCTTTGTATGTAGTAGTATACAAACGGGCAATCTAAGAGGGGCTTGGAGCTGCGGACAAGAGAACTAGGCGACCACCATCTTTGATGATGCCATGCGGGAAAAATTTCCCATTTTCCCCCACAAAATTTCCTATTTTCCTTCATGCCTGCGGCGGCCATCTTGGATCCCAACCTCCAGCTCTGTCAATCCGATGCCAGTGTGTTGGGACCCTTACACATAGCATCCTGGCGGTTGCCGAGTCTCATGCTCTGTCATTCCTATCGGGATCTGTCGACCTAGTACCGTCATGTGGTATTGAATATCAGAATCCGCTGACACACTCACCAGACCTAACACAGAAGCATAGATGACTGTAATTTTCGAACCCCATTAGATATAATTATCAAAATCATAATAGAGGCCGCACGCCCGACGATGAGAAGGGTTGCAGGGTCAAGTATACCCCATGTCTACTTATAAGCATAGTTGACCATAATTTCCTAACCATGTTGGATATGATTGCCAAATTCTTAACATAGGCATCATCCAAGATGGTGGGAAGGGTCGTTGGGCCAGGTATATCCTATGTTTACTTATAAGCATAGTTGGCTGTAATTTCCGAAACACATAAGGTTTAGCTGCTAAATTCATAACGTAGACATCACCCACGACTACGAGGAGGTTCTCAGGGTCAAGTATCCCCATGTCTACTAATAATCTTAGGTGAATGTAATATCCTAACCACATAAGATATAGTTGCCAAATTCATAACATAGGCATTCAACTTCAACAGAACTGTTCACCATTAATATTTACAACACTAATCATGCATTTTAGAGTATCTATGACAAATAAACATGCTAAGGGAATATTACACAATGCCTATCCTACTTCAGCAGGACAGTTTTGCATGCCTTAATACGCCAATAAATTTGAAAAAGATCTGGTTTATTTATCCACCAAGCATACTTGGACATCACGTGTCATACCCAGATACTTCATTATTAGCAAGGTAAAAAGTCGTAAGTGATAAATTTAAAGAATGTGAGGAAAAATATGTTTCTCCAGCACATTAACTCATTGTCATCATCATATTGCCAGCAATGCTTAACATATAGCTCGTTGCCAAAATGGGCCTTAATGCAATGCCAGCAGAAATCATCAGCCTTATAAAACTCCTAAAGATAAATATATATTAAAAAAAATTAAAACAGGCGAATGCTTTTCCATGTAGTCTATAGTGGGGGAATTGGTGAATCTAGACAAAAAGGTTACGTTTTTTCAAGTTAACAGCATTCTTAATCTTTTATGGGTTTCTGTGAAAGATGGCACACATCCCAGACCCGCAACTGCTTACTAGCTGCTAGCTTCTTTATGCAATAAAGGAAAGTTTGATAATGTTGAGCAGTTCATGCCGAATTTTTCAGTTTAAACGCTTAGGTATCGAATGTCTCAGTAGCAGAATTCGATGGTAGTGAGACTAGAAATGACATCCACATATATTTTTGCAGGGCGAAATGCATACATATGTATGTATGACCCAGCATTGGTGGGGTGACATTCCTGCTTCTATGAGACATAACAATATGCTACCATGATTAAACACAGCATGTGCATTCGGGAGGACCCAGGTTCAGTTCTGAATCCATACATCCTGATTTGAGTTTTTTTCATAGTTTCTTGAAATCACTCCAGGAATACACTTAGATGATTCCTTAACGTAGGTCATGCTCGATCCCCTCCTCCGATACCGATTGTGTGTGCTGCCTGGTTGAAAACAAAGTGCAAAATATTTTTTCAACAAATGGTGAAGCTTGTTGGATGCACACAATGGTGCTAGGCAATTTTATTGCAAAGTGCAAAAACTATTTATTTAGTAAGCTATTAACCATACTGAGGGACATATATATATATAAATTTCAAAGCGAGATTACTGAATAAAGTATACAAATCTCAGCTTTGGAAGAAGACTACATAATTTTAATTTAACATAAGGGCATTTTATATTAACTTGTGACCTACATGCACCACAATCAGCACCATATGATCTACATGCTCCACATTTTCCACAATCGCTTCTCATGCTCTGCACTCGCTACACGTGCGAAGGATTGATGGAAAGATTGACGCCTGCCGACTTACTCCTGCCAATGTCTCTGCCGCTGCTACACATCAAGTCTAAAGTTAATAATTTGGGACAGCTTCTATTTGCAAAGTGTTTTTGTTACCCCTAATCCTTAATGTCTCTCTGTTAAATCCGTAAATAATTCAGTTCATACATGCATATACACACACATGGTGGCTAGAGATTTATTGAACATTATTTAATTTTCTTTAAATTATAACAAAACTGATATACTAAATATATCAAATATATGTTTTTCCTTTACGAACAGTGTTTTGTAAACTTTCGTGAGCAGGACGAAAACACGTTTATTTATGCACACATAACACAATGTTCTTCTTCTTCTGCATAGCAAATACAATACAAGGAATTGCTATTTTAAACAAGTTTTATCTCTGAGTCAAGGATGACATTAAACACATAATATTTGTTAAATGTACCACGGATTATCATAACTCATTAGTCGTAGGGCTTATGAGTTGCATGGAGCACAGAAATGATTTTGATTTTTGCACTCATGGCATCTTGTGGCATACATCTCGATGAGCTGTCGAAACGGCACTAAGCAGTGCTGCTTGTTAAAGTCAAGGACGTTCGTTCCAATGGGGCACGGATTGTGAATCGCCGGCTCTTAGCATCTTCCAATCACATACACAGAATCCTGCCTGATTATGGACACCTTTAATATGTTGCGAATGTTGTCATATGGAATAAGAGTTTTTTAGGGGAAAACAATAGCCCGCGCTGAATGACCGCTGATTGATCGGAACGAAGGTTTCCGAAAACACACTATTTATTAGCCAATGAGAACTAAGGGTGGTGGTTGCGGGGGTTGAATTAAATTGAGTAATTAGCCAATAAAATTTTTTATGGGTATGGGGGGAACCCGTGCCACCAATTCACCTGGCGGCATAACCGAGAACATAGTACTACCTAAACATTGAAAATAGAATCCAATACGGAGGGCGCCATTAGCACCACCTATACTTTAAAACATAATTAATTATGGCCGCCACCTGGTGGCTAAATCGATAATTTATACAATAGCATCACATAGGTGATGTAAATATAAACATATGAAATCCAATATGGTGGCCTCCAGCAATGTATAAACAAAAGACAGATAAAAATCCGAGATGGCAGCCTTCAGCAATGTATAAATAAAGACAAACGAAAAAACCAAGATGACCACATACGACAGAATGGGTATAGGTGAGGGGTGTAGGGGCGGTAGGTGGGTAGATAGTCGGCTTAACGTATCGTCGACAGCGAGGTCATTAGAGACGGAACAAGTTGCACAGGAAGGATTGAGGAAGGAATCGGTCATGGCCTTTCTTACAGAACCATTCCAGAATTCACCTGGAGTAATTTCGGGAAACCATGGAAAATCGAAATTAGGATGGGGGGACTGGGAATCGAAGCTGGGTCTTCCCGAATGCGAGTCCAGTGAGTTACTACTGTGCTACCTCGCTCGGTGTGTGGGGGTGGATGGGGTCAGTCGTCTGCTGAGATTGGTACTTGTGGCTCTCCGAAAATGTGCTTTAATAGTTCTGAATAATATTCTTATTATTTTTTAAATAAATGTTGAAGTAATATTTTACAAGTTTTTATATATATTTTTGATTTTTTTTTGGAATGTTTTATATTGTTTTAGATGTTTTAGAAATATTTGGTAATTTCTGGGTTTCCAAGGTCATTGTTCACTGGGGCGAAGGTCAGAGGTCTTGGTCATGGTTAATGGTGATGGTCAAGGTCAGCTAAATCTAAGATGGCCGCCGGGCGACTAGAATGACACAGCATGAACATTATGATGATTTGATCCCCTTACCCCTTGTGCAGGCTTCCCCAAATAATTCTACTTACTGGAATTCTACAACGATAATCAGTAAGTACGCATAATGCTTAGTACACTGCTGGCCTTTAGAAATTCATCACGATGGGCGCAACGTATTGATCCGACATTAGGAGACTGTGTAGCATAGGGTAGAACAATGACGTAATTAGTTGTTCGCCGTGTGGTACCATGCTGTGAATCAGTATATAAGTGGAGGTCGGAGAGCAACTGGGATGTAGTGGCTGTATGTTTCGCTGCTGTTTGTGTGCACAAGCGAATCAGTATATAGGTTCGGAGAACACGGCAACCTCACAAACATGTTTCCGCTTTTGACCGCGGAAGAATAGTAGCCTATCGAGATGTGGATTATCCTAATGCGAATTGGTCCTCGAATTGGAAGAGGTGTAACTACAGCGAAGCAGATATGAGATCAGAGGTCGAGGAGGGACAGGCTGAGAGATGTGCAGGAAGCCATAACGGCCCCGTCGCACCGACGAATTCCAGGGCAGACATCTGGAACGCATGGCGATTGCAGACCATACAGTCACATCAAACACTCTCGCTCGGGATGTCAGGTGTCTGGTACATCAATCTGTGTTCGTTGTCGCCATCTAGATCATCGACGCCTCATGTCCAGATGCACATTACTGCGACTGCCACTGAATGCTCACATACTGTAGGTGCCTGCGGCTGCAGTGATGCGTGAAACTTTGGACATGGATGGACCAATGGCTTGCCATAGTCTTCACCAGCGAGTTCCGCTTATACCTGTAGCATGACTATAGTCGCATTGACCTCTCGCAGCACCGTGGTGCACGCCTGATCGAGTCCTACATAATGCATAGTCATACCGACCTGGCACCTGGACTAATGACATAGAGTGACATCGTATTCCAGTCCTGCTCGTGCGTAAACCACATCGCTGGTACGCTGACCAGCAACTGTTACATCGTGGAGGTGTTGGAACCTGTTGTGATCCCCTTACCTTAGGGTCAACTTGGGGACATGTGCGAATAGGACATGTGGCACACATCGTCCGACGGCTGCTGGATGACCAACATGTAACACTGCTTTCCTGGCCTGCGTGTTCACCGGATATGTCGTAAATCGAAAACGTGTGGTCCATGGTCGAACGATGAGTGGGTTGTGACAGAATTCCCGCCACTACATCGGATGAACTTTGGGCACACATCGAAGCCGGTGGTTAATTCCATCTGAGGGGGTTGGGAAGTGGGGCACAAAGTACTGATTTCCTACAATCCATACGTAGTATCGTATGCAAGTATAAACATGTCACCCGTGTATGATGGCTACTCTTGTCCAATATATCAGGTTGTGAGGCTTCATAATCTTCATGGTATTGCAAGTTTAGTGGCCAGCGATGTATTAAAGCATCGAGCCCTTTAATGTTATAGCATGTTAGAGTAATACAGTAGAAGATATAGAAATTGGTATTCCATAGAAGAAAACCAGTTAAGAGATGTTTCGACAAAGCATATAATATTTGCGTTTGACCTCCTTGGTCACCCGATCTGAATAATATGATAGAACATTTGTAGCCATAACTGAAACGCATTATGGAAGACAATCCACCACAATGACTCCACAATATATACACATGATGTACTATGGCAGGACATGTTTCATGAACAGGAGTATTTTGAATGCAGTTTGAATTTCATGTTAAGAAACAGTAGTTGGAATCATATGTAGGATGGAATACACTGCACAGGAAAGTATTTTATCAATATGGTTGTGTAATCCAATATTAATTTAAAGACCTGTTTTAAAATTGGATGCTAATAAATAGTTAACGACTTTTTAATGCAACAGATAAATTACTCATCAGAATAAAATTCTATAAGAAGTCTCTTTAAATGTATTACTTACTTTATGGAATTAATTTTACTGGTTTAACCTTATAATACTTGTGCATTGGGTTGATTTCAGGAATATACTAAGCTGCACCTTTTTAACCTATGCAAAAGTGTAACATACTTAGCAAATAAAACCACAATCAAGACACGTCCTCCTACCTGCACAGAACATAATTACAGTGGTATTGTAAAATGTTTTGAAATTTAGTTACAAGCCTTTAAATGCATGAAGTGAAGTTAATGAATCTTTGCTATGATTTTATTATTATTTACGTGATGAAATTATCAGTTGTAAAACGATATTAACATCACGAAATAAATACCGATTTAAGTATTGGTTACTGAACGTATCTTCATAGAATTTATCGAATTCACTACGTAGTAACAAATTGTGAATTTCGTCTGCTACTGCCTTGACATTTTGTCTTTTTACTTTCGACACAAATTACTTTACCAATGCTGCGACTACGGTCCAAGAAAACTATTCTTTAGCAGCTACAGTATCACCATTTATACACTGCCCACGATTAACGTAGTACAATGTTGAAAGCCTTACCCACTTTCTTGTGTCTTTTGCCTCATGCAACATTGGTGTTACTATAGGTTAAGTGAATTGTATACATATGTATGTTTATCATGATATCGGTAAGTATGTTTATCAAGCAACACTGTTAAGTTATTTGCAAAATTAAAATTTTTTTACGTTGCCACTTCTTGTTCAGTGGTAGGCCTGCACAAATTATAGGAATCGAATTTCAGTGGCCTTGGTTTGGAACAGACAATTATAATGCATGGCGAAACAAAACACCCATTTACGTGAGTCGCGGCTAGCATTATAGCAGTACCTCAGCCGGCGAACATATTAAACTATATGCGGTTACGGGCTTGTCTATTTGCAAAAGCGCGCAAGTTGCACCGAACAACCTGTAAACGTAAAACCCCACGAAACAGTAGAACTAGGAGGCAATTGTAATGTTAACAACCTTGTGCTTGCCCATGTAGACTCTACATAGTCACTAGATATCCACATGGAGTGAAAACTACAAGATTGTTTGAACGTCACACACTTCCTAGCGATCTGTGGTATAATTACACTAGAAAACCTTTAAAGTGTGATTTTTAATATGTTTTAAAACTACATTCCTATAGTCATTACGTTGAAAAATGGTAGTGTTACCGTAATATTTATTTAGGTCAGTAAAACTAAAACAGAAATAAAATTGTTGCGTGTGTGTTTAATGTGAAGGAATATCTGGAAATGCCTTCATAGTTATAGTAATCGCTGTGTAGTAAATTATTTTGCATAGAACATTTTGTGCGAATTGTATAAATAATGAACACAGCTCTGAACACAGTAACATAGTGTCTAATAAAATATTCAGTATAACAAACATTTTGCCTCTGAACAAAACGCGGATTCAAGACAAGTAAATAATAAGAGTGATAATTACTCTCAGGTACTTTAAAATATCCAGTTAAGGCTTGAATATTTCTGTTTTATATCGCAAAATGTACAACTTTCAGGCCACTGCTAACAATCACTGTAGATCGTGACCTATTTATTTTAATGATGCTAGAATGCTGCTGCAAAAGTCCATGTTGCCAAGTCAGATGTCTCACAGAGTGTGTGAGTTAGTCATTCTGTGTTGCTTGTTCACACTATTAGATCGTTTTGGGATGAGCACTTTTTCGCTTATTAGTATAATGGTGTATAACTAACTACAGTGAATATATCGTCGACTGTGGTATACATAGTCTATGGAGATCAGCTGTTGTATTCGTACGTGGTGTTTGTATTGGGTTAAGGTGTTATCAAGAAGCTACAGCGCTCGATGATGTGAGAATACCGATTGTGTCGAGAGCTCGTCCTGTGTACGCTGCATACTGATAATTGTCAAGCGTTAAGTCAATACGTAACTTAATCATAACCACGATCTTAAAGGCTGTCCAACTACTGACGTCACTGCGAATGAGCATATGTTGTTGAAATTACCTCAAGATTGGACTATGCGTCTTTCTTCTGCCAGTTCATCACAAAACAGAGTTGGTTGTGACAATACTAAAAAACATTTCATAATTATTCTGCACAAAACCGACATACACTCTCACTGTAAAATATAGGAATTTAATAAATATAGAATGTGAAAGCCTCAAGCATAATATCCTAAACACAGTAATTATTGTCATAGGTCGACAGAACAAATGTTTTTATGTTATGTTTGGTACTTGCAGATTAGCTATAAAAGTGTTTGAATTGTATTATTTATTTCGCACGCTATTTTAATTTTAATATTCATTTTCACACATTTCTTTTATGTAATGGTAACATTTTTAAATCACGTAATTTATGATTTATGTTAACCACCACTACACTTAATTTCTATAGTCTATGATAATTTCCATGCAGTATTCTTTGTTTTGACACATTGTTATTTTAATATTGTAACATTATGATTATGTTTATTTTTGTCCTCAGTAATTACTTTATGATTTTTAAAGTTTAATTATTTACTTTATTCTCTTATTAGAAAATTTTCTAATTTGCTTTATTTTATTTTAAAGAGGTATAGTCGGAAGTGGGTCACGATTGGCTAGTCTTGAATGGAGATGCCGGAAGGCTTGCTTCTGGGTGGGACTTTCAACATGGATGGTTAATTGTATTTTTGCTGAGATTTCAATATTAAGGAATTCCAGCACCAGCCTAAGAATAGGTTAGTAATAAGTCTTAGAAGTAGTGATTAAGTCAATGCCACAACCCGATTATAGAGGAGGGCTGATGACAAAATGTATTGACAAACAAAAGGGCTACTCTCACACAAAATAACATGTCTGTGTTTTACTGTTCATATTCACGTTTATTATACACCTCTGTGTTTGCATGGTCATGCGACGGGTAACGAAAGTAAAGTCATCAGATGATTTGAGGTGCGTTTGGGCATTTGGCGTGCCCTTCCAAAGTCACAGAGTTTCTTCCTGATTGCTCATGCATTTGTAGCCCTGAACTTCGTCACCTGATCAGTTGAGGACCTTAACTGCAGTTTTGGACACACCTTATGTTCTCCCTTTTTAAACAGATATCCTCTGACAACACACACATTTCGCACACCTTTGGTCCCCATTCGATTCTGGGCATGCATACCTTTTACGTCACAGGCATATACAACCGTTTTAATACGCGTCATGTAGTGATGTCTCGCCAGAGCCAGACGATTCAAGGAAGTGAAACGTCATTCTGCAGCGATGTCTCACCATAGCCAGTCGGTTAGGGAGAGAGTCATAGACCTTGTTGAGGTGGCAAGTTTTTCCACCGCTGAAGCAGGCCGGCGTTACGGTGTTCCAGAGAACACTGCGAGTCGAGGGCTACGACAGTTCCGGGACATGGTGAGTGACGCGTCACAGAGAAACGGGTTCATGGAGGGTGTCGACTGCAACCGAGGACAATAGTCTGATTACCTAGGCGTAGTTGACTCATTTCAGGATCGCCACTCAGATAAAACGTGACACGTACTTTCCTGGCAGCTAGAGTACTGTGCTTAGGCGCTTGACGGCGGCGGGACTTAAATCCCGGCGTGCTTCAAGGAAGCAATGGCTCACCGATGAGAACAGGATTTATCGACTAGCGTTTGCCGAGGAAATCATTGACCGTGACTGGTCAGATGTTGTATTCTCCGACGAGTGTTTGTTTTCCTCGGCTAATGATGGGCCAATGCGTGTCTTCGGACCCGGCACAATCCGGAATATGTGGCCGAGTGCTCTCTCTATGGTCATGTATCCGTTGTGTGGTGGGGATGGATGAGTGCACGCGGGATAGGCGTGTTGCACAGAATCGAAGATCGAGGTCCGAATCCCCGTGGCCTCAATACCGGGCAGTATTTACATATTCTAGTGAACATTATGCATCCCTCGGCGCGACTTTTATATCCCAACGTGGCGCTGTGCTTCCAGCCAGATTATTTACCGATACACGCTTCTCAGACGGTTCAAGAATGGTTCGCAAGGCAAGACCAACTAGAGCTCGTAGATTGACCACCTTACAGTGCCGATATGAATCCTATTGAGAATGTTTTGTCGGAGACGCAGCGCACGATGGCGACAAACTGACATGATCCACAGACAGCAAATAAAGATGCTCGCTGGGAGCTAGTAACAGATGCCTGGGATAAAATAGCTAGTAGCGAACGCTATGCTACTTCTCTGGTCGCCTCTCTACCACGATGACTGCGGCAGGTGGTCGAGAATGAGGGATACTGGTCCTCTTATTGAGGTTACAACATCGGCCCTTTTCAGGGCCATCTAAACACTCACGTAAAAAACGTGAAACAAAAAACCAATGGCACACCACGTGGCATAATGATTACATTGATATACAAACTAAAGGTGCGAGGTTGTTTCGAACTCGAAACAGCGGGCATCAGAACCATACACCATATGGATGCAAACATATTCTCACAAATAAACTACATTCTATGATACTGTAACATTTTATATTATAGCGAAACAAAATAACATAACCAGTAGGAATAAAATTCAAGGTCGAACTCCAGAAACCTAATGGTATTCTATTTCTAACATGACAGTGACCCCAAAAACACTGCGAAATGGATCGTCTACAACACACCCCATATGCTGTAAAATACCCAATCATTCTTACCTGACCTGAACTCCACTGAGAATCTTCTGGAGGAATTGGAGAGAAGAGTGAGAAAAAAAAAATTTATTCCTGCAAAACACAACGAGGCGTTTCTACCAAATTGTAATAGCATTGGGCTAGATATTACTAGAAAACTGGTTAATTCAGAGCTAAATAGACTTATGGACGTTGTTCGCAGAAAGGGGAGTTAACAAATAACTATGGTGTGAACAATGATCAATACTTTGCTGATGTATGTCCAACATTTATAAGAACTCTAGACAGATGATGTAGTCTTATGCTGTGATACTGTAGTTAATGTTTGTTTTCTGTGTTATATTGTACCTCACTAAGTAACATTGAACATTGCTGATTACCTATTTTCTGCCTTTAGGCTAAGCTTATATACGAATGTCACTAATTGCTATTTACCACTGTCCTTATACTTCGGCCCGTGACCACATATACGCGAAATTTAAGTTGTTTTTATACTGAAAACATTCTAGATGTCAGTGATGGGCAGATATGTGTCTATTAAGTCTGATGTCAGTAGTCTCTACTGGCTTAAAAGTTGTTCATATTGCGTAAGAATTAATGTAAGGTCAAATTGCGAATGTAACTTAATCATTCTTGTGTTTGAAGAATACCACGGAAAGCATTTTCAAATAGAACAGGCCCTAATGTGTATATACAGTGACGATCACAATTATTCATACATCATGTTCCTTTCACGACGTCTGTACAATAAGCAATTATGTTGACACACACGTATGCGTCGAGCTGTATTCTGTATCCATTTCATCAAATACACCAAATAAACAACATTTCTTATAAAAGATACAAGGTAATATATTACACAAATGTAAATAAATGCACGTTTTCCGAATCAGAAATGTTCATATACTTTCGTACTAAGAACAAATGTTTTCGTACATCAACATAAACAAAATAAATTCTCCATTTAATATTTAGCATGCCCTCCTTTTTGCTTCAGAGCGCTTCTCAAACGCGCTGGCATTGACTTTCCTACCGCTTGTATAACGCTAGGAGGGATATTGTTCCACTCATGAAGGATTTTCTCCTTCAAGTCCCACGTGCTTGAAATATGATGTTTTCGTAGCTTTTTGTCTAAGTATGCCCAAATTTGTTCTATTGAATTTAAGTTTCAGGATTGGGGTGCAGTTTCTATTACACGAGGACAATTATACAGCAGCCATATTTGTGTTGCACAGTATTTATGCTTAGTACCATTATCCTGGTAAAATGTGCCTTACTTCATTAAGTTGTATGGCATTAGGTCGCAAATTATGTTTAAAGAGGTCAATATATTTTTATTGATTCAATAGTCAATATATAAACGTCAGTTCACCTACACCACATGAACTCATGTACCCTCACACAGTAACTGAACCCCCATCATGGTTGGCGGTAGGACAAGAATGTTAGGGATTTATCTCTTTATTCAATTTTCTCCACACTTTTAGCAGACTGTCATGATCGAAAACCTAGAATTTACTCACATCTGAAAATATTACGTCTGTCCAGTAATCATTCTGTAAATATACCTTTACGAAGTTAAGTCTCTTCTTATAATTACATTTGCCTATGTACGATTACTTCTGTGGTGTTCTTGCATTATAGTCACTATTGCTGAACACTCTTCTCACATGCCATTGGCGACAGTGACTTTCAAAGTATTTTCTAGGTCTCTTGCAATAGCACATGGAATGGTAAAATATCTTTGACGGATTTGGTTCACAATATAACTTTCTTCTCTACGCGAAAGTATGTTTGGCCATCCACTCCTCGGTTTGTCTCAGTATGTTTGTACTTTTATATCATTTTATGGTACACTGCACAGTCGCCTATATGGGAAGTACTACAGGAGTCATTAGAACATATGAAAATATTTGTTACTTGTAACGGTTCGTGTTAATTCTTTAGGATTTAATAATTTTTTTAAAGATGTTATTTTATGTTTTTATATGTATGCATGGACTCAGTGTGTTTCTCAGACCTACAATTTACACTTTGTTTTATTCGCTCTGATTTTTGTTTGGCAAACCTATCCTGCAAAATGTTTGGAGTAAGATACAGAACAGCATGGTGTTTGTAAATCATTAATTGGCATTGTATGTCTTTTCTACCTCTCACTTCACACGCACAGGGAGAATACATTCAGTTTAACTGCACAAACCTCCTTTCCAAGAGCCTTTCTTTTGTAAGTTAGTGTGTATCTGTCTATGCCGTGAATGCTTGCGTTTTATAAGCCATTCAAGGTAAATTGAGCACTTTTGAAAGCCCTTTCATTTGGAATAATAGTCAATAAATATATATTATTTCAGCCTGAGACATTAACTTCAGAGTATGGTATAATATTTACACTGTGATTATTACTTACATGGACCTATTTAATTAAAAAGGTGGTTAAAGAATAAAAAATGGCTGAACGATAAAAGTAACTAGTGCCTCTAAAGCGCTAATTTTACCATGAACAGCCTTTAGCAGATTATGTACGTATGTCAGCATGCTTGCAGGAAAAAATAACGGTACTTGAACAGATTTCCCGATTTCTTTGCGACGCAAAATCGAGCTACGTCACTTTCAACGTATTTTCTCTGTGGTTATGACAGATATCAACTTGGTTTCTTTTTCGGCATTGCAGTGTGAAGTAATGGGTTGTCATATGTTCCTGGACATTGACTCACACTGATTTGTAAACGTGGCAACCCTGCGAGGTTCTCGCTCTCTGTACACTCTTCCTTTCTATCGTCGCGTACGCTAACCACGTTTATGGCGCCAGTTCAGCTGCAGTGGCACTTTGATCTGCGACGGACTCACGTAGACAGTCAGGCTACTGTAATAGCCTGGCCAACTTAGCCTGCGCCATCTAACGGTTGTATATGCACTGGCACCTGCCTTGAGCTCTGCGCACGTCGCTGCGTGTACCGTCCGTAATCATGACAACACATACTGTATGTTTCTTTACGTAGCCTGTATAATTTACGTTAGGGAATCGCATTCTTGACGTCGTACACTCCACACATAACTAAACAATCATAAAGTGTGATGTGTAAATTAATCGTGAATATAAGCAAAAATACAATTTGAACATGATTACTAGAGACCTGCAAATTTTGCGTTTATATTTGAGGACACATTCAACTTTAAACACGTTTACCTTTGAAATACGTTTGTTATTGGACTAGACATTTTTGACACGCCCTGGCCAACTATGTGCCAATAAATGAAACGTTTACAATTGTGTGCCCCAATCACGTGCAATTAAGTCAGAAAGGGAGTGACTACACAACACTGCAGCAGCCAATGTGAAGCGATGCCGGCTCCGGTGCATACAGTACTGTGAAGTTTAGGCTAGTGCCTAATAATAACACGAATTTTGCAGGTCTCTAATGATTACATAATAAAGTATCCCCATGCCACAGATCAGTAAATATTTGTTGTACTGGATGCGAAGCAAGAAGATGACTTACTACCTCATGTTTTAGAGAAGGCAACAAAATATTTTGCAGCGTGATTCCAGTAGAGGTTTTTGTATGTAGCGTAACCCAAATTATATCTCAGGTGGAAGCAAACAATCGTCTGCTGGTCTTATAATTCTCATTGTTTTCTTCTGCGTTGGTGTATGCAGCATGGAGTCAAACTGAACGTTTTTGTTTCAACAGTAGCTTACCTCATTGCATTGCTGATCCAACATAATCTTACGTACACATCATAAAGCTATATTATTTAAGGAAAAACGAAAATAATGGTATCCACAAATAACTATGTGAAAAAACCACGAAAGAATGCAAGGAAACCTAACAGAGTACACCACTAGTTGTACGAAACACTTTCTGAATCCATTTAAACACTAACAAAAAAAAAAAAAAAAACGTTATACACAGCTTATAATATTTAAACCGTCTTATTCCTTTTTTATGAGACATTTATTTGCTGTCATAAACAGTTTATTTCGAAAATTAATGGTGCTGCTAACAGTTGTTTAATAGTCCGAAATAAAGGATAATCCCTCCATAATTTCTTGATTAACTTGAAACGTTCAATTAACTTTCACTTCCATTCAATGTTAAGGTACTTTCCTTGGAAAAATGAGGATCTTATATAACCATGCAAATGTCTGTCTGTGATGTACCTACTGTATGTCCCCTCACAATAACATTCGATACTGTGAAACATATTTCACCAAATTCGGTGCACATATTGAACTTCTTAAGGACATCTGATTTTTACAATGTTCTGCCGAGCCGTTTGCTTAATATCAAAGTCTTGTTATTTTAATGCAGTCGGGTGCCATTTCATATCTGGGGAATTATTTTACTAGGTAAAACCAAATCGTGTATTTTCACAGTTAATCATGTACGTATTTAATATAGGAAGGTGCGTTCTTATTGGTTCGCCATTGTGAAAACAATAAACTTTTAACATCATATCTCGAAAATTACACATTAGATTCCTGTCACATTTTGCAGGCAACTAGTACCTTTTAGGCCTATAGTAGGCTATGATACCATATACAACTAAGATTAATGTGGCACTTACTGTATTTTCACAACCGCTCCATACAAATACTTGTTTCTAAATTCGATTGATATATATGTATGTGTGTATATATATATATATAATATATATATATATATATATATATATATATATATATATATATATATATATTAACTCGACTACATTTGATATGAAGACAGTATCGACTAAAGGCATTACTGTGAATATCCCAATAAATAACCATTTCCATTCATCATTTTGTAATATAGCGCACACATTAAACAATTAAGTTATTGTATCGGAAAACGGAAAACAATCTACCCATTCTTACCAAAGTTGACGAACAAGAAGTATGCTGATATGAATTAATTGGTTCAGGCATTTAGTTTTTATTGGTGCCAACATAGACTTTTGATAACTATTCTGTATCTATGAAACGATGTGGCCAATTTCAAGCAATCTTTGTATATTGTATCTAATACTATGTATGCCACGATAACATATGAGATTTAAATGTGTAAGAAACTTAATTTTGACATGGTGACTATATATAAATATTTTTGGTTCATTTAGTATACAGTATGTCATTTGGTATACATCATGTAGCATACTGTTTGACCAATTTCAACTAAACTTGGTGTGTTGAACGTATCACCTACAAGTATTAAACATGCTGGTACATTGTCTCTTTAGTCTGCAATATTGCAAGGTTCCGCTACAAGAAGAAAATATATTGAGTCAAATGTCGGGAAACAATAAACTTGTTACTACCTAATTTGACAAACAAGATTCACCACGCTGACCAAATAATCTTGTATGTTTAACGTGTGTCGGTCGCTTATTTTTAACATGGCGATGACATGAACGTTTTGATTACTATTCTATAACCACATAATTGTGTAACCAAGGAAACGAAAAAAACAAATAAAAAAGAGGGTTCATACACTTTTGAAATATTACACATGTACTAGTGAATGTTATCGGAAATTTGGATATTTGATACAAATAACACAGCATGTTGTAAATGAACCATCGAATGTAATGAGACTTTATCAGTGCTTTAAACAAAACATGTTATATATTACAAAATTTCTGGAAGAAATAGTTTCTGGACCGATATTGGTACGTTACATGAGGTTTAACATAAAATAATACAGGTATTATCAAAGCAATTCAGCTTAACTTTCATTTTATCGTTGATAAATTGGGTACTCATATGCGAAATATTCTGACTCTTGGGGTTTAATTGTGTGTATATTCTCAATCATTAAAATATCGACTCAATAAATCAAAAAAATTTCTGTAGAACGCTTTATCCTCTTCATTTATGCTCTATACAATTTCCTAAGCAGAAAAATATATGATAGCTGTTTGTTAAAAACTATATTAAATATTTTGATCGGCAGCCAGTTTGCAATGAAATATATTGTAAAACCAAGAGGCTCGAGAGCATTTCGCTTGTTTTGTGACAGCGTTGACAATGTCCAAGTGCCAGATTAAAAGCACATATACGCTATTTCATTTACTCGTCCAAAATGTGCATATTTTCTTCGCTTTATACGATAACTTTTACAAAGCACACCCTTCTAGGAAACAAGAGAGCGGAGGTTGAAGAAACTGTCTGTGGCCTTCTACGATACTGTAGCCCAAACATAATGATGTGAGCTGCAGGGTTTGTTTTCCTGCTGCATGCATTTCCGACCTGAAACGCCACCTCCTCGCTCGCTTAACACAGCAGTTATGCTCAGGAGAAATCTGTATATTTGACTACCATGGCTATACTAGGCAATCCCACGTCCATTTTACGCTTTCGTGCGCTGTAAGTGAAATAAAAATATTTTAAACATGCATATAAGCCCAAAATTCCAACCAGGTCAGCTTGCAATATCTGCCTTCATACATTGGACATAAAATAGCATTACAACATTTGACATAGAGGTATTCAAGGAAGCAAGATTATTTGCCTTTATTGCTGAACTAACGCAGTACTAAAATACAAATTAAACAACTTTAATATGGAGTCTCACGTTTCTCTTGTCGCTTTTACAATAGGATAGGAAAAGTGATTACTCTGAGAATACCAGCTCGCCAAAAAAGGGATGTGTATTTTTAAAGTTTTTAATCGCTTGTAGGCGCTGTGGTGTTGTAACTGTCAGACTACTCGCCTCGCACCACGACAAACCGGGGTCACATCCGGGTTTTCATGTGTAGGAAACGTGGCGGGCGTTACTGTTGGCCAGTGGGTAGAGTCTGGGTACTCCCGATAATCAGTTTTCTGTCGATGCTCCATTATACCTCTCTTCACCTCTATCAGCGCCGAGGAACTTAGTTGTTAAGCGCCGTTATGCTCTCTCATGTCACTGGTGTTAATATACAGCTGTGTTTCACCTACGTACAATATTTCACATCTACATTGATGGTTTAAAGAATTACATATATTTTTCATCTCTGTTCTCAGTTAATGTAAATTTTGTGGCCAACGAATATCATATATTACTTGCAGATGCCACTTAGGCACGACGTGAAATACGGGTTCTGGACGTTCCTTACAAAATTTTCCTATCATGTTTCAACTTGCCGACTGAATTATGATCATGAGTCTTTGTGTGGAAACTTTTTTTCTTATGAAACTCGCAAATACTCAGGTTCAGTTAATCTTGTGGTCTGTAACACAGAGGCGCCAGTTCCCTTGTCAGTGTCAATAATTCCAGCATTACAATTAAATGTTTGGTGAGCAAATAAAATAAAAAAAACTAATATGCAAAAGAGAAAATATATAACATGAAGAAATTTTATAGGAAGTTAATATAATGTATTTGCAGTGTATTGCATTTAGTCAACCTATGATTTTGTTAATCTAATCGATAAGTGTAACTACGAATAATACATTATTAAAAACAATCTTAACATGTTTGCACCCTAACCTTGCTTTCCAAAGATATTTTGTTCCGAACAAAAAAAGGAAGTAAATTTTATTTCATAATCGGTAAATTGTTTGAATAAATAAGCCAGGTTGACTCTTCTTTTTAACAAGGCGTGCCAAGTGCCGAAACAAAACGAACAGGCAGTCAGGTAGTTTCCTCATTCAACCGCTTCATAGTCCGCCTGGCTGTGTGCAGTAGCCACTGCTTGCAGCTTTCACTACTGCTCGCGCCAGACATCTTGGCCCTGTTGAGCTCCCTCGTCCTTCAGTAATGTGATGGACACGGACGGGCACTGCGACGGATAGAAAATACTAACTGCACGATTATCTATACTCGTTGCTAAAAGCATTTTTAAAATATATTTTGCATTACCGTTTTAGTGCGTGGGTGAAAGCTCATTTTATGAATATATGATTTCGATTTAAGTGCTCGACAAGAAACTAGGAGCTAAATATATTTTTTCTTTATTGTTTGGTAATAAGAAAATGTAGCAAATATTTTATGAAAAAGGCCTAATTTCGACGTTGTCTCAGAGGTACGTTCCTGAAGGAAAGACTGCACACTTGTTCAGTACCTTGCACATAGAGACGATGACGCATGTGATGCGCGTGCCTGGGTCGTCCTCAGCGTCTCGCCTTTCTGGACAAAATACGTCCTGGTAGGCGGAATGCTTACTGAGCGAATGAAGAGATTTGGGCTGTTCGTAACACCGAGGTCTTGAGAGCCCTTGAGGGTAAAGCGAGATGAGTATGGAGCAGCGCCGAAATGCAAGGGTGGGGGGAATGGGAGATCAGTGAGAAAACCCACCGACCAGCGGCATCGTCCTGCACGATTCCCACATGCGAAAATCCGGAGGTGACCTCGTCAGGAATCGACCCGGTTCTCCATGGCGGGAGGAGAGTTGTCTAACACTACACAATCACGGCCCCAGGAATGCTTAACGTTCACTGTCGAATTATAGTTGTTATGTCTTACATACGCAATGCTGTCGTAATAACAAATTAGTACTGACATGCTAAAGCCAAGTTTTTACGGATATTAATATTAGCGCTAATTTTTAAACGGTTACGTCTGCCTAAACGTGCTCACTTAAAAGAATATTTTATCAAAAGGAATAAAAACAATGTAGTTGAAGAAATCAGTTTAAAAGAATAGCCGAAAACATGACTTTGCTATGTCATGAACTGAACATAATTCAGGTAAATGATCTCTAATATTTAGGCGCCGAAATATTTCGAAATGAGACGACACTGCACGCTCAGATGCACGTATATTTGTACGAAAATAACTGAACGCTTTCCAAACTACCCATATGATTGTTTGGCCTAGTTACGGAGCACACGTGTATACGCTCGCTCGACTAGGTCCGGGTCAGCGTTCATGAAGCAAGCTACTGTCTGCATCAGACGTTGTGGGGATAGGTGGAAAAAACTACGTACGTGGCTCTGGTTTTGTAGTATCCGATCTGGAAACATTACCCCATCGCATGCATATTTAACTGCAGATTTAGTTTTCAATAGATGTCAGTGAATATTTAGGAATATATGAAAAGGCTATTATAGAAGTGAAAGGGAAGTAGTAAAAAAGTATGGGTAGGTGTTATGACCGCGAGGCTAAATAGGTATGAGTGTTAAAACATACCGATCAACAAAGTAGCTGTTAGGGTTGCCAACAATTCTGGCATCAGTAACAGGTCTATCCAAAGAATAATGAAGACTCGTGGTTTGGTAGTCCATATATATCGCCTTGTTCGATATCACGAGTGATGCATATGGATATGGCAGCTATAAATGCACCATATAAAAAATTGCAGGCAACTGTACCTACCAGAAGACATAAGGGTAATGGCCAAATCGCCTTGTTCGAGGTCACAAGTTGCAGCTAAGACGTAGATTTGGCAGCGATAACTTCAGTGGATTGAAAAGGACATACAACTATACATACAAGAATTCTAAAGCATGTATTTTTTCTCGAATTTTGTTTTCAAGGTCATGGGGCCAAGGTCAAGGTTGTCTGTATCTAAAATGATGGTAGTAGTTTGTAATGTAATATGCTTGTTGACTTTTATGTATTTTCCTCTAGTTTTTGTTTTTAAAATCATTCAAGGTGATGGGGCTACGGTTCAGGTCACCTGCATCTAATAGGCGGTAGTTGTTAGTAATGTTATATTTTTGTTGACTTTTATGAATTTTTCTCGCGTTTTTGTTTTAATGGTCATTCAAAGTCATGAGGTCTAGGTTAATTTCAGCTACATCGAATATTGCCATAGTAGTTAGTAATGTAATATACTTGATAACTTTCATGTATTTCTTGTCGAGATTTTGTTTCAAGGTATTTCAATGTAATTTGGTCAAGGCCAAGGTTACACGCATCCAATATGGTGCCCGTAGTGTGTAATGTATTATGTTTGCTGACTTTGATGTATTTTATTATGAGAGTTTGTTTCCAAGGTCATTCAAGATCATGGTGGTAAGGTCAACATAGTTTGCATCTATTATGGTGGTAGTTGTTAGTACTGTAGTGTGTTTGTAGACTTTTATGTTTTTTTTATCGAGTTTTGGTTTTCAAGGTCATTCATGGTTATGGGGTCAAGGCTAAGGTAGTATGCGCCTGATATGATGGTAGTAGTCTGGAATTTGATATGCTTGATGACTTTAATGTTTTTATTGCGAGTTTTTTGTTTTCAAGGTCGTTCAAGGTCATGATTTCAAATCCAAGGTAGTGTGCATCTAATATGATGGTTGTAGGTACTATTGTTATGTGCTTGCTGACTTTTATGTATTTTTCTCTAGTTTTTGTTGTCAAGGTAATTTAAGATCACAGGGTCACAGTCAGGTCACCTACATTTAATATGGTGGTAGTAGTTAGTTGTAATATGCTTGTTGACTAATATGTATTTCTTCCCGAGATTTGGTTTTCAAGATCATTCAAGGTCATGGGGTCAAGGACGAGGGTACCTATATCAAGAATGACAGTGGTAGTTTGTAATGAATTATGTTTGTTGACTTTAATATATTTTTCTCGTGTTTTGGTTATCAAGGTCATACAAGGTCACGGTTTGAGGTCATGGTTACCTGCATTCAATACTGTGGACAGGTGATATCTACCACGATGGTGGTCGCCTACCTATATGGTGGTCGCTTACCATGATGGTAGCTGCGTACCAAGATGGAAGTCGCCTACCAACGTGGTGGCCACATACCAAGAAAGTCGTCTCTTGCAACTACCAAAATGGTGGATGTGTACGGGCGAGGGGTGACCTCTGGAAAGTTTATTTGTTAATACATTTTTTAACGATTTTTAATAATTATTTAATTAATTTTAATAATAATATTTTATAGACTTTTAAAGCGATTTTTGAATACATTTTTAATAAAACATTTCTTATTACATTTTTTTAAAGTTTTATAAATAACTTTTTAATAAATTGTTGATGATACATTTTCAGCAATTTTTAAAATACGTTTTTAAATATTTTTGAAATATTTTTTTAGTACTTTTAATACTATACTTATTGGGATTTTAAAAAAATTGGGATTCTGTCGAATTTTTATTTATTTTTGGATTTTTTGGGTCAAATGTCAAAGGTCAAAGGCAAAGGTCTTGGTCCTGCTCTCCTCACCCTGGGGTCTCTGATCCCCGTCACCGGGGTCGTTGATCCTTGACCCTGGATCGCTGATCCGTCTCACTGTTCTACCGAGGGTCACTGATCTGCCTGGGAAAATGGGAATTTTTTAGGGGAAAAAGAGACATTTTAACTGAAAATCTAAATTTTTAGGGACATTTAGTCGATTTTGAGGAAAACATTGAAATTTTGAGGGGGAAAAGGGAAAAAAAGGGAAACTCTAAAATGGCGATGGGTGGTTCTTCCGCTCCTATCCCCCACCCATTTGCGCCAAAATATGTTGTTATATACTACTTAGAACTTAACAAATTAAATTGTTGTTGTAAATTGATTCATTTTCGGACTTGCACTACCAAACTAATAAACGGAGAAGAAAGGATTAGAAAGTAGAACAAATTGGTGATAAGTCATTAAATATTGTTAAACAACCACTGCGAAATGGAACTTGAGTGGATCAGGATGGACCTTCCTGTACGACATTTTGGAACTCTTGCCAGTAACTTTCCATTTAACTGCATGTCATATTACTAATCTTTAAAATGTCACCTCCACTCTCGCAACCCTTTACGTCAGTATAACATCTACGGTTTTGGTAGGTATGAGGTCAAAGTGCGGGGAATTCAAAGTTAGATGTTGGTTGATGTGTAATAAAGAAAATGCAATTCTCTATCTATATTTGTGTACCCATTTCGTACAGGCATTGAATACGGTCTTCCAACGGTTAAATTTTCGGTTTTTGGTCAACCAATTTGGAGTCAAACATAGAAACTGCAATACCTTATCACGCAAGGAAGGTAATTCTTAAAAGAAACATTCATTTAGTAAATATTTAACGGTAAACGGTAATATAGGCTGTTCGCGCCGAAGTGAGCTCTTAACACTTTTTGTAATGGTGCTATAACACACACATGAAACATGCAAGCAATTTAAATTATACTTCAGTTCGTGTATAAATGAAAATAAAAACTGAGTTACGACTTAATACGTAATCTTTATTGACATTTGGGTGCATATGTCCATATATAAAATGCGACAGGCATGAAGAAGTGCTCACATTAATGCGAATAGTTTCCTTTAAAATATATCTAGTAGCTCGCTGCATGTATTTTATGTGTTATTATGTTTTAAAAGGTGAATATTTTGAGTATTTTTAAATAACCGTAGATCTTTCAAGAGACTATAATCACTCCCGCAGAAAATACTGTAGTAAATTCGTGTTATAACACCTTAATAATAATAACTATTTACTGTAATCCAAATTTGGTTAAGACATGTCGGTGCATGTAAATAGGCCTTTACTTTATGAACATAACAAAACAGGAATAATAACACTGCGCGGATTATTTTGAGGACAAGCTAAACTATACACACTTAACAAGGCTCAGTCGGGAATGTACGAAGTAAATACGAAACTGGCAAGGAAAGACGTTTGGAACCACGTGCTGTATGTTTTAGAGTAATATTGACCACTTACTGGAGAAACAAACAGTTAACATACAGTAGTTGATCGGGTATTCATTGGACTGTGTGTGAACTCTAGACTACATCCATTCATTTCGAGACATTCATTGTCTCTAATTATCATACATATGAAAACATTATTCCATATGATGTATTATTTAATGTTTTTAGGGATTACCACTTTATGTTTTCAAAAATCTCGCGTTTGTTGGCAAGAGGAATTATAACGTAACACCACCTTTCATATTTACAATTATGCATGATTTAGAAGAAATTTTTCCCTGTGGTCCAGTGCGGGCTGTTCAAATTTATCATTTAATATTTGTTTCTCAGATCTGATACAGGCTAGTTCATAATTCCGAAAGTTTCACCACTAATTTACTTTAACTGCATTACAAATTATGTGTTGGAATATATTCGGACAAAACTGAGCTCACAGAACTATTATTCGTGTTTTGTATACTTTTTCCTCCAAAGCCATGTTCCCTGCAGCAGTTAGCCACAACCACTCCGCGGCACGCGCCTGTGACTTGGGAGAGGGCAGCCTGCCGGACATACCCGAAGGGGACTTAGAAATATTTTCAGCTACATGAGATCGCTCATTTTTTGTGACGATAAGTGTACATATTAAAAATTTGCTGCGGTTCTCAAACAGCAGATCATATATGTAACAGGTTTATTAATTACTATATTGTGACATACATGTGCAATTGTTTCAACAAATGATTATCCAGTCATTCAAATTAAAACACAACACTGAAATAATTACCCAGACTAGGCTCATCTTAAAAAAGGTTTTATTAAATTTCGTTTATAATGTTTAATAATCTTCCGTAATTTAAAGTTATTCGATAATAGCATAGTTGTTATGAGAATCTTCTATTAGTGTAAATTACAGAATAACTTAGGTTATATATTTCGAAGCGTCTCCCCCATAGTCTACTTGGACATCTGTCCTTTTGTGTGCGAGAGTTGCCACACTGGAATTTAAAACATGTGTCTAGAGCAATATGGCTGCGACAGAGATTATGTTTGCTGCAACAAGCGTAGTTTCACCTCACGTTCACAAAACGCAGGATTTACATTGCTTGTGTACTGGAGACGTACGTCCAGCATACACGCTATATTATAACACAATATACGTAACATATTTACTGACCATTTTGGATAGAACTAAACGACATACACACAACTTGTACGTGCCTTCGTGTGGCTCGTTTAGCTCCGACTGGTAGCTACACACGCTGATATTTAGACCGCTGAATTAGACAGACTGTGGTCTCTCTCCCACTGAGGCATCTCTTACACTACTAACCTAAAAGTACCTTACTTTGTCCTTTTTGTTTAGAGGTATTTTCTTGGTAGAATTATTCTATGTCAGGGCATAGTTGCAGCCTTATTATGACTAACTGCGGCATACTTAAACACGTGAAGTTTCTAGCAGACCAATATAATTATAAGTACGTTTACATAAAATATATAGATGTTACTACTCTTGAGCTACTTCGAATACTCAAACCATTCGGTACTTCTCAAAGAGAAAAATAAAGTTTCTTACTTTACACCTCATGTCAGTATTCTCCTAATAGAAACTCGTGCGTTACGATGCGGTGGGATAACGTTTACATACACCTACACCAAAACAGGTTAATGGAAGTCCTGAAAAATATTTTAAAATAAACCCTCACTAATAAATGCAATGGAAATGCTGACTAGAATCGTACATGGTCTTGAAATTTTGTTAAAATATCGGTGTTAAATTAGCAACATTTGAAGTTTATTTTATGTGCATTTTCGCAATGAAAGAACGTTAAATGAGCGAATTCGTTGTTTATAAGAATTGTGTAGTATCATCTGATCAAATAATGTATGCTACAACTGTCTCCTACTCTATCTACCACTGTAAAAAATTTTCTGGTAAACTTCCAAAACTGTAATGGAAGTTTTTAACCTATACACTGTATGATAATAATACCACACATCAAGCTCCAAATAGAGGAATATTTAGCGTCGCTACAATATAAAGTTGGGAACTTCCATATTCAATTAAATGTTTCCTGAAAAAATGTAGGAACGCTACAATGAATGTGTAGGGGAAAAAATTACTATTCCTGCTTTCTCACTAAGCGTATACACTGGTATGGTAAAATTCCGAATAATATTCTTGCAGTATAAAATATGGTGTATATGTTTGTGTGACATCCTGTACACACAGTAACATTAGTTGTTGTAATTCGTGACATTCTGTACTCAGTGAGTTTAGTGTATGTATTTTTTTGTGTGTGTGTGTGTGTGTGTGTGTGTGTGCAACTAATTCGACAAATATTTTGAATAGTTAACATACGACCTTTCGTGGTGCGTAGTGGAGATGCAGGCCAGAAGAAGGTTGGACCACAGGTGATTGGGGGGGGGGGGAGGTAGTGTTTGTTGTGCGCGCGCGCGTGACAGGCGCACATAAAGCAGGCGAGGTACGGGGTTCAGGTGCAGCGGCAGGGACCGTGTTTATCGGCGATGGCCGGGGCCCGGGGGAGAGCGATGCGCGCGACGAGGGGCCACGGACAGAGGGCCCGTGTTATGATGATGGAGCGGACATCTTCGGCAAGTCATACAGATACGCATCTCCAACTTGTCATCCCGGGCCGTGGTCAGCTCTGCAGGGAATCGTCACCTCCTCCGTCCCTCGGCGCAGGCCACGGCGAGCTCTTCGGGGAGGAGGCCGCCCGTCGCTCCCTCAATTCAAGGTCACCCCGGTCCCGTCTCGCCGTCGAGCGACGACATGGGTCCACGCACTGCTTCAACCTTTCACTCCAGCATTAAGGCAACGGCTGAAAATATGTGAATGTTTAGTATTGCTACTATACAAAGTTGGAGACTTACCTACGCATTTGACTCTTTCCTGAGCAACTGTAGGAACGTTACCGTACACACCAATATGGTAAATTTACAAATAAGTTCTTAGCGTGTAGTTCCCGTCCTTAGGTGAGAGTAGATAACAGTCTGGATGAGAACAAGCAGTGTGTACAAGGAAAGCAAGCTCGTTTACGAGAGCTGCGTGGTCCGTGACTGGCCCAATATTCTGCCCAGTGATGGAGATGGGGCTAATCAGTGAGCTGAGGTAATCGTCTTTTTTTTATGCGTGACAACTGGTTTCAAAAACATAGCCAGATGTTCCCGATTTCAGTTCCCCGTCGACTATTTTAAAGGGAATATTCTGGTTACTAAGATATTTTCTGATTTGGTTGTTTTTTTTAAAGGTTCTTATCGTTCTGGTAAAAGTCAATACAGGCATTAGAGATTGTCCTACAGGATACGAATTTTTGCCAAACTGCTAAAATAAACCTTGTTGTTCATAGCTACAAATGTTAAAGATGGATCTAACGGACGTCACTTTCTGAAATTCAGGATATCCAGGGACATTCAGGAATATCAAATTTACGTCCAAAAGACTGCCAGGAGATGTCCAAATGTCCGCCAAATATCCAAAATGTGATATAGATATTTTGGAATTCCTGTATGCATTTTTAGGTTTAGTCACTTACCAAAAGTAATGGCCATTGGTGGTTTTGTAATATGGATCCAATAAATTGTGCAAACTGACATATACTACTGGATATTTAAAGGATTTTTATAAGTGATTCACTTTAGGACTTAGAGGACTTTTAGATAATGTGGATATGATTAAGATATCTCGTGGATATCCACTGCTTTGTGAGTACGGTTACGTAAACTAAAGTTAACGGTAATGGGAAGGCATGACAGCAGTTATATTTCTCTATGCTCACGAGTTTAGGCTTAAGGTTGAAAAGAAAACAAGTTTAATATTCTTAATGTGAAGAACTGAACAATTCTCATATCGTGTTCAACCTATGATGCTAGGGAATAATTTCAATTCTGTTGTAATATGAAAATGGCCCGTGTAAGATTTCAGATACTTGCTTTGAATGTACACGAAAATGTAGCTTGCCCACACTGGAAAGAAATCAAATTCATTAATCTATGGACTGCCGAACATTATTCTAGAAGAAAATATCTCCAGGATTTTTGTCCTTTGAAATATTCAAACATACAATCCGCTTTGCAAGCACCTACTCAATAAGCGAACAGCAAGCCTTTTACAATTGGCCAACTGTTGGCAGTAATTCCAAACATTCGCATTTGCGGCTGTCAGCATTTCTTATATAATTGACAACCAGGTTATATCAATAAAAGTGCCATTACCTATTTATTAAATAATCGCAATGTGGGCCAATACTTTCACGGCGATTCTTAGAATTCAACGGAAGCCCCATAATCAGACGATAGACAAAATGCTTACTGTTACTTACGGTTAGGAAACATTAACAGCAAGTTTATGGACCATTTATGGCATGCCAACTGTTACCTACTGCTGGGAAAATATTAGCAGCAAGCTAGTGGGCTATTATAGCAATCCAACTATTTCTTACTGCTGGGGACATATTAGCAGCAAGGTAGTGGGCTACTTACGGCGTAGCAACCGTTGCCTACTGCTGGGGACGTAATGGCAGAGAGCTTAGGGGCCGTGTGTGGCATGCCAACTGTTGCTTACTACTGATGAAATATTATCAGCAAACTTATAGGCCGTTTATCGCATGCCAATTATATGTTGTTCAATAGTAAATAGCGTATGTTAATTCACTTCATTTTTATTGCATACGCGAAGTAAAATTATCATGTAAAATTATTAGTGATAAGAAAATAATATATTCTAGACTGGAAACCTGCAAATTATAATATATAAAAATTTTATTTTCTGGTTTCGAAAGTGCATGGCAAGTCGTTTTTAAGTGGGCCGAAGTGGCCAATAGCTGGGTTGTAAGTTACTAATAGCTGGGCTACAAGTGGTGAATATTTGGGCAAGAAGTGACTTGGCATCAGTTGGCTGACGACAGTTTGTTGACTTATAGCAGGCCGGACGCAGTCAGATATTGGGCCACTGCTTCCACTCATGGCCCACTTATGGTGCCCACATGCTTGGAGTAGCCCTAAAGTTGGCTACGCAGAATTGGGCCTCTAGTAGTTTTAAAATGTATGTTCTGCGGCAACTGGCGTCCTGGTGCAGTGCTGCGGTGCCATGTTGGCCATCTTGGATGATGTCATACCGAAACCTCATGATACGTAATTTCTCATCAGTAGCATCCATATTGTTTTCCCTCTGAATTTCCCTTTTTTTTCCTAATCCCAATATCCTGCTCTATCATTACACCTTGTTTTTTATTCTCTGGAATTATAATTTTTTATTTCATGCTCTCTCTAACCTTCCTGTCCCTCTCTCCCACGACCATTCTCTCTCGCCTGCTCTATCCCTTGGTTTTCTCATATTCCTTCTGAGCTTTGTTTTTCTCTCTTGCCTTATATCATTCCTTCTTGTCTCCCACCTCTTATCTCTCTTTACTTTACGTCCTCCAACTTTAATTCCTGCACCTGCCCCAGTCGTCTGCTGACGGCCGCCATAAGTGTGTTCTGATCCAATTTCTACTGTTCGCAGCTAGGAGCGCTGGTATCGATGTGACCATCTTGTGTGTTAGTTCTATCGGTGGTCGCTAGGAGCCCTGGAATTATTTTAGTTGGTTGTTTCGGAACTCAAAAAATTCCAGAGGCATGCGGGATCATTTCGGTATCTCTTGAGTCGACAGTCGAGCATCCTGACCACAAGACTACAGCGACATCTAGGAAAGGAGGATGTTTAATGTGGAATACATATAGCAAAACCTGCAGGAACGCGCATACGCTTATATGTGCAAAAGTTATGTATATAAAAAATTAATAGCACTTGTACTATGACTATTCCGGTCCACGTGAATTTCATTTCTGTCAATGAGCGATATATCGCACCGATACCGACATGTCTAAAATTGTTCGAAAATTCAGTATTTTGGAAAGTGGATATTGCACAGGCCTAACTGTACGAGGGTGATACTGCATTGTAGGCCCGGGGGCGTGCCAGTGCTCCGGTATGAACGCTGATCAGCGGGGGCAAGGGCGGCGCGTACCGTCCAACCGACAAGACGGATGAAGAGACTACAACGCCGGGTCAAGCGACGAACCCCGCGTCGCTCGTCACAATGGATCCTCTCTCGCCCTCCCGAGATGGAGGTGAGAGGACAGGAGAGGTGATGGCGTGGTGGCGCGCGATTGCTCATTAGTTAATATCGTCTATCACGCGGCGTGGCAGGGGACGCGTCCCGAGTATAGTCGCGGCCGCCGCAGCTAGGCTGCCTTGGCCAAGCCTGTGGTCCTACCGCGCCGGAACTGGTGCACATGCCTGGACTGGAGATTCAACAACTGTACCACTTCTTCACCGTTTGTTAATCTATTCAGTTTCACATTCTCACGTAGTTTTTGGTATGCGCTGTTCATGTGTTCAGCACTTGTCTTGCAACCAATGAGTGAACAACCTGCTGTCTGCTGCTCGATAAAATTGGCATTAACCACATATTTAGAAGTAATATTAATAATTTCACAATTCAGATCCGCCACAAGGAAGGCTTGGTAGCCCCTGATGTCTTGCTGTGTACGGGAACTAATTCCCTGGCGTACCCAAGCCTTGTTTACTAAAAGGGTATCTGCCTCCCAGTCTAAGCTTGAATCTTTGGCAATCATGATGGTGGTGCCTGGTGGTGGGTCGGTCGACTCCTTTACGGTCAGAGGTCCTAAAAGCTGAATTTTAAAGTGAAGAAACTCATGCGATTGGAAATTGACATTTTCGGAGTTGAGGTATTAGCCCACTCGAAAAGGAGAACCTAGAATGAAAAGGAACGAGTGGCACGGGCTGACCTCACTACTCCAGAGGTTCCCTCAGCAGGGGGGTTGGAGGCACAGCTCCGATGCGGTACCACTGACAACCCTGCGCTCGGAGGTCAGATTGAAGATGGAATCGTGCTGACAGTGGTTTGAATATTCGTGATGGTGGTAGATAGGTTTTCTCACATATAGGAGAATGCCCAAAATTGGGACAAGATCTTATGCCCAGTAGGGCAGGTGGTCAAAAAGAGCATGGCACTTATAATGAGAATGGAACACTCCTAGATAGCCTATGGCTAAGAGGGTTAAAGAGGTGATTATTATTATATTTATTATAATATGTGTACAGTATCTGTCATATTATCATTAATGAGCAACATGTCAACAATCGTGGACACAACGACTGAACGGGTTTAGCAAATACTTATTGTGGCACCAACTTTATAAATCACCAGTTTGAAATATTTTGCGATTAATTATCTTTATTAAACACCATGACAATAATCAGCCATGTATTCATTATACAGCCTTAGGCTGAATCGACCTCATTGTTTCTTTATTTCTCCAGGGAAATATGTTCACTTTAATTTTTTTTGGTTATTGGATTGTGAGCTGTGGCCCTTGTCGCATTTTATGAATAAAAAGTATGCCGCCGCGTTAGCTACCAAAGGTTCTATGCGAACTTGTGTGTTACGTTATTTAGTTTCTTTGAATAAATGTAGGCGTTTTTGGGGGAAGAAGCGACACCAAAAAAGCTTCGTGACCAATTTCGTAATGAAACACCAATTCATATTTCATAACATTGGGTTTTGGAAGAAAACATCTGAAATCACCCATTATAACAAGACAAGATGATTCTTGTACTAATTGCATACCCAATGTTTTTTTGCTGACACACAAAATTTTCACGTACTAAGACCAATATTATTATTGGTACTGAATTAATTTTCTCAGCAAAAATATTGTATAATACCTGTCCAACAATCATGATATTCTAACACACTTCTTTATTTTGAAAGGGCTTTTTAATGTACCCGGTTTTATGCTTGATAGCTTAGCAGGGTACGACTTACAAACTAACTTATAACCTAACTTAAATTAACACCCATTCCTTGCCCGAAATTCGGACGCAGAGCCTACCGCACCCCAAATCTGTGGCGCACGAACCGACTGCGCCACGGGAGGTCGGATCTAACACACTTGAATAGATCAACTGAATAAAATATCCCGTACCGTTTAAGTAGTGTATCATGGATATAAATGATGTAGACGTGAATATTTTATACGTAAGTCTATGCAAAAAGTTTTCGTTTTAAGCCAAGACTTACAGTACTCCTTTAAGATTCGTCGAGGGATTTTGAATAGTTCTACTTTGTCCGCATTTTTTTTCTTCAGTTATGTTAATTTTGTTAAATCAACTAAAAAATAAAGTAATTTTACACATATTTTGCTAATCTTAAAGAATGTATTATATTTTGAAACTTTATTATTGCTCTGTAGCCTTAGGGTTTTTGTAGTTAACGTATCGTTCATTACCAATACCGTACCTCTGAACTAACTCTTGAGCTATGGAAAAAATGTAATTCTGTGACTGCGTGACATTTTAGGCATGCTTTGAAAATGGAAAGTAAACTGCTAATAATATCGCGCATTTAAACAAGACTATTTTCCTTCCAATAACTATATACGGCATTGCTACGCGTAGTCACAAGCAGTGATATGTGGCTACTCATTTACAGTTAAGGTACAAAAGCTGTTTTGTCTAACCAGTTAAATGCCCATTCACTTCTCGCTTACGCCTGTTTTACTGGCCTAGCTCTCGTCAGATTATTGGCCTTTTCCGACATTCCTATAATAATAAAAATACAAATTAGAGGTTAATTAAGTAAAAACATTAAATCATATGATAAGGCAAACACACTGAGTCAGACGTCAGGATCTAAATAAGAATTTTCATTGAGGGGTCATTTTTTTTGGCGTACTGATATTTACTCCACTGGTAGTGCACTTTAGTTAATAAGGACGAAGGCAGTTACGGTTGACTGACAAAATCAATTAAAACAATTACATGCTTCATGACTGACGTCGGAACAGATTCGGGTATCGCTGGCAACGTCATTCATGTGCACTCATTGTATTGCCAACAAGGAAACATTACTTGACCTTCTATTGTGTTACGTGGAAATTTTTTGAGTCTTCGGATTAGAGGTAAGGCCAGTATTGTGTCGTACGCTGTAGTCTCCGAAGACAATAACGTTCTGTTGCGTACCTCTAATGAAAACAAAAGTAAACAAATGTGTCTGCGGCGAACAATAACGCCATTGTCTTGCAGAGAGCCATCGCCAAATCGATAGCATCTTCCTCTGGTTTGATTCATCGCTTTACAAGTCGCTATTATTTGCGGTCGGGATCGCCATCAAAATGTAAACGACCATGGCAGTGGTGATGGAAGTATAAGTTTAGGATATCGATATCTCGAGTGCATGTTTGCAACGGCAGTTCTGATTAAAAAAAAAAAATTGATGTGCGCAGGTAGATTGATATCACTTAAGGCTGTTGCCTAATTTGAAAGCAGTGAGAATTTGGAATAGGGAAGTACATGTTAAAGAAATTTTTTTTGCGTTCCTGTTGAAGATAGATATATAAAACCATAATTTATTTTTAGCAGAATGTTGTGCTCTTCTTGTCTATTGAAGTATTTTGTACCATTAATGTATAGCTGGTTTTCTGTAAAAATCTAAAAAATTAATAATTAAATAAAACATTAATTGCTATATTTATTTGATACACAGCTTTACAGTGTTATTTCTCGCACTTGGGTTTCTGTTTCTTGTTTATATCTTCAAAACTGGCTTCAAAAAACAGAATTTCATTAACAGTATTTCCGTATACCGAATTCCCACTGCTGTCAAACTAGGCAAAAACCTTAACTGGCGTCGTACCTCCACGGAAACTTTTCGAGGCTGAAAAACTAGTGTGCGAGGTACGCGAGTGATGGATGGCGCGGTTAATTTGGCCGGAGCGCTCATCACAAGCGATTAAGGGAGTCTTGTTCCCGCTGAGACGGTGAAGTCGCTTGTCTAATTACGCTCCTCTGCTGCTTTGTTTTGCAACGTGAGACGAGGGCGCCGTCTTCTCCCAGCCATTCCCGAGGAGAAGCGCCGTTCGCGCATGCGCATGCATTAAGCTATTGTCTTGGAAGTAACGAACAGGCTGGTTTCCCGAAGTGACGGCGCGGGCGTGTATTGTGCCGGCCGGCCCGAGGCAACAGCCGGCTAAGTCGCATCTAGCGCCGCGTCTGACTATGTGGGCACGTGCTCCGAGGTACTCGGGTACTTCGAAGCTAGGGTACTGCGACCATCCGGTATGCAGGGGAGGATACAAGAGATTGGTGTATGGGCGCAAAGGGGGATTGAGCCCTTCCTTCTTTTCGAGCTCAATTTTACACAGAATTCAACGGCATTATTCTTGAAAACAGATGCACTGTAAATAATGTAGTTTTAATACACACGCAGTATATAACAGGACATTTTAGAAATGTTTAGATAGTGTATCCACTAGGTGCTGACATCAAATGCAGCATTTAAAAAATAATGCTTATTTATAAGCATGGGGTTTGTACGGGACTCGAGTAGCTCACTATTTAGTTGCGTTTCTAGATGTCGTGAATTGGTTAAACTGCGAGTAACAGCATTTACTTAACAAAGCTGTATTTTACAGAGAAAATAGTAGATGGTCAGTGTTTATGAGGGTGAAATTCGTCCCAGAATTGAAGTTAAAAATTACACATTTCCTGGCAAAATTAATTAGTTTAAGGTAAAGGATGTTCGCGATAAAGTGAGCAGTTTTGAAATCAACATCAGAAAAATGTCACTGCCCTTTCCTGCATATATTATAACAGGCGCACTGAGTGAAATGCGCACAGTAAAGTTGGTAACGATGGATTGGAAGTAGTTCCGTATCTTAACATCGAATAAAAAGTGTTTGGTAACCATTTCTAATAACTTAAATTATTTCTTTCGCTTTCTGTTTTTTAATGCATCGAAGCGTAAAAAAGAGCAGATTTGTAAAATATTTACTTTTATAATAATTTTACAGTTTCAATTGATCGACGCACGAATAAAGTGATGAGGTTCAGGGCAGTGTTAATTTTACATAAGGCGGAAGCATACACAACGTGCTTACAAGCAGATCTTAAGCAGGGCTTTCAAAAGTGCTCATTTTACCGTGAACAGCCTCTAAAAATATCTACTATTTTCACTGGACTGTATTTACTTTTGAATTAAGTTTATAGCCCAAAATTCTGACTATAGGTAAACAAACTTATCAGGATCATCCTCTTCCGAGATCAAGTTATGGATACAGCTTTGCATGTTTCTTACTCAAGGCTGAAGAACCACCACAATACTTGGCTAGAACTGCTTCAGTGAAAGTGTATCATTAGGCTGTGCGGTTAGGGCAAGAATCTTTGAAGTGTTTGGACGATATTTCAGTGGCGCAACTTTGAATAATTTACAGTAGTTTTCTCTGCCTTAATATTAGAGTACGTATGTGTAAATATACACATACCATTCAAAATTTCTGAATGTGGAACTGCACTTGCGTTAAACTCCACCATGTTAAACAAGGCCTTACTAAATTCCAAACAGGTATTTTGTGAATCTAGCTTTGAAATACAAAACAGTTTAAACATTACCATACTATAATTTGTAAGTGTTATATTGACAATCCGTTTGATGACGTGAAAACAGATTTCCAAATGCCCGGCGAAAGGATGAATGAAAGGCTGTTGATAAATAAATTGAGCTCTTTTGAAATCAACGTTTTAAGTAACCTCTTCTGTATCACCTTTATGTGTTTTAACAGGCTTACTGAGTGACATGCGGCAAGTATATTTCGTAACAACGGACGGAGGGGAAGCAGATTCGTGTCTTTAACGGTGTATGTAAAGTGTTGGGCAATTATCTGTGAAGACTGAAGTAATTTGATTGTACTTTCCGTTATTTTTAATTCATATAAGCTCAAGAATGAGAAAATTTGTAAAATATTTAAACCTACTTGTCTAATAATTGCACAGTTTTTTTGTGACAACACATGGCAGTGTTAATTTTGCATATGGCGGAAGAATGCACAATGTGCATTCAAGTAGGCCTCATGCACCGTGTTCAATTACAGTTTCTAATTTATTTTAGTTGTTCAGGCGCACTTATATTGAAACCAAAACTATTACTCTCTGTACTATAGGCTTTTCACGGTTAAATGAGCATTTTTGAAAACCCTGCTTAAGATCTACTTGTATGCACTTTGTGTATTCTTCCGCCTTGTATAAAATTAACAGTGCCACGGGTTTCATCACTTTATTCATGCGTCGGTCAAGTGAAGCTGTGAAATTATTATAAAACTCAATATTTTACAAATATGTTTATTTTTACGTACTTTGACGATTTTAAAAACTCATAAAGTGAAACAAATAATTTATCTTATCCCAAATGTTTGCCTAAAACGTTTTATTCGATGATAAGTTATGGAACTACTTTCCTGCATCGTTACCAACTTTACTGGGCGCATGCCACTTAGTGCGTCCGTTAAAATACATGCAAGCAGGGGCAGTGACTTTTTTCTAAGGTTGATTTGAAAAGTGCCCACTTCATAGTGAACAGCCTGTGTCCCCGGTCGTGATGTGTTGCACACGAATGATATTTATGACTGGCACTGTACAAATCATGGCTCAGTCTTCCTTCTGGGTGATCTGAATATCATCGAATACAAAGCCCGTTGTCCACTGGTTGTAAGACAAGTGCTGAACACAATAACAACGCATATCAAAACTACGTGATTGCAACATTTGGACTCGGCAACTAAATGCGAGACTGAACAGGACCGTGTTGAAACTGTGAATAGGTAGGTTCTTGCTGTTTCGCAGCTACCAGACAACTCGTGGCTAAAATTTGGCGACTACTCTTGAAGGAATTTGTAAAATATACACGTGCTATAATATGGCATATTTAGTTATTTCCTTGAATATGACGTTGCGACATATGGAGAACTGCACCAGACTGTAAACATGGCAGAATTCATTAAAAATAATGCACACAGCACCAAAATTGTAACAAAATTACGAGCTGTGCTGCAAATGGAAGAACAGTTCATACATTTTGTAAAACTGTCAAATAATTTTGCTATAAATGTGTAATTCAAGATGGCGAATGAAACCAAGTCTTAAGGGTGTAAGATACATACAAATTAATTAATTTTTTAATTGTATCAAATTTTTTCTAACTTTTACGCATTGTATGTCGTGGCATTCTCTTCAAATAAAAAACATTTACAGTTAATAATTTTTCAATAATTTGGTGTCAAATCCTAAATTTTTTCCGTTTTGCTGGAGACATAGTAAGAAATAGGAATAACATGTATGTACAAATGAAAGAATTTACAACGGAAACTAATACCGTGGACTACCACTTGACATAAATGTAATCACCAAATAACAAGTCATGCATTATTAAAAAAATGTTGAAAATATGCAAAAAAAATAAAAAAGTTTATTTTTAACATTTAAAAAATGTTTGGATTGTTATTTGATGATTACATACGTGTTAAGCGGTAGTCGACGGCATTATTTTACGTTGTAAATGTTTTCATTTGTACATGTTAGTATTTCTTACTAGTATGTCTCCAGCAAAACAAAACAATTTTGTATTTGACATCAAATCATCGAAAAAAAATATGGGGTGTGGTTGGGTTAGGGACACGGCCGTTTGTTTGGCGTGAATACGTCAAAGATGACGCGCTCGAACGCCTTGATGTTTATTTTACGTTCCCGGCACCGCTTCACTCGATCATATGGGGTTTTATGCGTCCATCACTGAATTGCTTTGAAGATGTTCTTTACAACCGTATACGATTTCTGTATTTCTACTTGGCTTTTTGACGAGTATAGGCCGACATTCTGTTAACTTTTCTTAATTGTTAACATTACAGGTATACAATTTCACCATAACCACGCCACACAAATGTTTTTGACAAAAGCTGCCGATTGAAATTCGAACGAGCGTCGTAGCTTCTCTTAGTCAAAAGTCATAGCACGCGGAATTTATGAGATGCGGCGAAACGAACTCAAAATTTGCGTTCACCTCCCCCCTCCCCCCCCCCGCCTCGGCACGACGCGTGCGATGCTTCGCAGTTATCACTCAACGTAACATTTTCTTTGATCCTTTGGCAATCGAGTGGAGTAATTTAATTTTGAATGCAGATGATAGATTCGGAGCGGCAATGCCAAACTCTATCCCCCGATTTTATTATCATCGGATTTTCTGGATTGCCTCCCGCTATGGTTGAAAATTTAAAGACGTATTCACGTCAATATATAAAGCGTAAAATTTTTCTATCCGAGGGAAGTTGCATCACATACAATGCGTACTAGTTGAACAATGATTGACACAAATATAAAATAATTAAATTGTTGGTATCCGACATCCTTAAGCAGGGCTTCCAAAAGCGCGAACATCCCGCGAGTGGTTTGCTGTAGTGGAGGAAGACGCTAGGCCGAGAGAAACACATAACCCACTGTTGCGACGGCATACCCGCCCGGGGTCCCGACTTCATTAAGGGACTCGCTATACATGCGATAGTTAATCGCGCCCAGCAGGTGGGCGCCCCAGAGGGTCCTCAACCCTCCCACCCCCGTCTCACGGAACACTGGATTTCTTCCCCTGCGCCCTGCGTCACCTGCCCCCTTCCCCCCCACCCGCTTCTACCATCGCCCTTGTTGGCCACGCAGCACCCAAATTGACAACGCGTCTGATTTATCGTGCAGATTTATACTGCTCGCCCGCAGCGGGGAAAAAAAATGCGCCGTGCCAGATTGTTCCCGAAAACTTAAATAAATGGCTGGCATATTTCTCATCACGTTCACAACTAACTTACGTTCCGACTCAAAATATATACGCCCCTATTAGCTCCCTGAAAGAAAAATTATTTTCTTCCCTTATATTACTCTTAAAAAAAAAAAAAAAAAAACTTAAATCTATGAGTTTTAGAATAACAGAATTTTAACGAAACAGGAATAATAGCCTGGTTGCGGTTGCTGACTTTCAATCAATTATAGCTTTCACAGTATGGAAAAGAATTTTTGGAACATGTTAGTTGATGTATGTTTATTTCAGTTTGAAACTTATGCCACCGAAAAATTATCATGTCGTTTAACCGAGTAAAACTGTATATACGCTGTTCACGGTAAAATGAGCACTTTTGAAAACCCTGCTTCAGATCTACTTGTATGCACGTTGTGTATTCTTCCGCCTTATGTAAAATTGACATTCCCACGCGCTTCATCCCTTTATTCATGCGTCGGTCAAGTGAAACTGTGAAATTATTAGAAAACTAAATATTTTACAAATCTGCTAATTTTTCCACTTAGGTGCGTTAAAAATAACGGAAAGTGAAACAAATAATTTAACTCATCACGAATGTTTATCTAACACATTTTATTCGATGCTAAGATATGGAACTACTTTCCTTCCATCGTTACCAACTTTACTGGGCGCATGTCACTCAGTGCGCACGTTAAAGTATATGCAATCAGAGGCAGTGACATTTTTTAAAGCTTGATTTGAAAACTGCTCACGTTATCGTGAGTAGCCTTTACACACAAATATGTGGGAAGTACATCAGATTTATAGTTTTAATTGTTTGAAATATTCCACACAGCAGATTTATCAATTTCCCCACCTTCGCATATTAAATATCAAAGTTAATATTTCGTAAAGCGGCCGTTTATAAATGTGTTCGCTCAAGGCCGTTATGTTTTATTACGACCGAAATGTATTTGCTTTGCACTTGTTTGCCATACTTTCAGTTTTTGTAAAGTTCTCCGTGCACGACCCAACCGTCTGTGCTAATCAGTTAAGGTTTACTTACTTAATCCTTCCAGACCCACTTTTATTGACGTGTCCATTTGTGGCAAACAAAATATTTTATAAGGCGTGTTGTAATTAAATCGACTCAACACTTGCTACGTTGTCACGGCCAATTAGCTGTAGGCTATATGTTAGGCTAAAGTAATGTGAACCAATTATGACCTAGCCAGTAAAATGGTTTGCGAATCATTTACCCATAGGTAAGATCATTGATTATTGAGCTTCGCAGCGTGCAGCACAGACCAAGAATTACCTACATGTGCGTAATGTACACAATTGTGTACACGGGTCTGGATGGGTTAATACATATTATATTTTGCTACTTATTTTCACAAATTTATTGCAGAGATAAATCAATGCATATTATACAAGCATGAAAAACTATAAGTATTTTAGTTTTAAACATATCAAATAGTTACATTTCTCTCTTTACTGAGTTGTTTTAGTATCGCCAAATTACTTATTGAATTGTTTTTTAAATGTAAGAGCTTAGGCTTCAATTAAACCATTTCATTTGTGTTTTCGTCAGTAAGCATGTTACAGAGGAAGGAAATACAGTACATGGCAAAAGCTGTACACAGCTGGGATCTTGGTTCAATACAGTCAGCTTCTTACCTGTGTGATTTGTGGACATTTCTGCGGTTATGGTTGGTGAGCGGTTTCCCTCGCGCCCCTTAAGCACCAAACATATATTTCATTAGTTGCACGAATGAAGCAACGGTTGAACAGGGATACAGCACAGGCCATAAATTTATTTGATTGCATCTCTTGAAACAATAAACTACTGCCGGATTGAAAGGAATAGAATGTTTTGTGTTTGATACAGGTTGTTTAAAACAAAAGGTTTGCGAGTTTGCATAACTCAAACATTATCAGACGAGTATAAAATTGATAAATAATATAAAAAGATTCTGCTTGTGATCTTTGAATGAATAGTGCAATTGGGGTGAATGACAAGATGGAGGTTTTTGGACAAACGCAATTGCGATGCAGATGTCGGTCATGGAAAAAAACAGGACTGAGCACGAAAAAATACTTTAAAAAGACAAGTAACCTATGGACGAGAAAATAAATGTATATAAGCCTATACAACAGTGTAAAGTTCCAAGAGGCATAGAGTAAAAAAAAAAAAAAACAGAACAGCAACTAATCACGAAAAAGAAATTTATATATATATATATATATATATATATATATATATATATATATATATATATATATATATATATGTTCCCTCTTGAAATTTTCCAGTGTTTATACATACTTTTATTTTCTCGTCCGTAAGTTGCTAATTTTTTAAAAGTATTTTTTCGTGCTCAGTCCTGTTTTTTCCATAACAGACATCCTACATCGCAATGGCAGTAGCAAAAAAAAAAAAAATCAATACAATTTCTTAACAAGAAGACTTTAAAAAGAAAATATTCGGAGGAAAAAAATTATAGCATAATGCAATAAGTAAAAAAAAAAAAATAGGTAATAAATATGTGATCTGATGGCATCACATATATACGCTGTTCACGGTAAAATGAGCACTTTCGAAAGCTCTGCTTAAGCTGTACTTGTAGGTATGCACGTCGTGTGCTTATCCGCCTTATGCAAGACTATCATTCCCATGGACTTTGTCGCTTTCTTCATGCCTCGGTCAAGTGAAACTGTAAAATTATTAGAAAAATAAATATTTTAAAAATATGCTGATTTTTATACTTCGGCATAAAAAAAAACAGAAAGCGTCAGGTCAGTTTATTTTCACATACCATCGTCCTATTGGTCCTGCCTTCACCGGTTATGCTTACTGTGCCTTGCAACGTTTATGTTTGGCTGGCCGTTGGCCAACGAAGTCGGCGTTGACTGTGTGCCAATTAATTGGTTGCGAAGGAGTTATCATGTTCGACAATCCACCGTGTTCATTTGAGAAATGATTAAAAATAACAGTTTTATTCTTACAAAATGAATTGTTGACTAATAATTCTTTTAAATTCGATCCCGATATGGTCCAGTGAATTGGTAAAACAATAAAATGGTCAGTTTTGTTTTCAAGAGCAAATAAATTTCCACATAAACATATCCCGGTATATATACGTGCATTCTCCTCAGGTGTTAAGGGCAAATTAGACTTCAAACACATGTATGTTTCCTTTGTGTTTGTATTTTACTCACGGTTTATTAAGGCACGCCCACGTGAATTCTGAGCCAATAACAGACTTGCATGGAAACAAGCACCTAATCCGTGGCACCTGGTTTCAGGTAAAAGTGACTACACATTGGGGCTGCAACCAATGAACAGAGAGCTGAGGCTGGAAAATACATAGCAACGTCGTTTAAAACGCGAAATTTTCCATTCGCAAGCTATAGTTAGGGACCTGAAAAAATGGCGTTATTATTTGGCATCAGGCTCAACTTCACAGCACTGTATATACTCGAACCAGCATCATTTCTTATTGGCTGCTACCTAGATGTGATGTCATGCCTTTTATGATTGAACTGCACGTGATTGTGGCACAAAATTGTTATGTGTTCTTTATTGGTGAAGATTTCCACATGGCGTGTCAAATAAAATATTTTCCAGCGACAAGCGTATTGAAAAGGTACGCGTGTTTTTAAGTTAACTGTGTCCCCAAATAGTAATAGTCATACTGGAGCACCGGCCCGCTGTCTGTCTTCTACGTCGCTTCACTCCCCTCCCCCCCTTTCAGGTAGGGTCTTAAGGACTAGTAATGGTAGCGCGAGCAGCTTGTGACGTTACAATGGGGAGCTCTTCGCATAATGAACGCAAGAAAACCTTCCAGAAGGGACACTGAAAAAATAAATGGCTGGTGATGTCATTTTTTGGGGAGAGACGTACAATGTTCCCGGAGGAACCGGCATTGGCCTCTCTATCCTCCCGTCCATGTGGCCGATACCTATTAAAAGGTCACACCTAGAGCGCTGCTTTCTAACCAAGATACTTTAGCCTCCACAAGCAAAAAGCTAAATTGGCTCTTTTGATCTTCAGGGTCCACCGGGAACTTTGCAATTTTGACACCGCCATGCTGTCCAAAAGAATAAAGAAAACTACACTATACTATTGATACACACACTAACTATTCGTGACTGCGGTTTGTCCTTCACCGTGAATTTAAGCATGGCGGTATACCCCTTATCAGCCTTCTCGGCCCAGTGTGCTCGGGCTTAGTTTTGGGAGAGACATACAGAGGGACTTGATCAGAACGGAATTCTGCTCCTTTAAGGGCGGAGTCAGTAGACTGCTAATTAGATTTCATAAAGTTAAGATTTGCCCTAAGGGGTTTTGTAATTACATTTAAATATGTAAAATATCACTGGATTTTTTATTTAAATTGCTGAATTCAAGGGTTTTTACTATTTATTACTGTAATTAACATTGGGGTTTGAAAGTAAATTTACTTCATAACCGTTGATGGTCTGTTTGTACCTGTTTTTTTTGGGAATTTTTAAAAATATAATTTGTTAAAAAATTATCTCTCTCTCTCACACACATTTGGCAAACCTAAATCAAAATACTCTTTGAACCACATTGGATGGAGAAGGGGTGTGTTGGAAAATATATTCCAGCTGGGGGAAGGTAGAGACTGAGTTACTGTACGCATGTTTCGGTCAGCTACGCAAAATTATAATTTTTTTTTTTAATTTTACTCAGAGATAGATTAGATAAAAAAAATTGTCCATAAAATGTTATCGTATAAGGCTGTGCCTCACATCAATGAAATACTCAAATAAATTATATTTTACTCTACAGTACAGTTAGCCCCATATTGCCGGAAATTGTGGTAAAAAAGTTTGCTAATTGTGTTCGTGTGGTTTGTTGGGAAATAACTGATAGTATAGGGTTGAATATTTTTTTCGGCGCCATGAAATGTCTTTACATTACTCACGTTGCTTGCAGATGCAACTGTTATACAGATGACCAACTGGCCATAGGGCCTATACCTCAACACACAAATGTTTACAATATGCAATTAAACCACTTGTCAGGTTTAATTAAGCTGCAAGTTAGGCTCGTCAAGGCAAAGAATTTATATTAATTCTTCATTTCTGAATAAGAGAATTTTAGCTAAGATATTAAAATTATAATAAAATGAATTTTCACTTTTTTTTTAAAATTCCTATCGTTTATGTGTTCTCAACTCAAAATTCTTCTATTATTTACTTAATTCCAGGACTATCATTTTGGCAGGCATAATAAAAATTGGCAAGTCCAATATGACATATAATTTGAATTAAAATATATTCTTCAAATCATCTTTATTGCTGTAGGTAATAAGAGTTTGTCTTTTAAAACTTTGCCGACTGATTTGATAAATGTGTTCTATTGCTGTTTTTGCTAAAAGAAAGTCTAGGCAATTAAAAAAATACCGGTAAGAACTCAATGTTTCTTAATATCTAAATAGTGTTCTAAAAACTAGATAATATACTATAAATATTTTAACTATAGCACTACATTACAAATCCGCAAAGTAAAAAAAAAAAAAAATTAAATGCACGTGAATGGAACTTTATTATTGTTTTCAATAACATACTAAAAACAAGAAGTATGGGAAGAGTAAGAGATGACACTCCCAGGTTACAAATTGAATTAATTTTCTGGCAGGGCTCGGGGCCAGAAACGATTATTTGTTGCCAACCACACAACATAAATTATGCTTCTTTATGAATTTCCGAACTTTCTGTTTTATTTCACATGTTATAAATAAAACAGTTCGTAAGAAAACGTCATGGACTCGTTAGTGCATTTCATTACCAGTTCTATTTCTAATTTTTTTTTTTTTTTAATTTTCAAAAGAAATTTGCTTTTGGCCCTGCTGCATGACATCGTTGGCTATGTAATTATGATAGACTGATAACAAATATGTAAGCTATTGATTTATCGTGAATATTATGAGTAAATAACTTTAATGTTTGTGAAAGGAATGAAAGCAAACAATTAAGAAACCAAGAGTTAGTAATAGTAACTGCTGGAAGCGATGAAAATTTTCGTACTTAGTTTAGGGTTAGAATTTTCGTAATGAAGCACTCAAAGTCTTATTACATACGTATTCTTGTACATGCAGATGTTTATACAATTTTCATAACAATAGTGATTCGTTTCATCAGTAAACATAATTAAAACCGTAGACGAACATTTTATAAAGGGATTATGGCTTGTTACGTTCAAGCGAGATCAAAGAACCGGAATTCCAACAAAACAAGTGAACTACAAATCATGTTCATGTACCGATATTGCTAACTCACCTATTTTCTCGCTAGTGTTAACTTGCGTAAGTTAAACCAGTATTAATTGCAGCAATCATAACAAAGAAAAATATTTTGCCTGAGGATTAATTTAATTGATAAATTATGTCTGCGTGTATGTTACTCCAACGTTGTTTTACACGCATTCGTCACTGCTCAATAAGATCACTGTAGACCCTATATAGTTCAAACCCCTCGGTTAAATAAACAAGTCATATTCTGACTAGCTATAACAGAGTATCTGAGAAGTAGTGAAATATTTTCCCTAACTCGCCGAACTAATATTCAGACGAATTGACCTCTTTCGAAAGCTAAATTCTACACTGTAATAAATTATTAACAAACTACCATATCAGTGTATACGTAAAATGAGAAATTGCGAATAGTAAATAATTTTCCCATACGTCCATGGCAGTATCCTGTTTGCTCAGGAAACAGTTAAATCGCACTGGGAAGTTCCCAACTTTGTATAGTAGCGACGCTTAACATTCCTATATGTGCAGCTTCATATCTGGCACTGTTCTCATAATAGTATAGGTTAAAAACTTCCATTACGATTTAGAATTTTACCAAAATATTTTTTACAGTGTACATTTATGCTTGCTTTACATCCTTATCCATCTCGCACCGTCGTTAGCCGAGCGAAATAATGCGGAAGAGTTCAAATGAAAATTGAAAATATATATGTCATTGAACTTACGAATTTTTCCAGTCTCTGGCTGTGAGTTTTGCTATGTTTTCTGCCCAATTTTCGTAAGTAACCAGCTCACAAATATAATAGCGGTTTATCAAGGGGAAACATTTATAGTGGAGCACCCAGTCGACACTACTACAAAATCTCCAGCCCTTTTGTCAATAATGTGTTTTCTACCGAACCTCTGCAACACACTTCATTCGCCAACAAGGCGGAGCCCTTAAGGGTGCTGCTTACAGTTGCAGTGAGTTTGAAATCCGCCTTTTTATACGAAACCACTAAACGTGTCCGCGTCAAATAAATTTACGAAAAGAAAACACACTTCAGACGATGTACGAATAATACTCTCAATACATAATGAATATTATTAATGCTTTTCCCGAGCCCTTCAACATATTTGAAACGGCTTTTTCTCACTGCTATACCTCATAATATATTACTCGAAAACTTGCAGAAATATTGTAGGGTCCTACACTGAACTTTGCTGCAGATTTTCCAGCAATAAAATAACATTGTCTCCGTTTAAAGATCCGTAGGTACACGTAGTACGACGGAAACACTGCACGCCAATTCAGTGCCTTGTACGTAGGGGGTAATTGTGCACCACGCGCGCGTCAGAGTCGCCCTTATCAGTCCACGCTTTTCTGCCTCAAATGTTCTACCTGGAGCTTTTTATACGAGTTTGAAGCCGAGAGGGCGACTCTGTCACGCGCCTCTAGTGCGCCATCGCCTCTAAGCTCGAAGCTCTCAACAGGCGTACAATGTTCTCGTCGCACTGTGTCTATGGGACTTTCAGCGGTGACACTATTACTTTATTGCTGAAAAGTCTGTGGAAAGGTTCAGTGCAGTGCCCTTGAGTTGTTCTATATGTTTCTGGCGCGTATATTTTGAAATACAACGCACTGGGAAAGTCTTTTTCAGCCATTTTTGAATACTCAAAAATTGTGTTTGTAAGCACTCAAAAGCCCTCGCCTGAAGTGTGCGTTCTTTTCGTAGATCAGCACAATGGACGCATTTTTAATAGTTTAGCAGAAAAACGTGAATTATTCTCTGTAATGAGGTTCCAGCGTCAGGTAGACGGGGGCCTTAACGTCGGTCAGAATTCGACAAAAATGTTAAGCAGCGACGGAAAGCAAGACGCGAGTGTTGTGGGCAGGTCAGTGTACCACGCAGCCCGGCGGACATGCCAGGGACGTGTGTGTGTGTGGGTGCTGGTTGAGTCTGGGAACTATGGTTCCCGGAGTGGTTGTGGGTAGTGGTGGGGGTGGGGTTGAGACCTGTCAGGCCCACCCCCGTCCAAATAATCGGTCAGCGCCTCTTTCTCAGCTCTCAGCACTGACCTCGGCGGTCGTAAAACCCGCGCCCGTGCAGGTAATCTTTCCCACACCGTCCGCCGCGCGCAACAACGACCCAACCCCGAGCGCCGCGCGCCGCTCTCCTATCGTGCGCGCTCGCGGCCATGCCAACTGAGCCATCACTCTCCGCGGCTTGAAATACAACCGCCTCGGGCAGACCGCCAGGTCACGTGCTCGCTTACGACATCCTGGTTTCTACTGGCATCCTCGGCGTCCGTGTGGTGGACGCGGTGATCCCACATTCATCGCTCGCAATGTGAGCGCACTAGGTATATTTCATCAAGACGTTGATGACCGCTTCTATCATGTGATTGTTTTCGAGAAACACAGGCATGAGTATCACTGTGACTGTTTTGTTATAGGTTGTTCACGGTAAAGTGAGCACTTATTGAAAGTCCTCTTATTTGCAATAATAGTCAGTAGATATACAGGACGATTCTCAATTAGACCGACAAACTTCGCGAGATAATTACTTCATGAAAAAATAAAAGGAAAACATATGTGACACTTTATACATAAACTGAATATTAAGGGAGGTACATGCCCTTTAAATAAACGAGATTTTAAGCCGTATTTGTGCTAAATATCTGCTGTTACGTTGAAGGTCCCGATAACATACAATACCTAATGTTCCGAGAGTTGTCATTGTATTTTACTTCGTTACCGATATTTGCACAAATACGATTTTAAACCTAGTTTTTTTAAGGGCACATACCTTCCTTAATATTTGGTTTAGGTATAAAGTGTCACATATATTTTCCTGTTATTTTTTCATGAAGAATCACCTCACAAAGTTTATCGGTCTAATAGCGAATCATTCTGTATATTTTATTTTAGCCTTAGAGACGTTAACTTCCGAGTGCGGTGGAATATGCACTGTGAGTTTATTACTTACTACATGGAAATATTTATTTTAAAATGTGGTTAAAGCATTAAAAATGGCTGAAACGAAGACGTAACTAGGGCCTCGAAAGTGCTCACTTTGCCGTGAACAGCCTATAAGCGACTATGTGAAGGCATGTCTGTGTGTCTCCAAGCCAAAAGTGGTATGGGTAGAATTGTTTCGTGGAAAAAACCTATATGGTTTGTCTGAAATGATACACCAAGTTAAACATATGGGAGGAAAATATATGTCTTATTGTTACACTGCGAAATCGTGTAGTTTGAAGTTGTATACTCATACTTTTCGTGTTTGATTTGATTGGTACAGTTAGGTTGTTTAATCGAATAGTATATTTGAGTGGACTCGCTTCACTACATTAAATGCAGTTTAAACTTTCAAACAGAGCATTGTGACGATTACATGGAATACAAATGAAAGACGTAAAAACGGAATGAAATGCTGTGCGTTCATATTACCACGTAAAATTGCGTTTTGAAGGACGAAACTCGTTTTAGAAGGTATTTTGTATTAGTTTTATTCGTTTATTTGTTGTTATTTCACTTGATACATGTTGTTTAGCAGTCATTTTTAAACGATGTTTGACGGCCATTATTACACGCAGTTTCACTGATACACCAGTCAAAAATAATTAGAGACGGAGCAATTTCCTCAGCTGTTTCACTAATCCATTAGTAAAAAAATAAACCACTGAGAAAACACTGGAAAAAGTGACTGACGAATCAGTAGGAAATGTCACTGAATCCATTAGTGAAGGAAATATGGTATTTTTTTCACTGGTTCATCAGTTAAATTCACTGAAGTGACTCTTGTATCAGTCAGATACGTTTGACTGATTGTAACAGCGAAATTCTCAATGATTCAGATTTAGAGTGTATCTTATTTTTCGTTAGATTCAAGTTTTACCTATATTTAATTTATACATCGTATTATTTTTTTATAATAAACACAATATCAGTAAGAAATCTGTTTTGGTAGCGCCTCGTAATAAATAGTTCTCATGCAAAATAATATTACAGCTCAGTGCGCAGGAATGTGGTACGTTGTCCTCTGGTGTAATTTCCCAGACTTAGTTAAGCTTAGTTTGCACGAAGCGGAGGAATATCTGGAAGTAGAACTAAAGCAGGGCTTCAGAAAAGTGTGAAGTAACCGTGGATGGATTATAACTGTAAACAGAATATACCTTAATTTCATTCCCAGTGCTCTAGCCCTCTGTATCCCGGACCCCCTCATCTATTTTGCCTTTCCCTGCGGCAATGGGTCGCATAAACTCCTATATTTAAAGATATCGTCTCTTGGAGACGCCGTCCTGGCAATTATTCACGAAGGCGAAGTCTTTCATTTATTAATCATTATTTTAGACTACGTGATATTGTGGCATGCACTTTTACTTAACGCATTTTACAAAACGCATGTATTAATTGTTGTAACCATATCAAGTGTTGGTATTATAAAATTTGGGCTTCGGGTAGACAGAGTTGTAATAAAGCTTAAAAATGGAATCGACCATGTTGAATTTCCTAGGCCGCACATTCAATCTAATCTATGACCATATACAATTTCTGGGCCTCGCAAACATCAGTCTACTTGAGCGACAAGTTTCCTATACTATCTTCGACATATATTCAGTGTCCATGCTTTGTTATTGCAGTCTGCTGGCCATGGATTAAAATTTCCAAGTTGTGTCACACACATGCATACGCACGTACACCACGACTTGTAATAACACACACACAACAATATATTGTTATATATATATACACACACAACAAACTCATGAGCATTTACATTAGTTATGACTAACTAGTAGCGTCGAGTACCCTTTTCGCCCTCATTAAGGCGGTGACGCAGCGTGGAATGGCCTCCACAAGGGACCGGAAGCGATCGAAAATTATACTTATCCCTGGCCGCTGCATATCTTTCCACAATGCATGGAATCGGTCGGAGCAGGCCCCAGGGCATGTGCATCCCTCTCAGCGCCATCCCAGGTGTGTTGGGTAGATTTGTTCGGTTTACCTCGCGGGTCAGGCAAGCATCCTTGAGTACGTGGAACGTCCATCGAACCACTAGGTCACAATTCGGGAGCAGTGGCTGGTTAATTGTCTTGCTGTAAGTTCGGGTCTCCTTCAGAGAGCTGTAGGCGTACAAATGGTGCACATGATCTGGCAGCAGGTCCAGCAGGCTGCATCGCCCGCTGGGGAGAGACGATGGAGCCTGTACCAGTGAACCTATTCCATCCCACATAAGCAGTCCTCATACGAGGATACCACTAGGAATTGTACCCTCATGACACAAGCGATCCATCACTTTATGTGCTTGGCGACAGACTTGTACCTTGACATCAGTGTGTACCAACGTGTGGACTACCTCTATCAACAATTCCAGTAACCTTTTTCCATGTGTCGAGGTGCCAATGGCTGTGATCCCTTGCCCACGTTAAACACTTAGGCTTGAGATGTGCAATGAGAAGGGCACCCTAATAGCGGTGTGGATTCTGAACCCCATAGCGAGGAGATGGCTCTATATGAAACAGTTGCTTACAGGTCTTTGCTGTTCGGCACTGAATTGGCGAGTGATATACAGCACTGTGGCTTGTCTGTCCACTGTTACCAACTGAGCACTCCGGCGGCGACCCTGTCATCGATACGTTGTTCGCCAAGGCAGTTGTCCCTGGCGGTGGTGGTTCTACCCCAATCCACGAACTCATGGTACACTCATGACCGATGAGTGTGGAAATCCCAGTGTCTACATGAATGAGGAAATAGAGTATCACATACACCTAGCGCCAATGATCCGGCCACTATCGAATGTGCTGAGATCATTGATTCTTCCTCGTTACATGATCGGCTATTATTCGGACGATCAGTATAAGATATGACGACACCAAAGCCATGCATGGCTGGGAAATATTCAATTTGATATGGCGGCCATGTCTCATCCATCATGACTTTCAATAAATTTGTGGAGTGGCACTTCGAGGGCATGCAGTCACGCACAACATCGTCCACGAACTTGACTAAACATCAAGGATGTCCCAGTAGGAACTGCGTGGTCAACATCTGAGTGGAAATGTTTCAGCATATCGATGATGCAAAGCTGATTCAGTGCACAACATTTCACCATATGTTAGATACATTTCCAACAGTTCCTCAATACTGCTCTACATCGTACACGCTGTGAAGAACTGTCTGATGTGAAAAAATACCAATGTAATGGTAGTAGGCTACCAACATTGTCGCCTCTTAATATAGTACCAGGATCCAATGCACTGGGGCATTTGCCCGCATTAATTTTTCTGCTGGTCATAGTCTCGTATAAAAACCTATTGGATTAGGACTAAAACATGGGTCAGTTTTTTCATCTGACACATCATGCATGGCTGTGGTACAGGTTATCTACCTCCAAGCAACCACTAATCTGCTTTCCAACCAAATATGTGATTTCTGAGGTAGAGGCCGCGATAAGAGGATACTACCAAGGCAAACTTTATAGCTGATTTATAACATGCTGATTACTAACATATAATGCAAAATTCTTCAAGCTAAAGGTTACAAAGTTCTAAGCAATAGGAGGATGCCAATCCAAATTTAATATATGAAGGGGTGTACTCTCCATAACACCATGTTCTAAGGTTACTTACCTTGTGCCCATTTGCTATATGCTACTTTTCGTCGCAAGTAATTTCCAATTTATCGTTGCATAACTCATTTGCACTATCAACTTTCGAATACGTCTACCACCCTCCAAAATCACTGTAGATTCTAAGGATTTCGCTCATGCATGGGTAGCATACATTAACGACTCATCTTGTATATGCCTCTTATTCACAAATTCGTGCTGCGATTTGGTAAGCAGAAATAATCTAGAAGGTCTGCTACACACTCATCACTAGGATACAACAGGTAACTTTCTACTTTCTTTATTTGTCAGTTTTATTATTTGTACGTATTACAGTCACTAGATACACCACCTTGAACAGACATACCAGTTTAATGATGCAGTGTGCAAATTTACCACTCTCCAGGCATAACACAAACATCCCATAAGCATAGCATACCATACATACAACAATATTACCTCACATCCCCCAATAATATGACATTGAAATAAAAATGAATATTCTGGCCTAGTGTACAGGACACACGAGCCTGGAGCTGCTTAACTACAGTGTCAAAATATCCGTTTTACCCTTAGGATTTCCTGTTTTTTCCTCAAAATTCCTACAAATTAGCAAGCTGGAATCGAAATTTCTTGAAAATGTCTAAGGCGGATTCGAGGCTCTTTGATGTGAGAGCCTAAAGTCCTCGAAACAACAAGGAGAACTAAAGGCTCAGAGTCAAGCCAGCGGTTCAGGAGGGACGTCGGCCTGGTTTGCTTACGTACTTGGTAGTATCAACTAGTCCCGACTGTTATCTCATAAATGAAATGTTTTGTTGGAAAACAGATTAGTGGTTGCCTTGGAGATGGTCAGCTGGTAGGTTCTACAACCATGCATGACGTGTCAACCGGCAACCTGACCCATGTTTTAGTCCTAATGCAACTGGTGCTACATGTGAGTGTGTGATTTATGAACAAGTAACGAGCGATGGGTAGTGTATTCGAACTTTTGTTGTTTAAGCACACGTAATTTTAAATACTCTTTTCATAAAGACATGGTATTTTTTACATTGTTTGGTGTGGTGCATTTACTTGACAGAGAGTGAAGTACAACCTCATGGTAGAACCTTTGAGCATTGCCTCTACATTTATCGACACATTCATTCGAATATACCAGGCATCGCTCGTTACCTGTTCATAACTCACACAGACTCAAACATAGCACATAACACTTTGTATGTTTAATTACAGTGTGCACTATTCGTTTGTTGATAACTAGCGTATCGTTCAGACACATTTCCAGGGTTTTTGTGGGTGCTTACCACTCAGGCAACACAGTTTCTATTCAATTTTATTTTACTCGAAAACGGTAGCCTGAGGGTGTTACCACAAGACAACCAGTTCTGTTCATTGGGCCCTCTTGATGCAAATTATGGCATAAAACCTCTAAACGATCTTATCGAAGAGAAAATTATACAAAAAAATGGGGTGGCTGCCTTCCATTATTTTAATGAAGGCGGGAGGTATTTGAAACAATTTCTTCAATGACTGCAGATCCTGTTAGCATAAAACAGAATCCAAAGAAATGTACTTTATTTCTAAGTAGTTTACGATATTTTGCAAAATATGCTATTTATTTTCTATTTTCAAGGGCGAATTCCTCCCTTAGGATTTACGTCAGGCTGTCGTATTAAATAATTGTACCACATTTTTGACAAGGAATCACTTCAGAAAGTTTGTAACATAAGTTAATATAAGTAGTAGGGGCGCACGGGTCCTAGATCAAAGGGGATGCTGCTTTTATTAATCAGATTAACCCTTTGATATCAAACTAATTGAAAGGGTTAATAAAAAAGGTTAAATTTTAATTAGATTTAATCGGAATCAAATAAATATTATCCGATCTTAATATGATAAAAATTCTTAATCAATCTTAATCCAATCAAATTCTATTCTGGATTTTGTATTTCGTGCAAGAATGGCATGTGTCCAATTAATTATTTTCTTTCTTTCTTTTGTGAGGGAGGAGCTCTGTACGATGTTGACGGTGTGGTGTTCTGAAGGCGATTGACCAGAGTGGTGGGTTGAAATGTGTTATTTAGGTGTTGAGTTGAGTGCAATGGTGAACTATGTGTTAATTTCGTGTTTTATTGGGGGATATCGCTTGTATTAAGATATAAAAGTTGTTGAAATTTTATCTGGGGATTAAGATTTCGGGTAACATTAATCTTCAGAGGTATACATTTTGATCTGTAGGACTAGTAAAAATTTTATTTTGCTGCAAATAACACAGTTTAACACTTTTGGAAGTGTCCAAAACTCGCTTCACAAGGGGAGGGAGTCAGTTAGGCAGGCAGACAGTCTTTGTCTCAGGAAAAGTCATGTTCTGAGGGCTGGAGGGGACTATGGGTTCGGCAGGAGGGGGTGGGGTGTGTGTTCTTGGCCAGGGGCAATGGTTGAGCCATCTGAAAAACACATTCTAGAGTAGGGGTTGAGGTGTGCAGACATCCAGAAGTGATGTGGCTTTATCTAGACAGTCGTCGCCATCTTGCCTCAGTGGCAAAAAATGACAATAGCTTGCAGGCATGTGAATGACCCCAGGACCTGGCAGACACGGCTGTGGGGAGGTGGTGTAGGGGTTTGCTGTCACTGTTACCCTGGACTCAGGCCAGCTCTGAGGGGTGGAGGTGGGAGGGGTGGCTACAGCCTAGCAGAACCCGATCTGAATGGCAGTTGGCGCCATCTTACTACACTGCTGAAAATATTTGACAATCGCAGCAGCCTGGGGTAGCATTCAGACAAGTGGTGAAGGTGGGTGGTGGGAGGGGGTGGCTACAAGCAGGCAGAGCAATGCAGAGGTTTCCCACTATTCGCCATCATCTTCAGTTGTTCATAGAAGCTAGGACTAGATGGATGTATACCTCAACAGCTATCTCTCGTCTTCACCAGGTGGGTAGACAGTTGGCAGCCGACAAGGTTACGATCACAGGTTACCGAAACTATGGACTGGCGACTATCGCATATCCCTTAATTTCTAGTGACAGACTCAATTAATGATTTATAATATACACATTTTAATATAAAACTATCTTATTGGGAAACCTTTTTAATTTCAATTTATCAAGGAAAAAATATATAAATTTTAGTATGATAGTGCATTTATCGTGTAAACTCTGTTTCTGTGTTCGGTAGACAAAACATTCAAGCAGTTAAAAAATACTGTTTGTCTTAACAAGTACACTCTATTTACCACTCTTTACATAGATTTGTAGTATGTCCGTTATTTTAAAAAAAATTTTTCATCTTCGAGGTTGTTTATGCATTTATTCTGTTATAAATAAAGTGATGTGGGATTTAGCTCTACTGCTTCTATGCAAGTTGAATATTTTGAAACAAATCATTTGGCGTAAGATTTTCTATAGTTAATTACTTTCTTGTAGAATGTTATATATTTTACTTATCAGAATAGCTGTACACTATTGTGTCTGCTTTAAATCGTAGGTTGTATTCGGGGAGCTCCTGTTGCCATTTCTATTGTGTATATTTTACATTCAAAATGCGAGTTCGTAAAATCTTTATTTTTCTGGGAAGTGCTAAATCATTGTCTGTGAATTTCGCTAATTAGATTGCATGCAATGCTTTGTTGGAATACATTTATTCTAGATATTAATTCACAGCATGTATGAGTAGTGTGTAAATCATATTCAGAGTTTTTTGCCATAATTTAAACTCGCCTGAAAGCTCCAAGTATATAAGTTGGTGCACATCATACACTGACGTCATTCCTTCCACATCCTCCGAGGTGGATGGATGTGTTTTGGGAGAGGCGCAATTGCATTATGCATGAAAATCAATTAATTTATTTAAACCTGTGGATTACGTTTCTAAAGTTCAGATGTGTAAGGTATGTGCGAGAGGCATCACATATATCTCGTTTATTAGATTTAAGGGATCTTTTGTTGTACATCATTAATTCCACACACCAGAATTTATCATCGTTTAGTCAGTTTGTGCTTGTCGACACCAGTTGTTACTCACGTTTAATTTTTCTCTTGTGTAAATTATATTTCTAAGCTCGAGACTCATATTACATTTAATTCCATGCTGGATAATTGCACTTATTATTATTCATGTAGTTGTTTGAAATTTGGGATTCGATGTGTGTGAATTATTCATATCTAAAACACTCTGAATTTCTCTAACATTTAATTTCATTAGGAAATAGTCGTCAATTGTTTGTCCTTACCAACACATAAATCACATATTTCAAAGTCGCCTATCTCCCACCACCGTCTACAAGTAATATCCCCAGAAAAACATAAAATTTAACACATAGGTCACTCTTGCACTCATCTCAACACCTATATAACACATTGCAACCCACCACTCTGGTAAGTCGCCTTCAGGCCACTACACCATCAACACCTTACAGAGCTCCTCCCTCCCAAAATGAAAGAAAGAAAATAATCAATTAGACACTTATACCATTCTTACACCAAATGCAAAATACAGAATAAAATGTTTTTGATCGGTTAAGACATTTTTAATCGAATTAAGATCGGACTAAGAAGTCTTCGATCGGATTAAAATCAGATTAATTTTAACCCTTTTTAATTAACCCTTTCAATTAGTTCGATATCAAAGAGTTAATCCAGTTAATAAAAGCGGCATCCCCTTTGATCTAGGACCCGTGTGCCCCTACTACTCATATAGATGATATATAACCATACATATTCATATATCCCTTTTTACTAACAACTCATGCTAATCTTAACATTGTCTACATAACATTTTTATTTATGATGACATTATACAAGAATTACGAATACTAAATATGAACGTTGCAAACGCGAACATTTTTTAGCGAATTTGTTTGGTGGCAGAATAGACTGTACTATATCTCTGCTACTATTAAGAACGAATAAATTTTTTTACTTGCCCTATCAGACAAAAATAAATAGAAACAGACTGAACTAACAATGTACACAATAAATATAGAATAAATATAATCCACGAAATAACAAAAACCAATTAGCAAATGATAGCGACCTGAATATTTAAAACATTACGGAATTTCTCCTGCTGTTACAGGAATTAGCGAAATATCAGAGATATATCAATTACTGCTTGAGTTGTCCGGTATTTCATTTGTTGATCTTTAAAGCCGCGGCAACCTAAGAATTTGGGAAAACATTGTACTTGAACTGTCGTTAACTAAAATCATTTAAAGTAGTTAAGTGAAACACACTGAATTATATATGACTCACATGGAGTAATCACATTGGTAACTTATGTAAAAATTAATACATTGGGGATTAACAAGTCATTCTAATTTTAATTGATTTTGATGAAATATTTATAAAGAAAATAATTTTGGTATTTTTGCTAACTTGTTCCAGTCTTCTTTCATTAAGGAGTAATGCGAGTATTTTAACCTATGTCAAAATCAGCCACATTATAATCAGTCTTTTTTTCAACGGAATAAATATCTCAAATGTTTCGTCACATGATTTTTGGTCATTCTACATGAAGAGGAATTACTATATATGTGTTCCAGGCAGCTTTGAAGGAAAAATATAGTGATGATAAAGCTTTACAAAAAAATAATAGCGTGAGAGTTTGGCTGACAAAACGAATACCGAAGCAATCTAAATGAAATGTATGCACGTAGAACCTTATTTGTGTCAGTCCAAAGTTTAAATGTACCGTGTCTGACAGTAAATTAAGAAATAAAATTAAGAACCCCTTTTATAAGTTTCCCATTTCCACCATCATTCACGGGGATAATATCGCAGCTATTCTTACCCTCATATGTTCGTGCCCGGCTACCCTTTTTGTTTTTCAATTTCATTAAAAAGGTTGGATGCGAATGGCTTTTAAGGAGATGACATTTTAAAATGTTTACTGAAGGGTTGTGTTGTTGTTACTGTCTGCGAGAGCTACGGGCGGTCTGAACAAAAAACGTTTAAGAGTGTTCCGCCCCCTCCCCCTCCATCGTACCTTGGGTACTTTCTCCTCCTCCTCTCCGAATTTTTTTCTTTCCCTTCCACCACCCACCTATAATCTTCCGCCTTCATTCTCTACCACAATCAGCAACAGCCCGATATCGGCGAGAAAAAAAATCGATTGCGCCGCAGAATAAAGAATTGTGAAGAAGCGGAATTGCCACGATATTCCCGAACACCCCCCCCCCCGGGCTAACCGTGTTCGATTCCCGGCGGAGTCGCTCCTGGAATTGTGCGTGTGGGAGTCGTGCCGTGCGAAGCCGCGCTGGTCGGCGGATTTTTTCGGGGATCTCCCCCTCCCCCCTCAACGGCTGTCAAGACCTCGATGTTAAGTCCGCACACGTCTCTCCGCTATCCACGCTCTCCCCGAACACTATCCACAAGTGCCAAAAAAAATTATCCTTCTTTCTCGCAGGGATGACGTGATTCGTCGAGAATTGCGTTGAGGCGAACCTGCCAAGCGCCAGCCGAAAACATAGGGAGATCTTCCACATCAGGACGTTACAGATCAGACGTAAAAACAGCTTACAGACCATCAACGAACCGATCAGCGAATGGATATACGTATATGGAAAAGACGTATGTGCTAAATCGGTTCCGCCTACATATTACTACCTGTGGTCGTACCCATCTCCTCTGCGCTGTCCGCAATGTCATGGCGTGACTTCAATTGACAATGCTCTTTTGAACAGGGCTTTTATGACTGGCCAGTCAACCGAAGATAACCTGACTAAATTTAAAGCCGTAAATTATTGTCAAGCATAAACGTGGTGAATACAATGCAATGCTAGCAACACGATCTTTATTTATTCATGCATATACTGGTTGTCCTAAAATTATTTCCCTGATTACAACCTTTATTTATATCCGCTATATGCAAGATAGAGATGTGAAACTGATACGAAATGTTGGCAAACTATCCAAGTTTGTTGTTGCAGGTTTCAGTAACGTGGTTGTAGTGTAACGGTTGCACTGTGAATTAGAAACAATAAGAATCTCACTGTTTCAATCAGTCAACTGTAACTGACTGATTCAACAGTCCTTTCAGTGAATTTAACTGACTATTCAGTGAAAAAATGCCAGATTTCCTTCACTTATTTATTCAGTAACATTTTCCACTGATTTATCAGTCATTTTTTTCAGTGTTTTTCAGTGGTTTGTTTTTTGACTGATAGATCAGTTACACAGCGCGTAAAAATGGCTGCCAAACATTGTTTCAAACAGCCGTTAAACAACGCGTATCAAGTGAAATAAAAATGAATAAACTAATAAAACCTATACAAAATAATTTATAAATTGTGTTTCATCTTTCAAAACACCATTTTACGAGGTAATATGAGCACACAGACTTTCATTGCGTTTTTACGTCTTTCATTTCGTTTTCATGTAATCATCACAGATCTCTGTCTGAAGGTTTAAACTGCTGATAAAGTGGTAAAGAGAGTGAACACATATATACTATTCGTTTTTACAATCCCAACACTACCAATTAAACCAAAAATGAGAAGTATCGGCATAGAATTCAAATCTTCAAAACTTCGACAATATACAACATTTATATTTTCCTCTCGTTTTTCAACTTGACTTCGTAGCTGAGATGGTAATGTAACGGCTTATCAACGACGTGGAAAGGTGTGTGTGAGTTTATTCCCGGCCACCTTCGAAACATAATTTTACTTTTTCAATTACGGTAAATTGCGCAATATAAATAGTAAACTATCGTAAATATGTTTACTTCATGTAATTGTTTGGCTTAATTCAATAAAAATAATATTTCATTCGTCATTGCAGTCGGCCGTCAGTTATTCATAAGCGGAATTGCATCATGTTACTAATTCAATCAGTGAAATTTTTCACTGAAACAATCAGTGGTTTTCCACTGATTCGAATTTAAAGTTTGCAGTATCTAGTAAACCGGACATTTTCACAAATCAGAAAAACGTTTAGTGTTTCCCCTGGTACCACGAGACCCGGTCACCAATAACAGTGCAGAGGAACTTTCAGACAACGTATGGAAATATGCCGCCGATCTCACGAGTATTAAGTCGTGGTATGAGAAGCTCAAGAACACAGGATCTGTTGCTGACTTACCGAGAACTGGCCGACCATCAACTTCAGCTGAAAGGGCGAAAGCAGCGAGACAGTCTTTTGTTTGAAACCCCAAGAAATCACTGCGTAGGGCCTCATGTGAATTACCGATACAAAAAGTTCTCTTCCCAATATCTTACAAAAAGTTTATTGTTTTGTGCATACAAAGTGCAAATGGTTCAGTCCATGCATCAGTATGACTGCGTTCGATATGTTTTTGCGTATTGAGAGTGACGATGAATATCTCAAATGTGTTGCTTTTCCTGATGAGGCGACCATTTCTGTCAGTGATATAATGAACCGGCGTAACGTGCGTATTTGCGGTTCAGAGCTCTCTGGTGAGGTGTCAGTGTGTACCAGAGGCAGCACAAAGGTAAATGATTGGTGCACGCTTTTGCATGACGAAATTATCTGACCATTCTTTTTCGCTGAGGGCACCATCTCATCTCCAGTGTATCTGGACATGTTGCAATTGTATGCTGTTCCTCAGTTGCTTTGAGTATCACCAGATGTAACTTTCAGCAAGACGGCGCACCGCCTTATTGAGTTTTGGAGGTTCGTGCATATCTTGATACGACTTTTCCTGGATAATGGATGTCCTGACAGCATGGCCTCTACGCTCTGTGATGTTGGCCAATCCATGAACAGGAAGTGAATATCAACTAGATGTGCTACGTGCTCACGTGGAGACTTACTGATGTATTGTCCTGTTGCAACATAAATTTTGGCATGTTTGCCAACATTTTGACACCGGTTTCGCATCTCTATCTTACATATAGAGGATATGTATGAAGTTTGTAATCAGGGAAATACTTTCAGAACAACCAGCATGAGTAGTAGGGGAGTGTTCATCCTAACTTAAAGGGGATGCCGCCTATTTTGACTGTCATAATTAATTTTATATCAAATTGATTGAAAAGGTTAATTAAATTGACGAAGGGGTTATTCAAAAATCGAAAGGGTTGAATGGATTGCCCGGGTGAGCTTTAATGAAAGGGTTAAATGCATCGAAAATTTTTGTGTTTGGCACAAAGTGTATTAAGGGTAGGATTTTTTAGTTTCTTTCTTTTTGTGGGGGGCAAAAGCAGCTCTGGTACGTCCTCGCTCTTGGAGCTCTGGCACACAACTGAGGTGAGTTTTGTGCAATAGTGGCATAAGTGTAAATTATGTGTCTCGTAGACAATGTCGGTAGATAGGCGACTTTGAAAGATGGGACTTACATGTTAGTAATGACAAACGATTAAATAGACGACGACTGTTTCCGAATGAACACAACTATGGGAATAACAAGTGGTAAACGATTACAATTATGTGAGTCTCGAGGTGTCCTAAAGGAAATGAATTAATTAATGATCTACAACGAATCAAAAAAAGTCCCTATAAATTAAATGAAAGTCTTCCTAAACACAATATATATGTAACACTACTTGATACCTCTCGCACATACCTGGCAATATTTTAAACACATCTGTCCAGCTGCAAACTCAGTGAAGCACTGACTTGGATATATGACTTACGTCGGACTATGTTTGATAATAGACTGAGGTAAAAAAAACTCGGAAATTTTAATGAAAGTACAAAAAGAATTTTCCAAATAAATTAAACGAACACAAAGACATGAAAATGACTAAACACAGTATGAAATCGCATGCGCCGACTTATAAGTTGTAATATATACATGGAGCATGGCTGAGTTGAAATTTACAAGAAAAACTATGAATATGACTGACTAAACGATTTACACACTACTCATATGCATCCTGAATTTTGTTTAAAAAAAAGGTATCCCTATCAAGCTAGTATTAACTATGTGCAATTTAAGCAGTAAAATAAACAGACAACGATTTAGCACTTCCAGTTAAACAGACAAATAAAGATTTCCGAACTCTCATTTGTACACAACCTTAAGTATTTTTAAAACACATCCGTCCACCTCGGAGGCTGTGAATCAATGAAGTGAACTTACTCGAGAGTCTAACTATATATGTGTAAAGCGTTGCCTGAGGCTGACAGGCGACTAAGTTTATAGATACACGGAAATAGATGTGAATACGATTTGCATGACAAATTGATAAAAATTATGTTTGCGATGCATGTACTAACATGCAAATTAGACTAGTTGAATTAACATCAAATTTATAAAACAAGTAATGAAATCGCACCTCTCCCAAAACACATCCGTCCGCCTCGGAGGTCAGTCAACGAATGACTGGATGGTATGACATGTGTCAGCTTATATACTGTTATATACGTGGAGTACGGTCGGAGGCTGACAGGCAACTCAGTTTGAAATTTATGAGAAAAACTCTGTATTCGTACTACAACAGACAACAAAAGTTTCACTATTGTAAGAATAATTCATGTTTTAACACAAATTATTTCCGTCGAAGCATAGGGACAGTCGATGACTTAATCCCGCAACACTTTATAGAAATGTACTATATATTTTTAAAAAGTAACAGACATAGTAACAAAATTTTTCTGTTAAATCTGTGAAATTCACGGCTCTAGTTAGCGAAACATCAGTTGAAAATCATACCAAGTTTCGTCGACCGAACATGAAATGTAGTTAACATGAAAATTATTTTATTCCCGATAAATTAAATTTTTAATATTAAAATGGAGAATCGCAGCTATCACTCTCCACAGCCCGCTGGCTGTCATGCCCAGTGAAGTTCACTGTCGCATCATGAAGCCCGCTGGCTGCCTACCCCTTGGTTGTGGCACGGTACCCCGGAAGCCGCCCAGGGAAGTCAAAAGAGCTGTTATCCTGGTCAACTGTTTGCGAAGAACTAAGATGGCGCGGACAGCTAGAAGTGTGCAGATCGCTCCTGGTTGTAGACACCCTACCCCCTTCCACCCCTTCTTCAGAAGATGACTTTGTGCTGGCTAGAGGGTTGCTCTGTCCAAGGTCACACATACATGCTGTTGATCAAGACCACACATCCCGACCCCCTCCCTTCACGGTCAGCCCAGAACACATCTTTTGTCCAACAACAACAATTTCAGGGACTCTCCAACTGCCAGACACGCTTCAAGACACCAAGATGGACTCTTCCAAAGTGGTGACCTGTTTGAAAAACTATGCTTTACCCATGAATTGTGGACTCTCCCGAAAATCTGCCACAATCAATTCTGTGAGAGGAATAGCTTTTCCCCCACGCACCCCTTCCCCTGACTCGCCACACCTAGAGCTGGTCAATAGTCTTCAAACCTTTGTGGCAGGGGAATATTTGAAAAAAATCTTCGCATTTAGACTCTCAAGTATTTGAATGTTTTTATTTTCCATGGAATAAATACCTAAGAAATTGTGCTGAAACATTATCCCCATAGCATTAATAACTAGATTCAAAATAATAGCAGTAGATATGTAACTGTATTTACGGAAATACAATTTATTGTTTCCGAATAACTTTCACTACCATGATAAATAATTTTTTTACACTTCTTCCACAAAATCAGGCATAGCAAAGTAAAAACTTTTATAAATCTTTGATGAAAGTTTCCCCAAAGGTAATTTAATCCTATGAAGGGATTGAAATTATAACATTTCTTTTCTAACACCGAAACCACGTTTGCGTGTATGCTTGTCTAAACCCCCTACTAATATTTAAGACAAACTACATGAAAGCAATGTTAGGAACACACAGCGAACATCAACCTTTATTTAGTCATATCACACTTGTTCTTCTATCCTCTCTTAACAGCATTCTGTCCGATCATTAACGCGGGATCAATATTGTCATTCCTTTGTATTAGCCAACAATTATGGAAAACTTTAAACTCTCCCTATACAGAATCATTTTTTTTGTGGAAATAAAATAATCTAAGATAAGATATAACCTTATGTAATTCTGACGGAGATGCAGACATTTTTGATTATATTACATTAAATTCAAACTATTAATATATGAGTCAAGTGATTGCTTTTCGAATTGCTATAGTAGGTCGGCTAACTGTTACACTAGATCGATTAGTTTGCACATTTTTAATCTTATCGATTTTACTTAAAACAGCACCTAATTTAAATTATGGTTTACACTTTCAAATCATTAATAAAATAATTTATTCTTGTCTCTAAATCATTATTTTGTTTTCTCAAATCTCTTTGCATATCTAAATCAAAATTTTTATTAATGAATTCATTGTTTATATATTGTGTTATATGGTCCATTCGTATTTCAAGTTGTTTTGTAATAGTATTGCTTAATACTTAATTTATTACAACTCTTAAATTTTCTTATTTTTCTGTAAGTTGTGTTGTAAAAACTTTGTTTGTAAAAAATTAAAGTCTTTACTAAATTCCTTAAAAAATTCTTCTAATCTTAATTCATTACTCTGCAAATAATTACTAATATTGGTTAAAATGTTTGCAATTACACTCGCGTTTTATAAACATTATCATTGAAATCCAATAACTTCATTAATTTCTCTTGAATATGGTTTGATTGCGATTTAAATACTTTTAGTGTAATAGTGTTCAAGTCTTCCACATAATGTATTTACCACATCACTATCTTTCACAACCATACCCATATTACGTAATAATGTCTGTTCAAATCACAATTCCCTTCACGATTTTTGGTTAAACAGCTATTGTAATGATTACGTTTTATACCGTTATGTCCAAAATGTGAAAAAATCATTGTTATTCGCCTGGAAGTAAAAAAAAACTGTAAAACCAGACCCATATCTGCCTTTATATAGGGGGGGAGCATTGGTGAAATCACTAAAAAACTGTAGTTGTCTTTCCATCATAAAAAACATATCTTTAATTTGTAAAGTCCATATCACCTAAAACATGATCATTGTAAATATGTTGTAGATATATATTATCAATTTGAAACATAATTACCATATCTGCATTATCACGCAAATTATGTTTCGGTATACATGCATAACTTTGTGATAGATACAAACAATCGACATTTGAGAGTCGACCAAAACTAAAATATTATATTTCACCCTGTGGTTCACACCAAACATCGCCAAAAATAAATATAGAATTGTATAATGCTTCATTTGGAGGCACTATATCTTTTTTATTTGTAAAATGGCAATATCGAATTCCTTCAATCAACGACAAAATGGTCGCTATTAGTTCATATTTATCTTGTTGTATTGTTTTAGAAAACATATACATTTTTAATTTAAGGCCATTTGGATTTTCCAACAGACATAATAACACAAGTTTTTCCACTTGAAGGATGGCTTACTACACAATGTATATTTTATGGTAAAAGAATACCATAATTCTGTTAAATTACATTTTCTTTTGTATTTACAATTACCAACAGATGTACATTTTGTTTAATAACCTTCATTTCTACACAATTACACAGTATTATGTAACGTACTAATATAAAACTATAAATGTAAGGCTATATATAGGCTCGTGTCCAGTTGAAAACAATGGCTCATACTAAACATATAAAAAAGGATGCAGTTTATTGAATGCTGTAAATAATGAATTACCATTTGTATTGCATTTACCAAAATACAATTATTAGAGAATGGGTACTAAACTTGCAAAACATTTGGCATGGAATGATTAAGGAATTAACTCTTTGGATAATGCTTGTAAATAACACGTATAGTTTACAATCGAACAAACAATTTGAAAGAAAGACGCATATCACATACAATTCTAGCCGATAAAGCTGCAAATATAACAAAGAATGTATCTACATCTACAGGTGAAAAGCTTGGAGCTCGGGTTGTTGGTAAAGTTATGCCTGCAAAGGTGAAGAGAGGCATGGGAGTTAAAAAAAAAGTATCGTTCCATTCATATTTCCAGCATTAACCGCTCTAGGATAAATCCTTGGAGCGGTTTTGGCAATTAGTAGAGCAGTTAAATCAAAAGGTAAAGGAATATATTTGAAACACAAAGTTTGACAAGGACAATAAAACTCCAACTGTGGAATAAAACACAGAAAGTCTTGCGAAGCTTGCACTTAAAAACAGAGATATTAATGTATTTGTAAAAAAATCGATATTTCCTATTTCCGAGGTGTGTATATGAGATGATTTACAAAAAAAAAAAAAAACCAAATCTCCATGAATGTATGATTGTTAATTTAGATTCGGTACAAAACAAAGGAACACACTGGGTTGCATTAATTAAGAATGTAAATCATTAATTTATTATGACAGTTTCGGCAATTTACGTCCTCCAATTGAAATATGTAACTATTCAAAAAAACATGCAATCAAGGTACGAATACAAAATTGATCAATTGCCAAATACAGTCAATTGTGGACATTCATGTTTACTTTTTTACTGTAAATAGGATATATGAGTAAGTGCAATAATTAAGCATATTTTTAATATGTCAATTATGTTGATATTAAGTGCAAATTCGTTGTAATTGCGAGCTGTATATTTCCCAGCTTTGGAGTTAGATAGAGAATGGCAAATAAGTCGAATCGAATTCGTTACTTACAACAATGTACCAAACATTGAAATGTATAACCAATCATTTACAGCTAATATTGGTGGAAAAAAAACCCACATTATTGTGAAACTGGTAGGATTTTATGAGTCGGATGACTTAGAAACACTCATTAAATGGCATTACCTGAAGATGTACATTTTAATTATGTGGAAATCCAAAAACGTAAACTAGTGCAATGTATATTATTGTCAATATCGATTTCTTGGAGGCCAATTGCAATTGCGAATATGTTAAGTTACAAATGGAGAGTATACCCTGCTAATAAATTACATGTATCATTAAAACTGGTTAATATATGTCGTATAAATTTTAATATTGTAGGCAGTTCATATTTGAATGGAAAACCGACAAATACAAATCACAAATTCATGTGTGCTGTGGCTACATGATATAATATAATTAAAAAACCAAATACTTTGATATATCTTCCAGCAATGTGTATCATGTTGATGAAATAGTTGTTACAATTGTCGATCAAGATGGTAAACTTATTAAATTTAGAAACGAAAAAATTACTGTCCATTTACATTTAAAAAAGCTATATAAACAGCTTCATTCCATTGCACATTACAATCATAATGATTATTATGTATAATAGTAAATTCGGATGTAAAGTGGCCAGTTTTTTTAAAGAAATATGGTATTAAATAAAGTATTTCGAGGGAAGGAAGTATAAAACGATGTAAATACAAGCATAAAATGCTCACTTCAAATAAGTTACCTGTGAAGTTAACACAAGGCAACAAATTGTATTTTGAAAAATTAGGATATTTGGTTAATAGATTTCGAAGCCATACTTAATGTTGAAGAACCAAACAGTTATGAAAATGCAATCACCAATACGGAAATACATGTGTATGTACCATTCCAAGCAGGTCTGTATACATTTCCTTCGGAAATAAGAATTTGAATACAAAATCACGATATTTACACATTACTGTCGAAATCAAGTTTAAGTTTTATAGGGACAATTAAAAAGACAGCCAATGCAAGTAATCCAGCAACTACAAAAATAGTAAGAATTTTAATCGACAGAATTGCATATCTGCTAAATGGATTGGAAATCGATGAAACACAAGATGTTGGAATTACCTCCACAATAAAGAACTATCTCTCAGGATCTGTAAACGATATTTATACAGGTCTTGTGGCTGGGTGGAGCAATGCAAATGATTACTCACTACAAATAAACCCAGATGAAAAATAGGAAGTTTTTATACCATTAAGTATGGTTTTGGGCTTTGCTAAAGACTACTAACACATCATTTTAAATGCTAAACAAGAATTATTTATTCTATTTGGCAATATGTATGTGAATGCCATATATGATGCTAATAACAAGGAAGATGTAACATTTGGATTAAGCAGTGTGGAATGGTTGATGCAACTGGCATCGAGCATCGAAGAAGTTTATTCGCACTTTTATGAAACTTTTTCTGATTTACCAGAATGTATAATATTACACGTACCTGAATACACGAAAAATTATAACAATTAAGCAAATTAAAATACTATAAGTATTACCAAGGAAGGAACGGAAAATATATGATGTAAAAAAAAGTTCTTGTAAACACACAGTGATAAGAAAATGTATTTTCTATGCATATGTAAGAAAAATATTGCACAATAAATGGTTTGAAGCTATTTTTTTTCTGTTTTACTGACTTTAGGAATGCATGAATTGTAATATTCCAATATTCTGACAATCAAAGGTTATGTGTACTTTATTTGTATGCATTTAACAATCAAATCTAACGTGTTTGCACACAAAGGTTTGTGTGTGAGATAATGATTAAATAAACCTTTAGTAAATTTAAAGTGATTTAATACATAAAACTCTGTAATTGTTATATAATTCAGACATATTGTGTTCAAAGTGAATAATATAATTGAACTGCTTCCTAGAATTGCCTGTAACTACCTATAAAAGGTGCACACTTTGCAGTTTAATTCTAATCTTGAAATAGTACAGAAGCCATTATGTCTTTGCTGTGTTGCTTCTGCAGTAAAGAACTTACAGTTCTGTGGAATTTACAATGACATGAAAGAACTAGCAATGGAATGAAATCTTCAAGAAAAAGTTTCAGTGTGAATTTCTGCCAGAAACAATTTCTTGGAGTGATTATTAAAATAGATATTGTAAAACTTGCAACACTGGTTCTCCACCTCCACAATCTGCTCTTAAATCTGCTCCCAAATCTGTCCTACATAGTCCCTCTCTCCACAATCTGCTCCACAATCTGCTCTACATAGTCCAGTGTGCGAATGCTCCACAATCTGCTCCACATAGTCACATGTCCATTGCCACAATATGCTCCTAGTCCCTACTGCAAAACAGTTAAAATTTCCAGCTCTTTCTAATACATTACCTCAGAAAATTCGTTATGTTAATTCAGGGATGAATAGTAATTTGATTTCATACTTTCCAGCTTCAGTGAAAAGATCTTATCCAATCACAGATACAATATATTGGCTAGTAGTGCGTTCCCCGGCAGGCTAAAGATGTGATATAGTTAATGATGGGCTTAACAGTGATGCAGACTTTTCTCGATTTTTCACGAGCTGCAGAAATCGTTTGATAGATTTAACTAAAACATCACCCTGACCTATTAGAATTAGCGTAACAGTAAGGGTGTACTTAAAATCCCTCACGGTACAGGAAGAAGTTATGGAAACATTATATTTTCAAAGTAATTCCCTCCCTATCCTGCCCTCATCCAATGTTGCTGAACTTTATGACAATAACATAGTGCCTTACTTAACAACCAGACTTGAATAATTTAGTGTTTGTGGAAGCAGGTGGACTTTACAACTGATATAAAAAATGGATGTGCATATCTCTCAGTCCAGCCATTCACCAATTCAGATCGTCTGCTTCATTACTCGACTCGCTTCACCCTCATCTGCTCTCAAGATCCCGGTTTCAAGAACCGCCAAAATCTCTTCACTTGCTCCGATGTACAAATAAAATTTTTTGCTACAAGTTTTAGTACAATCGGAAATCCGTAAATATCCTGTTCCATGAAGCCCAGAATGTGTGTGGAGCCTCTGAACTGTGAGCCTTGCCTCATGTCAGTACACTGTGTATGTCAAATTTCCTCCACAAACTTCACACTTCTTGAATTTCAGTGCTTCATTCAGTCGGCTGGTGTATCCCTGTGTGATATAGAATTCCTGTCTACATTTTTTTTCCGCAACACTACACTCAATACCATAATAAATTAAGCTCTGCTATATGCAATACCGCCAATGAGGTATTTAAATTACATAATAGCATCTACGAGTCAATTAAACTGCCAGCTGTATCAAGAGTGAATCAATCATCTGACAGATAGTGTCCTAAACTAACTAATCTGAAATTAACAGCCAGCGAGCCAACAGCTCATCTAGAATCCTGTGTGAATAACAACTTCCCTCACAGATTTGAGAGTAACGAGTTCGTCTTCCTGCAACACCATTCAAATGTTACCTACCTCATTCCCAGAAAAGACGATGCTGTTTTTTTTCTTTATATAAATAAACCTTTTTTAAGAGGAATGTGATTTTTGTATATGTAAATAAATATTGTGTTTGTTGGGAAGATGGGATATATTAAAAATATATTCCAAAGTGAGCTTGTGTTTCATTTATCTCCAAACTGTAGATCTGGAAGTTTATAAACATATATTTTAAAGAAAGGGCTGAGTCAAAGTTTTGGCAAAAAAAAGGAAATTTATTATTTATCCACCGGGGGTCGTAGCTTTGCAGTTTTTTTGTGTCAAGAACATTTAGTTATTTGTGGGTGTTACCTTTTTTTACAGATATATTTTGAAAAATTCATATCACGATAACAAAATCAAAATCACATAGTTAACTGATATGTTTTATGTGAGCAGAAATAATTGGATGTGAACTAAATATGTACTTTTTCCTTCAGTCGTTTAACGAGGGTGTCTTTGTTCGCAACAGGTGGCGAATCACTTTGAGCGCTCTCCATAACAGCAAACAATACTGTCTCGCTGTGAAATCAGTTTGCGTGAATATCATCCTAACATAGCGAAATCGTTAATATTTAACACAGCAAAGACTATGGAGTAAACGATTTTATGTCTTAACAGAAATCAAGACGAAATAAATAGTTATAATTATAGTATGCGAGTTTTAAAGACAAATGTTAAATGCAGTTAATGGGTATTAGCAAACACCAATTGTTTTCATGGGAATTTTTAAAACACATAGAAATTGCATTTACTCTAAAACTGCCATTATTGTGTAAATCAGTTAATATAGGGTTATTCAGAAAGCAAATGTGTATGATGCGTTTGTGAAGCCTGTAAGATTCTTACAGCTGGGACATGTATAAAACTAAAGCATTGCCAGCAGTCCTTGTCCCGAGCGAGACAGACTGGTTGCTTGAAAGCAGTTCGCCAGGGTGTTTTATTCCCTTGACAAAGGAGTGAGGTCGCCCCTCATCGACTATCGCTTTGTTACACTATAGAAAAGACGAAAAGAAGTCACAACAGCCTACAGTGGTAATCTATCCTGATTTACGCATTCGCACCGACCCCGTGCCTCACCTTGCTGCGACGACAACCCGCATTGCTTGATAGGTACTGTCTTCATCTATCTGCTCGGGGTTCACACCTCACTCGACACATCTGCTTACAGTCTTGGTAGCAATATTTTCGAAATATTTCCATTTATAACACAGTTAGAATACTTTTTACGCGTGTCAATAAAATAATTTTTTTTTTAAACAATCCACGATTAATATTTGAATTCCGTTTCTCTACATGTATTAAGTACGGGAGTCGCTAAGATTTTTTGTGATAGCTTATAGTGTAGAAATATTTTCCGTTATTTTGGAGTTTGAGCGCGTCTATTATTTTTTAAATAATCCATGCATTATTTGCTTAGGATTCGTAAATGTGGATTTCCGAAGCTAGTCTACGTGCGTTTGTACAAGATTTATTTTAAAAACTTTCTCTGTGATATGTTTCCGCCTGAGTTTTTGTTAAAATTATTTCGGATTGATAAACTGCGTTTGTGTTAAGAAATTTACGTAACTTAGTATTGAGTTTCATCATTTTTCTTGTACAAAGTGTGTGAACTGTTTCAGTCAAGACGTTTGGTTAGTATTCGTGCATTTATTCATTTTGTGAGAAATTTATATGCGATTATTCATTCGAGTCGTTCGCCTAGATCATGATTAGGTAGTATTTGTACATTTTCTCACAAATTATGTGCAATAATTAAATTGTGGGTATTGTTAAAATGTACTCCTTTGAAAGAAACGTTCGAACAGTTGAGAACCGAAATACGAGAATTTTTCAAACAACCCTAACATAAAGGTTTAAAGGCTGGTGACCAGCTCCAGGTATGGCGAGTCAGGGGAAGGAACTGGTGGGGAAATAAGTACTCCTCTCACAGAACTGGACAGGGCAGATTTTTGCACGAGTCCAAATTCATGTGTATAGCGTAGTTTTGCAAACAAATAAACACTTTAGAAGAGTCCAACTTGGTGTCTTGAGGGGTGTTTGGCAGGTGGAGAGTCCCCGAAGTTTTTGTACAAAAGACGCGATCTGGGCTGGCAGTGAAGGGAGGAGGATGGGAGTAGTGGCCTTGGATCGATAACGGGGGTTGTGTAGCGCCCTCCACGGAAGGGGCAGTTCCCCGAAAATGCGCTCTAGGCTGGTGTAGGGGGAGGGGGTCGGGGTGCATGGCCTTTGCCAGGTTTTGTAAAGTGCGGCGTTGGATCGATAGCGGGGTGCCATCAGAAAACACACTCTTGCCTGGGGGGGGGGGGGGACCATCTCCAAAAATGCGCTCTGGGGTGTTTTTGCGTGACCTTAGACAAGAAGCCTCTTTTGGGGAAAACATGTTCTGTGTTAGCGTGGAGGGGTGAGGGGCTGCAGTCAGGACAGATGTGCAAAATTTTAGCTGTCCAGCCACCATCCTAGTTTGACGGCAACACTTGTCCAGGATACACATATACATCACTCTTCTGAAGCATCTATTCACTGGGTGCAGTGTCAGCAGGCTTCACCTCACATTAAGCAATATCATATATGTGCTTTAAGATAAAAAATTGTTATAAGTTTTTTTTTAATTTATCGGGAATAAATTATTTTCATGTGCCAAGCAGATATAGTGCGTTTATCGTGTAAACCTTGTTTCTGAGTTCGGTCGATGAAACTTCATAGCATTTTCAACTATCATTTCGGTAACTAATGCCGTGACTTTCACATACTTTAACGGAAAAATTTGTAGTACGTCTGTTATTTTAAATAATTTTTCTTTGCCAACTTACGCTTAGATGGAAATTTGTGTTAAAAGTGAATTCTTCTTACAATACTTTCATTAACAATCAGGGCAAGTTTTTTTCAAAATTTTTGTTTCATTTTATGTTGTAGGACGTGGCGTAATCAAGTCGTTAATAGTAGCTTGGTAGGGAAATAGGTTTTGTAATTCGTTTAGTCAGTCGTATTCAGAGTTTTTGTCGTAAATTTCAACTCAGTTGCCTATTGGCCACGCTCCATGTATATAACAGCTTATAAGCCGGCGCACATCATACTCTAAGTCATTCATTCACCAGCCTCCCAGGCGGACGGATGTGTTTTGGGAGAGCTCCTGAGGCGATTTCACTTTATTTAAAAAAAGGGTATCTAGGTTCCGTAATTCGTTTAGTGATTCATGTACTTGTGTTCATTAGCCATTTAATTTATTTGGAAACATTCGTTTTGTATTTTCGTTCATTTCCGAGTTTTTCACCTCAGTCTATAATCAAATGTATGCCAACGCAGGTTATGTTTGCTCTCAACACAGCTTATAAGTTGACGTAAGTGGTATATCCAAGTTAGTGCTGCAGCGACCTCCTGAGCGAATGGACGTATATTAAATGTTCTCTTTTTAATGTGTTTTAATAAATGTATTTCATTTTTAATAATCGTCGTTTAATGTATGGATTCTGTTTCAAAATTTTCCTCACCAGTTTCACATGCGGACGTGTTTTAAAATCATATCAGGTACGTGCAAGATGTGTCAAGTAGTGTAATTTTTCAAATACCTTGTTATTGTGTCCGTTAGTCATTTAATTTGTAGGGACATTTTTGCTTTGTTAATTTATTAATTTCATACAGGATACTCACGTAGTTGTGATCGTTTAGCGAGTTAGCACTTGTCTACACAAGGTTATTCACGTAGTTGTGTTCGTTTGATATTTGTAGTTCTATTAATTTCTCTCGTGTCTAACATTACCACTTTAATTGCATTCATCGTCTATTTAATCGTTTGTCATTACTAACATACAGGACGTAAATCGTATTTTTCAAAATCGCCTATCTCCCAACACCATCTACGAGTAATATCCCACTCCAACCCAAAAAACACATATGACACTCTTGCACAAAACTCACTATATATATATATATATATATACACACACACACCCTGTCCCCAACACGTCACACCTCATTGAGTGCTAGTCGTCGTCCTGACAACAGCTACCAGAGCTACTCCCCACCCCCACCAAAAAAAAAAGATAGAAAATAATCAATTTTTCCCTTAGCACACTATTACACCAAACTGCACATTTATCAATTTAAAAAAACCGATCGGATTAAGATAGGATTAATGATGAATCCAATTTTTAAAATCGGATCAACAATTTTTCATCGGATTAAGACCAGATTAAGGATTAACCCTTTCACTCAATTTAATTAACCATTTAAATCAATTTGATATCAAAGGGTTGATCCGATTGATCAAAAGTGAAGTAGAATCATCACTCCCTTATTACTGGTGTAGTTTACCCTAATTTATGCTGATCGGTCGTAATTTAATTTAGGTTCATTGGGCATAATTTACTCCATTTGGGAATATTGCTATACTCAAAATTTATGCTAATTGGGCGTAATTTACTCCCTTTGAATGTAATTTACCCCAAATTATCCTAACTGGGTGTAATTGACACTGTTTGGGCACAATATATTCATATTTACGCTTATTTAGCGTAGTTTACTCAGATTGGTCATATTAAACCCCAGTTGACAGAAATGGGGCTTAATTCACTCTAATTGGGCGTAATTTCTGCAGTTGGTCATTGATGTTCCAATATACACTAACTGGGAATAATTTACTGCGATATCACTTCAAATTGCATGAGTTCTAAACTATCACATTTGGCAGTACAAAATATACAGTAGTTTAACTTATGAGTATTAGTGTCCTCTATCACCTGCGCTGTTTCGTTCATCATCAATGATACATTCTGTATGTAATACATGTTACGTATATTTAGCCCTCAAAGTTCGTGAATTTCCGTAAAGCGCATTAACAGTTTCAATTCTGTGCTGGGAAAGAAGAATAGCCTATAAACAGCCCACTTAATATATAAAGTATTGCTCTCCCCAAAGTGCTCAAAATAGTGAAATATTTGCAGTGTTTTAAGAAGCATGACCTTTCGGTATTCGGAGGTCTTCCCAAGGCGACTGCTTTCACAAAAAAACATGTCTAAAATGGTTAAACTAGCTGCGCCCACACAAGTCGAGCTTGCTGCCTTCTTGCAAAGTCCAGTTCGGACACTCGCATATGATTTCTGCACCCTGCCTATCATATTTATGACTTAATCCACGTGTTGGCACATGTTACTAAACCTGGCATGACGTTCTGACAAGGCAGAGGTAGTTTAAAAGAAACACAAAACAGTAATGTCACGGACTTTCGTGCACGGCCAAATTATGGCCAAGCCGTATAAGACAGGGGCGACCGGGAGGTATTCGAAAGAAGGCGAGAGCACGAGAGTCAGTAAATAGAAGGTTTATGTAAATTAATGGAAATTTTTCGCTCTGCCGAGAGATGGTAAGCTTTAGTGTCTTACGTACATGGAAGTTAAACATATTCCATAATGTTTACTTTGCGGAATATCAAAAATAAATACACCAGAGACAAGGTAGATTATAAAGCTGATATTTCTTGTATAATAAGTGTTTCTTGGCTGTACATTGACATTCGTCTTCAGAATTTTTCGCGTTTAACTACTGGATATTCTCTTCGTTTTGATCACCACCGTGTATGTCATTCAGATGGTTAACTCTGTTGCGAAAAGGATATGAATCTGCCACATTAGATATTCTATGTTTACTTATTTATTTTTACTGACAAGATGTATTTATTTCTACTGCTAAGAAGTTCAAACATGGAAAATATGTATAAAAGTATACTGAATTTTATACCATATTTTACTCCGGATGAATTTATGCTTCGTCGTTTATAGTATGTAAGGAGATCAGTGTTTTTAAATTCAAAAATTACTACAAATAAAATTAATTCATCTTAATACTATTAAAAGCGGTATCTTATGACTCGCAAAAGGAACTTGTCAACTCGGAAAGACGTCTTGCCTTAAAAGTGTTAGATATTTAAAAAAAAACACCGTAGTTTACATATTTCTGAAGAAACATTGCTCGTGATGTCATTCGTAGAAAATGTGCTTTTTTTTTCGATTTCAAAGTTGTATAACTCTTGTCCCAGTCATAATTTCCCTGTGTTTATTTTTTTTTTGCATTTTTCATACAATCATAAAACGAAGGGAATTAGAAGGCATTCATTAGCTCAGGTAATTTTAAGATGTGTATAAGTAAGTTATTTCACAACAATTCAGAAACAGCCACCAAAGAAAATGATGAAAAAATTTATTCGCCTTCAACGACAAAAATTTAGGTCTTGATATAGCTCATAACATTCTTTTCAATATAAAATATCCGTTCCGTGAATTAATTTTCGGTTGTTTGTGCAGTTAATGTTATTTAATTGTTACGTATGCAGAGACAAACAAATTTCCTATCTATTTGCTCTCAGTTACTATATATATATATATATATATATATATATATATATATAATATATATATATATATATATATATATATATATAAACAAAAAGGTAGCGTTGCGTTTACCCTAATTTCGTTTTCCCTAAAGATAGGCTAAACGAAATAGGGTAAACCAAGTCAGGTCAAACGAAATTAGAATAAACGCAGTTAGGCTATTCGCGATTAGGCTAAACGAAGTTAGGACAAACGCAGTTAGGCGAAATGCAAGTTTCAGATTTTAGCATAAACACAGGTAGGCTAATCGAAGTTAGGCGAAACGAAATTAGGCCAAACGCCGTTAGAACAAACGCAGTTACTGTCACGGATCATCAAAAATTGACATTTCAGAGTAATCGAAGTTAGGCTAGGCCTAAACGCAATTACGACAAACGCAGTTAGGCTAAACGAAATTATGGTAAACAAAGTTAGACCAAACTAAATTAGGCGAATTGCAGTTAGGTTAAACACTTTTAGAATAAATTCAATAGAACACACAGAATTAGGTGATTCGCTTTTATCGTAAACGTGGTGTACTTAACAAAACATATTTAGGGACAAACTTTGGGAAGGAGCTAATTTCAATTGTTTTCGTCTTCTGTTTAACTTACGTAGCCCAGATTATATTTGAAATTATCCGTGCGAACACCTAACTGAGCATTATGTACTGTATTTAGAGTTCATTATTAATATTTACACACGCTAAACTGACTTTAAATTAACTTGAATTTCACATGAACTGTTATCTACCATCGAACATACGGGAGAGGAAATGAAGTAAGGTATAAAATTTATTTTATTTGTTGGCATGTATGTGGATAAATACGTTAAGTAATACTTATTTAAGGCTTGGTTTAATTTATTTTCTACGTACACAAGGAAATTCAGGTCCTTTTTTTATGTATTCGTTGTCATGGACTTAGTTTAGTGTCACCTTGATGGCCTTGACCGCTAAAGTTGGGCTCACAACCATACGTCCACCCGTCAGTCAGTCATCCGCCTGTCTGTTTTTTCGTTCGCCAGTTGAAAGCGATTCACAACAATCCGTCGCCCGCCAATCCTACCGTACGGCGAAATATCAGTATAACAACTTATCATCGTGATCTTTCTTTAGTTGGAGGTATATTTTGGCTGTAAATATTTTCCAGAGAGAAAAAATTTGGGGGGATAATTTTTTTACGTGATAAGAATTTACACTGAAGTATTGTTTGTTTTTAAATTCCCTAACTTACCACCAAAGATAATATACACAGATCCACCGCCTCGCATTTTATTTAAAGGTGCGTATTCGCTTCTACGGAATGTCGGCAGAAGGCGGTGGCCCATCCTTCGGTCTGTCGAAAGTTAAAGTTTGAGAAATATTTAACGGATTAACGGATAGAAAATAGTTTGTATACAGCCAATGAAAAATTCTGTTGTTGAAACCAAATGATTTAGTTGCTCTCATTTGTTTGCTACAAACTGTAAGATTTGGTTGGGGCAATTAAAGATTTGTTTGGCTACACGTACGTTAAACCGTTTGGGCCGATATAAAAAAAAATTACAAGTTCTACCGAGTTGCGAACCTAGATCACTTGCATCAGCGCGCGACACCTTAGTAATGTCAACTAACGAGACAACTGATCACACCGGAAAGCTTTTAAATAGATATACTCCAAATTTTGGGTAACGTGTGCAATCAATTATTTCAAGTTTTACAGCTTTACTTGTCAGTTTCTTGTTGCATTGTTTTATTAATGTGTTTATACGATTGTTAAGTATCATCAGATGCACTAACAAACACGGTTACTATCATAATTGTCACAAAACAATACAAACAAACTCTCGAGCTGTATTTTAGAACGAAGATAGTAAAATGAGTAGATAAACAAATATATAGGCCTACAGTTGATTCAACAAATCAATTTTTTTTGGCCCAACACAGAGATTTTGTTTATTCAAACATATATTTTGTCAGATGAACAAAATAAATTTTGTTGCTTTTTAAATGTTGTTCGCTCAACAATGTATTTTGTTAGGGCAACTAAATAACTATTTGGCCCCATGCAAACAAATATTTTGTTAAATTTTCTGTCAGTGAACTATGAATTTAATCAAACTGCATTACAAATTGGTTAGAGGAAGTTTACATGCATCTCAAAGCATTTCTTTGCAGATCAGTGTTCAAACCTAAAATCCAAACCACGCCGTTTTTGCTAGTCGTGCTAGTCATATTGGCAGAAAAGCAGTTCAGTGTTGGGACGCGCAGACTGTGTCTGCACAGCCAATGAGGTCAGTCTATACACCAGATTTAGCCTGTGGTATACATAGGGATAGGAAAATTTCGCGAGTTCAATCGCCTGTAGGCTAGACTCCACAATCCTGTGTACACTCGAGCCTCAGTTGTTTGTTCATTGGTTGCTTCCCGAGTGAGTAGCCAGTGTTACTACACACTGGCAGTAAGGGATTCACCACTTGTTTCCTTCCCTGTCTGCAACTGGTTCAGAGGCGTCCCGGGCGTGTCTAATAAACTGCGATCCAATTGGAAAGTCAACTTCAGTGTACACATGTTTGACGTCTGCCTTGTTCTGAAATGAATTCACGAAATGTTCCTATCCCTAGGCATACAGAAGCGAAACGGGGTAGTGGTTCTCTTGATGTAGGCGTATTTGATCGCCTATTGGCTGTGAGAAGCTCTGGACACGTGCCTCGTGTCTGATTTGTCGTTTGGTTATTCGGAAGATTCTGTTGGACGAGCTGTTGTCTGGCAAGTAAGTCTCCACCCCAGGCACTGACTTGCTCAGCCATGTTTCTGGTCAATGGGGCTGGAGTTTGCGAAGCACGTGACTTTTCATAAGATTATTCTTGAATTTTCTGTGGTCGTGCGAAGCCCGCTTTATTCGAAGATCCCGGAGCATTGACTTATTGTTGGGGACAGGTGTTTTTCACGCATATATTTATGGTCATGCTAGACTTCAATATCCTACGTCCACAACCACAACTTCCTTTGGTTATTGGCTACGTGTCTACGTGAGAAGACGTGTTCTTATTTGACTGAGCCAATCGCAATAAAGTACTCCGATGCTGAACGGCCGTGATTCGTGGACACACACTTGAGGCACGTGACATTTAAAATCGTCCAACCACGAATGTGCATATGAACTAAAGTGTTTTGAAGTACAACTGATCCTGAAATATTTTCGCGAAAAACACCTGTCTCTACGTATTGTGGATATGGCGCTATAGAACTCGCTGTTTTACTTAACATGATATTGATTTCGGTAGGATTCGGAATTAAGAGGAAAAATTGAGTTTGTCGAACTAGGCAGTGCGATTAGACGATTAGACAGGACAGAACAAATAATGCAGCACTGATTTTCGCGCCTACGTGTGCACATTTGAATTAAAACAAGAACCGGAGACCCATCACTGTATTAGTTGTTGACAAACAGTTAACCATGAAGTAATGGTAATGAGCATAGTGTTACGTAAGTATTCTTTTGTCTCTTAAAGAATTTTCCTTTAAGCCGCGATAGAGATAGTAGCTTATAATACTATCTCAATGTGCAAGTTAGGTCTACATGAAAGTACATGATTTACTTTGCATTTAAATATGTTTACCTTTGCTTCGGAATCAATACTTTCGCGATATATTGTTTTCCACGTGCTATAATTAAATTTCTTCAATTATGAATTGTTCCTCGTTAACGTCCCGGCTTCATGCCAGCCATTTAATCGAAGACTGGTTATAGACTAAAGTAAACACGTTCTAACACAAAAAGAAGAGGCTCACAAATATATCCGTTTACCCGGGATTCGAGCATATTCTTCCACACACCGCGGCTAGCTTCTAAATAAACTGCATCAAGTTTGTGTGTGTCACACCTAAAAAATGTATAAAATTATACAGAAAAAATCTGCAGTACACTGTAAAAAATAATGGTAAAATTACCTGACAAGTGTAAAGTAATATTGAAAAACTTGTGTGGGAACACAGTTTTCCTTACATGTAAGGAAATAAATTACCACACTCTGGAGTAAAATTCACTTACATAGTAGTAAAAAAATCCATACATGGATGGGAAAATTACCTTACGACGTGTGGATCTCCTATTTGATTTGTAACTATTTGATGATTGTATAATATATATTTTCTACCATAAAATTAATTTTTATTGTCTAGTCATACAAGCTGTCCAACATGGCACTTTATATGTAATCTATAATTACCGCACTCTGGAGTAAAATTCACGTGCATATTGGTGGATAATCCCATAAATGGACGGGAAAATTAAATTAAGACGCATGCATCTTTTCAGCAGTGTCTCAACAGCTAAGTGGGAGGACGGGCGGAAGAAACAGTCCTGTAACACACTAATATTCATTTGCGCAGTCATGTTGTCGTCGTCGTGTAATGGTTAGCGCATCGGCTTATCGTGATAGAGGCCCATGGTTCGCGCCCACTCACCAACAAGTGTCGGGAATTTTAGAGTTGAGGTTTTGGTTACTCTTCGTCAGTGGACATAGGTAATTTAAAAAAATAACAGTACTAATACTCCGTATAATTTTAAACATAAATTTATTATGCAATATAGTTAATATTACCTTACTTGTATGGGATTCCCCCCCACTTTTGTCAAGTACTTTTTCCGTACGTTTAGGGAATAGTACCTTATGGGTTATGTAAATTTACTCCACATTTGACAGGTAGTTTTTACCTTATATGTAGAGATCATTAGCTTCCCTTACATGTAAGGGAATTTTACCTCAAATTCTTTTTACAGTATATAAATATAGTCCAGTCAGCATATTCATTCAGCGTCAGGATAAAATTCACAGTGCTGTCTATATACTCGAGCCAGCGTCCTTTCCCCATAGGCTGCTGCATATATGTGAAATCACTCTCTTTCTAACTGGACCGCACGCGACTGGACTACGCAAGTTGTGAAGTGTTCGTGTATTGGCGCAGAGTTACTCAAGGCGGGTCAAATAAGGTACGGTCCAGTGACAACCTTATTGCAGAGGTACATGTGTTTGAAGTTTAATGTGTACCTAAATAATAACTCCAATTTTGCAGGTCTTTACTTATGAGTAAGGACAGGTGTTTTCCGCGAAATTATTTAAGACTAGTTGTACTCCAAAACACTTTGGTTCACATGCACTTTCGTGGTTGGATGATTTCAAAAGTCACGTGCCTCAAGTGTCTGTTCGCGAATCATTGACGTCCTCTATAGGAGTACTTTATTACGATTAGCCCAATCAAATAGGAACATGTCTTCTCACGTATACACGCGGCCAATAACCAAAGTAAGTTGTGTTTGTGGACGTACGATATTGAAGCCTAGCATGGCCATAAATATTTTCGTGAAAAACACCCGTCCCTACTTACGAGCAGTGCTGTAAACAGCAAGGTCTCAGTGCCTGGTCTTCCTCGTGGCTGATTTGACTCGTGGAATTTCCCCAACTTCTTGGACATGGACTGTTGATGCCAATATCATCGAGCACGGAGCACGTTGTTAATTGATCCTACCTGAACAGAATCACAGAGTGTTGCAAAATATTACGTGATTGCAATACTCTAACTCAGAAGTGAATGTGTGACCGAACGGTTTAAGTATATAAAATGCATTTTGTAATTTAGAAAACCTTCATTTACTGATATAGTTTATTCACACTTTTGGAATCAAACCTTTGAAAAATCACCCTATGAATAATGTGTTTAGTCATTTCATAAATATGTCATTTACCACACGCATTTTATACATATGTTAACTTAAAAGTATAATATATTTTGTTAATTTGAAGTTTTTCCTATATTTAATTAATTAATTATAATATTTAAATTATAATAAACAAGATTAAAAACAGTGAGAAAACTTTTGTGTTGGTAGTGTCCAGTAAGAAACAGTTCTCATGGAAAGTATTATCACAACTGAGAGCGCACGAATTCGGTGCGTTGCCCTCTGATGTAATTTTCTAGACTTAGTTAAGCTTTGTTTGCACAAGGCGGAGGAATATCCTGGAAGTAGTACATAAGCAGGGCTTCACAAAAGTGTGAAGTGACTGCGAATGAATTATAGTGTTACATTGTGGTAGTTAAAGCTCCACATAACACAAGTGACTCCTTACAAAACAATCAAACGTTTAGGTAAATTGAAATACATGTAGTAATTATAAAACTAACATCTGTGTAATATGGACACCTATGATGTATGGGCTCTCATTTCATACAATTTTATTTGGTGTGTTGCTACAGTGCCCCTGCCCCCTTTCGCCCAGAAAATGATTTCTGATTTAAGTCGAGTTTGTCTGACTTAATAGCACGAAACCCAATCCTATCGTGCACATTCTTAGAGCAGTCCAGTCTAGAAATGCTTTTATTAGGAGTTACTGCAATGGGATGATAACTCTCTCTCTCTCTCTCTTATGACCATAGATTTCACGCAAAAATAAATTATAAAAGCATAAAATAGCTGATGAGATTAAGTTAATCGTAATTTACGTTGCATATTAATACGATAGAAATATATTCAAAACTTTATTTCTTAAAATTGCTAAATTGGCCATTACTTTGAGAGTGAGAAGATATGTTACATTACCCAAGTTGACTTCTGTCCCACTGAAAGCCTTCTCCACGCCCCCCCCCCCCCCCCCCCCCCTTCATCAGTTGCTCGCCATTAATTCCACATGTATTGGCCAGGAACTAGTGTTTTCCCTTATTCGTGCTTATAATTGTTGTAAATTCTTCAAGTATTGCCGGTTTTGAGTTATTATTTTACTGGCCACGTCGTTTGCTCTCAGCTTGGTTTTGTTCGATCCAATCTCGCAGTTTATCTATTTTCTGTGTTTTTGTTGCCTTTCGCTCGTTTATTCATGTTTTATTTATTGTATGCCATGTTCTTCTGTTGTACCTAGCTCGGTATAGTTCACTTTCTCAAATTATTTTGTTTTTTGTTTTCTTCATTTTGTTTTTCCTGATTTTCTTACTGCAGCGGATAAAGTCCGTTAAAATACATTTAAAAAATATCACCATTTTTATAGGTGACAGCGCTACGATTACACTTAGTGCAATTGTTCGGTAAAAAAAACGTAGAGTTGTAAACGTCTTACACTTTCTAGTGGCGTGATTGGGACGTTGTTAATTTCACACATATTTTAATGGTTCTGGGCCGGTGATCAATATCCGAATTCAATACAACTGAATCAACAAAAAAAACCCTAGGGCATTGTCCAATGAAAAATATAATATTTTTAAGTATGTACAGAAATGCAAACTTTTGTATCAGTCTAGTATAGCGCGAAATATAGCCTATTTCAGGTTTCTTCTTCGCACTTTTTGAAACAAACCTTTGAAAAATCATCCCATGTATGGCATGTTTGTTTGTTTCCTTAATATCATGTATCACAAACCTTTTATGTCTGTGATAAAGGTATCCAATGTTTTGTTAAACTGAATTTTTACTTAAATTTTATTTATAAATTATAAAATTTCGTTTATAATTGGTATTAGTAGAAACAGGTAGAAAATAGGTGTGTTGGTCATGCCTAGTAAGAAATAGTTTTTATGCAAAATATTATTACACCGAGCACGTACGAATGTGGTGCATTGTCCCTTTGGTGTAATTTTCCAGACTCGGTTAAGCTTTGTTTGATTAAGGCGGAGGAATATCATAAAAGTAGATCTTTAGCAGGTTTTCAGCAAAGTTGTAAGTGACCGTGAATGGGCTTTAGTCGTTTATGTGGTTGTTGTTATGTTTAAGATACTCAATGAGACTGTTGATTAAATAAAATATATTAAAACTTGATTAGCTGAAGATCACTCATGACCTCATTGGAGCGTTTTACGGGCACTTCAACATTGTGATAATCGGTTAGAGGGTCGAAAGGGGCGGTTGTAAAACACGCATTACCGCGGTGAAAGGGCCGCAGGAGGAGATAATTAGGGGGGGGGGGCTGAAAAAAGGGGAATCCTGTTAAGGAGCTCATCAGCGGATCCCTGTTGCGAGGGCCTGTTCTAATCCTTTGATTGCGGGCTCCATTACGTGTGCTCCAAGGAACCCATCTCGCACTCTCGCCGTCCCTCTTTGTGGCGCTGTCAGGCGAGCCCCCATTCAACACTTGGCTGCCAGCGAGCTCTCTCAAAGAGGCCGGCCCGGCCTCAAACAGTTCAACTGCTATTTTATACTCGCATTTCGTGTGCGCTAGTGGCGAGGTCCTCGGAGTGGTGTCACTTCCGCACCACGTCATTCTGCGAACACGTCCAGCTGGCACTCTTCTGCATACTATGGTACAACACCTTCAAATATTTTCATCGTGTGTTTAATTAAAATGCCACGTTCACTTGCGCCACAGTACTTTTTTTTTTTTTACTGCTCTTATGTATTGTTAAATGCTGTCCGCGATAAAGTGAGCACATTTGAAATCAACCTTAGAAAAAAGCCACTGCTCATACCTGCACATATTTTATCGGGTGCACTGAGTGACATGCGCCCAGTAAAGTTGGTAGTGATAAAGGGAAAGTAGTTCCATGGAATACCGTCGAATTAAAGGATTTTGGTGAAAATTTGCAATTAATTAAATAGTTTCACTTTCCGTATATTTTAATGCATCAAATGTATGAAGTAGAAAATTGGTAAAATACTTAATTTTCTAATAATTTCGCAGTTTCACTTGATCGACTCATGACTAAAGTGATGAGGCCGTGGCAGTGTTAATTTTACATAAGGCCGAATAATACACAACGTGCGTACAAGTAGATCTTAAGCAGGGCTTTTAAAAGTTCTCAGTTTACCGTGAACATCCTTTACTACTTATATTAACCGACTATTGTATCAAAAAATAACTTCTGACTTAAACGCGATGAATTCTTGTGGAAACATACTGATAATGACGCCAGCAAGAATGTTTGATACGAACTTACTCTGCGTAACATAGCCGACATCCTGCAACTGATTTCATAATGTATCTTCGTACTCACTTCAGTAATACAACTTCATGACATTTTTTTTGTACGTGTTCCGCTTGGGTTTAAGCAGAGAACACATATTCACCGTATTTTTTTAAAATGTAATTCGCTAAGACAAAAAACTTCTCAGTGTACGTTGTTTCCAGTGCAAATAATTCCTTACGTCACAGAAAACGTATGTCGTACAGTTGCAACGCCCATCCCGTCCTTTTACCTGCATCTCATTTTGCCTTCCTCGCTAATATCACAGTACGATAACCACAATTAAACATTTTGAAGGTACCGCCATTGGGGATGTTAGTCTAATTCATTGATCAGCAATAATTAAGCAACTTTTTGCAATCGCTGAAAATGAAAGATATTTTTACAAGCTACAAAAGAGTCTGAAGCTATATATATATATATATATATATATATATATATATATATATATAATATTATATATATATACTGTTACAATTTTCTCAAAATCAGTGGGTAAAACCAGGTTCGTTAAAAAGTGGAGGTCTTAATTAAATGAAAGAGTTAATTATAATTTCCTAAATTATTAAAAATAATTTCAAAGATAATACTATCGTCTCAATATCTCACAATTAATTAATATATCTTGCTATTTACAATTAATAAATTTCTCTCAGTATAATTTACAATTACCTGAACGAAAATAATGTAGTTAAATAACTAGAATCAGTCATCATAGACAGTGTGTCAAAACCTAATCAGTTATATCCATATAAGACATCTCCAATATTTACAATACCTACACATGTTCATTCAGTCCCACCTCAGTTTAGACCGAATCCCACCAGTCCGCTATGTTCTAGAGTTCTCCGAGCGCCCTCATGCACTGTGGCCTTCACTCGTCAGGTATCACACCCTCTCGTCCACTCACATCACGAACACCTCGTCCGCCGTCGTCTCGCAGTCTCCCGTCGTCATCCGTCCTCTTCACCGATGTCTCCCGAAACACTCGACTTCGCTCTGGTTACCGTACTCAACAAAACACTTCTAAAGACTGTTCACGATAAAGTGAGCATTTTATAAATGAACCTTAGAAAAAGTTACTGGCCCTGCATACATATATTTTAATGGGCGCACTAAGAGACATTCGCCCAGTAAAGTTGGTAACAATGGATGGGAAGTAATTCTATATCTAGGGATAGGAAAATTTAGCGAGTTCAATGACCTGTGTGCTATATTCCACAACCCCTGTGTATAGTCGAACCTCAGATGTTTGTTCATTGGCTGTTCCCCTAGTATCATTCCATATTTGACAGTGTCTTATTCGCTTCGTGTTCCTTTGCAAGTCGGCTATTGGCGTGGAGTCTTCCAAGGCGTGTCTGATAAACTCTGATCCAATTGCAAAGGTGACTTCAGTGTACACAAGTTTGAAATCTATCTTGTCCTGAAATGAAGTCGCGAATTTTTGCTCTCTATATCTATATCTTAACGTTGAATAAAAATTGTCAGGTAACTATTTGTGATAACTTAAAATTATTTCTTTCGCTTTTTTTTTTTTTTATGCACAGAAGTTTAAAAAAATTAGCATATTTTTTACTATTTATTTTTCTAATAATTTTACATTTTCACTTGACCGACGCACAGATCAGGTTATGAGACCCATGGCAATGCTAATTTTACATAAGGCGGAGGAATACACAATGTGCATGGGAGTAGATCTTAAGCAGGGCATTCAAAAGTGCTCATTTTACCGTGGACAGCCTATACCATCATACTCCCGACCATTGGACTGCTGCAATATTTATTTGGTCGTAGGCCGTCGCCCAGGGATTTCTGTAAATGCCGCTTTGCATCGTCTGTCCTAGTTACCAGATATATTCTTGCGTATCCTCGTAACTCGTTGGCTTCTTCAGCAGGGGGAGGAGAGGTTGTTGTGATGCCAGCCATGTCGCCACTGTCAATCATTCCCCCAGCAAGTGGGTATTCCTTGGGGGAAGGGAGAGTCGGTGTTTTCACACCCCCCCCCCCCCCCCAACCAAGCAAAGTCAGACCGTGCATGCAGCTTGCGCTTCGTGCATCTGTCGGTGCGTAACAATACTTTTTGTTTTGCATGCTTACATTTATGTTTACTTGATATTTTGTAAAAAGTGAGATTTAAACAATTTAAATAAAATTGCTTCAAGTATTTTTTGTTTATTCTCCTTTTCGATTTTTTGTGAATTAAGGGGTTATAACAGCCGTAAAAAAATTAATACTCCGTTATCATTTTCAATGGAGATTAAAACAAACCAGCTGGTCCAGTTTCATGATTTAACTGTTATTGATATTCTTACTAAATTTAACAGATCCAGATCACTGAATTTTAGAACATTGCTGTTTCTCGGCAATCATTGAGAGAAAAATAACTCTATTGTCAAGGATTCAGACCACTTTTTTTCATATTTATGGTACGGAACTTATATTAAATAACTTCACCGTTAAAAAAGTTCAGAAATATATGTGTCATTTTGGAATATGGTGTAGGCTATAAGGTAATATTATTTACATGTTGCTTTATGTGCAACTTTTTTGTAAGGAGCGCAATTATTTTGTTACCAAAAAAAATTTTCTTACGTCGATAAGTTGTTGTCAAGCAAAGGACATACAATAGGAATTTTAATAAAAGTGCTAACAACAATTGAACACAAACTTTGTTTTGCTGCAACATCAACACTGCCTTAATGATGACAGCACAGTAAGGATGTAACGTTGTTACTAATGAAGCTCATATCACAGATATGTTTATAGCATATGTCACCTCTTAACGATTCCCGGCGAACCGGGTTCGATTCCCAGCGGCGTCGCTCCCGGATTTTCAAATGTGGGAAACGTCCCGAACGATGGTGTTGGTCGGCGGGTTTTCTCGGGGATCTCCAGTTTAACCCACCGTTGTATTCCGGCGGTGCGCCATACTCACCTCGCTTCACCCTCATCGCCTCTCAAGACCTTGGTGTTAACTGCCAACCATATCTTTCCACTCCACTTTCCAAATTTACTATTTTGTAATTCACAAACGATATAAACCAAGCCATTTGCATAAAATTTAATAACGACAACTGAAATTTCTTATGTTAACTCATTTTAAGGTACGGTATGTTTAGCAAAGTTCTAATTTTTACGAAAATTCAGGGGTTGCTACAAATCAAAAGGATTCGATAATTTCCTTATTTTCAACAATTTTTTTAAAATAGCAAAACCATTTCCTTGTACGTTTTTATATACCTACGTCTTGAACTAGCTCTTGAAATGTTCTATTAATGCGAACGATCTACTTTTTTACGTTAGCCAGTTTTTGTTATTTATACAATTTTAAGACAGTACAATTGTGATTTTTGTAGTATATATGGGTGTATTGAGGACAATCCAATTTAGGCCATAAAATCCTTGATTTTCATCGTTTTATTTAGAAATTTACTATCTTTTTTTCAATAATTTAAATCTTTTTTCCTCGAAATTCGAGCCAAAAACAGCCTCTAAACAGCCTCAAAAAAAAAAAAAAAAAAAAAAAAAAAAAAAAAAAAAAACCCTTAAAAATGGGTAAAAACTTCCAAAAACATAGTTTTTTCAAGTAAATTTTTTTAATTCCCACACAAATAGTGAACGTAATATGTCTAGCAAAAAATTAAACAAAATCAGGTGCTTACGCAGTAAATCAAGGAAATTTAGACCAAAAAATGCCAGCTAAATTAAAGGGGGGGGGGGGGGAAATTTAAGTTGAAATATCAATTAATTTTTAACAAAATAATTTTTATTCTATAAAACTACTCAACCATTCTTCTCAAAATTTGTAAAAATTGTATTAAAGTATAAAAAAATTAGCTTTAAAATCGTTTAAATCCTCCATTTGTTATTATAAAAATTTATATATCTTCAGTAATATTTTATTTCAAATAATCGTAAGTTAGATTCCTTTAACTAATTAGAACAACTTCACAAATTTTTCATGCTTCAATAACTTTTTATTTTTCATGTTACCCTGGATACATACTTGCTTAATTTTTCTTTATATTAGAGAAAAAGAAATCAACCTTTACATTACAATTAAATAAATTAATAAACACATTAGGACATTTTATGTTTGTTGCTCTCTGGAATATCGGATTCCTAGTGTAATATCACTTGCTGTAGCATACAATTTTCAAATTAACACGCAATGTACTCTGGTTTTCAATGACGCTACTTTACTTGCGGGCATCAACACTCAATCACTACGACGTATTATGGAATTCTTAAAGAAAGTAGTGGTCGTCATCCTCGATTTCGGCTGCGGGGCTGGAATTGTGCTCGAACCAGCACACATCTCCACGGCATCTGCTTGATCCTCGGGAAGTTGGACCCGCACTGAGGTTTCCGCTACCTTCCGACGTGAGAGGCAGACACGTGAACACCTGGCCAGAGTCTCACATAGGCGTCGTCTCAGGAACCAGATAACGAGTACCAGACATCCCGGCGTTCGATGTTGTGACTCATAATCTTTCCTGACATGAGATGATTCAAGTCTGCATCTTTCTCTGTATTTAACTCTGACAGACTGACATTAAAGTTAGTTTTCATAGATGCAACGAACACTTGTTCACCATTTGTTAATAAGGACTGAACTGGGAGAACTTGACGTCATTCACTTTGTATTTTATATGCGTTACCTTGTTACTGTGTAGTAACAGCTGAATTCTCTCATTAATTATCAGACAACTGGGACATGACTCCTTGCGCCGAGATCCACTCCTCCACCACACGTGTTTCACTCTTTTCATAAGGACATATTTTAACAACTTTCATCTTTCCCGGTATTGAATAGATCCAACTATCACCATTTACTGATCTAATAAACACTGGTATGAAAGAATTACTTAGAACTTCTCTTTTACATAACGTATAATCGTAACCATATTGTGACGATATCACATTCACTAAACAATTCGGAACCTTTATGGAGAACGTCGGGATGTTAGCTGGACAAACCATATTATTTCCGCCTTTTCATTGACCCATGTCTGCTTCAGACATTAACACATAAAACTGCCTGTTCTCTGACAGCGCGATATAAAGTGTATCGGGTACTATTAGAACGTATCTTTCTAAATGTCTTTCTTTTGTGAAATACCTATTCGCGGATTTTAAACGAAACTCAATTATCAACTGTATGCTATCATTTGTAGCAAGTGCATGTACCGTTGTTACTTTATAATAACTGTACACCTGATCTAAATCAGTTCCTGCTATCAAAGTCTTGTCCTGCGATCTGGAGAGAGTCCTCAGTTATGCCTTTCGCTCCTAAATGAGATTCATCGATAATATTCCCGCTAACGTTAGGTCTAACGAGAGATACATAAGATCCTGCGTCAATTAAGAACTAGTGAGACGGGCCCTCGACAAGAACTGATACTATAGTCTCTTTCCCCACTACAACTGAAATTACCGCCGTGTGGTGCCCGGGGCTGACACTCGATTTCTCGCATATGGGTGATTATTACGTACATTCTTGCCAGTTTCTCTAATGCCGTGCCCCACGTTCATAGGTACTTGGGCTCGTTTTGAGGTTCCTAAACTTCAGCGTTCCCTGATCATGAGTCCAAAATGTCCGCAATTGAAACATATTTTTTACAGTAATTGTTTTGATCTTGTCTGTAACTCATGGTCTTGGGAGAAACACCTGCTCCAGATAAACTCTTTCTACTGTTACTGTTATCATTCTAACCATAGTAACATGAGTTATAACATCTTCCAAAACCTCTGTTAAAGGAAGTATTTTCACCACTTTTCGCGTTATCACATGCTACACTTGTTTGCTGGGAGACTATGTTATACAACTTTTTCCTCCTCTAAGGATCCTCAAATTTTGCTTTGTGTTCCTGAGCACCTCTGTAACCTATAATGCTATAGCCATGCGTTCAGCTTCGTCCATGGTCTGTGGTATTATATATCTTAACTGCTGACCTATGTTACCTTGTATCCTGTCAGTAAAAGCTGCTAATAACCTCTTTTCAGCTTCCCGATTCAAAATTTCCTGTTTCTCTGGATCATCTAAATGGTAACTGTTTTCTCACATAATTTACAACATCTATCTGCAAAAGTCTGCACATCCTCAATATGTTTCTGCCTAACATTGTGCAGCATGAAATAATGAAATTGCAATGGCTGATTTTCCTTGCATCTGTCATTCAACTTATCCTTCATCATTAAAAATGTTATGCCCCCTCTTGATCTTGGACATGTCGCAACAAAACGCGATGCTAAACCTTTCAATTTCATTTTTGCTAATCTTACTTTGTCCTTATATGAAAGATTTCCTAGGCTTGCTGTGCTTTCTATGCTTTCTAGAAAGTCGTTGACCAGCAATGAGCCTTTTTCGCGGAGCTGGTTGACGAACTGGACATCTATTGTCCTCCATGTTAACTAGGAACACGTTTCTAACTAATTACAATTTATTCATTCAATTTCGAAATGGAATCCAAGTCTTACGATCGTAAGTCCGTTTCTTAGGAGTATCGTAATGTGTTGTACAACTTGTAGGTTTAGTTTCATGGATCATATACAATTTTTCTCTCTTGGGAATGTCAATATGTTCCGAACGTGAAGAACTAGTACATGGTTGTTTGTGTTTTATGTTCGCATATTGCGAAGTCGAAGGCTCTGTATTCACATCCAAATCAAGCCCTTCTATTTCAAATTCTGGATAAACACGATCTCGAGGTATGAACCTCTTCACTAAACGAATTTCAGTTTCCAGCACTACTCATCCAGAATAATTTTCGTACTCTTATACTTTATAAATGGAAGTCGGAAAACATCGCTTTAATCTCCCTTGAATGCTATTTCCAGTTCTGGACCTGTAGTTAATGCATTCAAGTTTTTATGGAATAGTTCTACTTGAGACAGGTCGAAAGGTGTGTTTTTGAAAAAAAATGCATGTTTTAATTTATATGAGTACTCTTCTAAACCCTTCAATGCCTCAGCACTACTCGTTAAAACTACGTAGATTTCCAAAACCGTAAAATATACTAACTTTACTTCTTGCTTCTAAAAGAAAAAGCGTCTTAACATAACACTTTTAATGCTTTACACTTTTAATGCTTTTGCAAAATACAGCAAAGGAGGGAGGTTGAATCTAGACAATTTCTGCAATATTCAACCCTAACCGACACATATTATATCTTCAAAATTTACATGATAAACAACACTACCAGTTACGGAACTACTCATAGGTCCATGAACATACTCAACATCAAAGCGATATGATTTCCTACAGTAAATGTGTTCGTTATAACCTGCAAATCTCCTCCTTCAGGAACTACAACCTATAACCCTTCGAAGTGGGGTCAGTTACAGCCATCTGGAATAACTATCCAAAATGCTACCACCAGTTTTTGATACCCGAGCGAACTAGGGATGAGTAAAACCACTCAATAAGAAATAAGTTGACTCAATTTAACACATTTAATAAAATCAAAGCACTGAAATCTATACACTTGCAACTATGCAGTTACTAACTTGGCGATGTCGAGTGAGTTGGCGCGGTACATAATATTATAGAGTAAAACAAAATCTTAACTGGAAACAAAATCATAACAGAGGCACTGTGATGAAGAAGGTGGAGTCTCAGCGCAGCTCAGGCGAGTCGTCCCAGGTGATGATGTGCAGGTTCTGGCTTCCTCCTTTGAAGTCTGGCGTCCTTTGCATGGCAAATAAAGCAACGTGAATGTACTGGTCAGAAGTCTCCCCCACCAAGAAGTCAGCACGTGGGCAGTCTCCCAACAATGAGAAGTCAGGGAGTGGAAAATCACCAGCCAATAAAAGATCAAGGTCAGGGTATCAGCAAATGAACTGAAACATTGCACACACCCCCAAAATGTGATATTGAAATAATGTGACAAGAAAATAGATGTGCGATACAGCATGTGATCCAGGAGTCATGGGACTGAAATATAGTGAAAAACACAGCATACTTCCCATCAAAAAGTGGTTTGAATCACGATCATGTGGTGCTGAAATCACGACAGGGAGTATCAGAGCCGATACAGCATCCTGCTGCAGGCACCGCAATGCTTCATAAGCTGCAAAAATACTTCGGGAAAATGCTCTCTCTCTGCTCGCGAGGCTCGTAGCCATCGGGGCACTACAGTATAAATAAATTATATGAAGGATGTAAATATCACAATATTGCTTATAGAGATCATAAAGGTTTAGAAATTAGACATGATGCTGATACAACATTACAAAAAGAAGCAGAAGAAATTATGTTAAAAAAAAAATCTCCAATTGGTGATATATAACTTTTGATATACCCATTGGTTAATTAAGATATTTGGATATAGATAATATTTTAACAAAAGATCAACTTGAGAGAAAAGATAAAAAAATTAAAAGAAGGAAAAAGGTTTCTTATTAACTTTGTCAATACCAATACTCAAAATTTTTTTAACAAAAATCTGGAAATGGTTTACATCATGGACGATTTTTACCAATTTTATATGAAGCTTTAGGTGCACTTGGAGCTTTAGCTGGAGGAGCAACTGCAATTTATAATTCTGTTGAACAAACTATAATAAATAAAAAAGAATTAGAAGAACAACAGAGACATAACTTCGGAATGGAAAATAAATCAGGAAGTGGTCTAGTTGCAAAAGAGGATGACCAAAAAATTTGAATATATTACCATTATCTAATTTTGAAATCGAAAAATATGTAAAAACATTTAAATATAAAAAGTTTGAGTAATGTTTATATGATTGATGAATTACCAAAACAATGCACACAACGAATGTGCTGTGGTTAATATTGACATTTCATTAAATGTAGGTACACATTGGGTTTGTTATTCTTAAGAAATAATAATATCTACTATTTTGGTTCATTTCGAGGTAATATTCCTAATAATTTAATTAATTACTTAAAAAAAGAAATGTTTATTATAATGATAATACATTTCAGAATTTTATTCAGTTATATGTGGATATCCATGCTTAATTTTACTATATATTTATTGAATAGGTTTAAATTTCATGATATAATTTATTTGTTTTTAAATGACATATATTTGGGAAACCATTATTCAGATATTTAAATAAAAGTTTTAACACTAATGCTTTTGCATTAAAAACAGATGTGCACACATAATTCTTTAATATTGATTCTAAATACGTTTTAAAAACAGACGTAGATTTAAAGTTCGGTACTATTGATTATAAATATGCTTTAAAAACAGATGTAGATTCAAAATGCAAAACTATTGCTTCTGATTTTTAAAAAATAAATAAGTAAAGTAGTATGGCTGACCCTATAAAGACAAACGATGCAGTTAATAAAAACATATTTGGTAAAGAAATTACAAAATTTAAGCTAATCTTTAAATAACAGCTTTAATAATCATGCATTAAAACATATGTAGATTAAAGATACAATAATATTGCTTCTGATTATGCTTTTAAAACATATGTAGATTCAAAACACAATATTATTGTTTCTACTTTACAAAATCAAATAAGTAAAATTTTTGTTTATACAACAGATTTTGTTTCTCTTCAAAATCATAGAATTAATAAAATGGCTGATCCTATAAATGGAAAAGATGCAGTCAATAAAGGATTTTTGATAAAGAAATAGCTGATAAATTAATAATTTTAAATTATTGCGAAACAATTGTTAACGCTAAAGGTGAAAAATGTAAGGAAGAAAAGCCTCATATTTTATTTACCTGCAAATTGAAATAAAAGTAATAATGTTTTTCACCTAGAGGATAATCGAAATATCTTTACTTATTTTATGAATTGCACTGTTTATAAAATAATCACTGTTAATCTCAATTTACCAAATGATACTGTGAACATTATTTATGGTTCTAAAAATGGATTACAGTAAGCCTTTTGATGTTATCAGAGGCGATATTTTATCTTTTAAAATCAGAAAAAATAAAATAATTGTGATTATGGATTGATGACCACAATAGGAATATTCATGAAGTATAAAGATTAAATATATTTTTTACTGTTAAACTGAGAATACTTGGTGCTTGAAGTGTAAGACAGTTACTAAAAATAATCATATAAATATTGAAAATAGAAACAAATTATAATTTAGTTCAGATAAGTAAATGTACAGTATGCAATTCTAGTAAATCAACATTAAACATTCGTACAATATAAGAGAAAGATTAATAAATTAATTATATAAAAATGCAAAAAGGAATTTTCCAATAAAAAAAGTAATATGCTATGGAATTGATAATTGATGACCTATTGATCTTGTTGAGATGAACACTGGTGATTGAAAAGGTTTTTCACATATAAATATAAAATAAATATAAATGATATATTATGATAATTATAGATTTTTTTCTCCAAAATAGGCATTTACTATACCTATAAAATATAAACCAGCTTAAAATTTAGTAAATAGTTTATAATGTCTGTTAGTAAAAAGAAATCACATAATGTACAAAGTGATAATGGCTCTGAAATTTATAATAAAACATTGAAAGAACTTATGCAAAATTATAATTTTAATCATTATTCTACATATAGTGATTTACATGATAGCGTATTTGAAATATTTGATCGCACAATGAAAAAATAAATTGCGGAAAAAATTTGTTTTGAAAGGAAATAACAAATGGGTAAATATATTAGAATATTTAGTAAAATACTACAACAATATAAAACATAAAAGCATCATCATGAAACCAATTGAAGTTAATAATTAATATTGAAAAATTTATATCAAACATATATGTTTAGTGAACCGAAATATAAAGTTGGTGATGTTATCTGTGTTAGCAAACATAAATGAATTCATGAAAAAGGTTATACTGCTAATTGGAAAACAGAATGACATACTATTTTTAAAGTTTTATATTGTGATGTACCAACTTACAAATTAGAATATAGTAAAGGAGAAGAAGAAAAGATAATTTTTATGAATATGAAATAATGAAAACTAAATATCCTGATGAATATTTAATTGAAAAAATCTTAAAAACTGAAGGTAATAAAATGTATGTTAAATGGTTAGATTTTGATAATTCTGATAATTCTGGGATTAATAAAACATATGTTTTGTAATTTTTAAATATTTTTCTGCAATCATTTATATCAAATGTGACAAATAAATGCATTTAAAGCTCATTTAAAAATTAATAAAACATTCAATGTTACATTCAACATATATTTAAGGGTCATAATAGACAATCAATATTACATTTTTATGTTCATAAAACATATTTTTTATGTTCATAAAACATGATTAAAATGGACTGGTCATTTAGCTTACAAATATGAGAAATTAAAAAAAATTCTTCAATTTTATTACTGTACTTCACATCTATCTTTTTTCCACTCATATCTAAAGTTATAAAGCCATATTCGTCATCCCAAAGTTTTGCACAAATATCTTTAAATTTTTTGTAAGTCATATCACCACCAACAAAATCATTATAAATGTGTTTTAAATTACTATAATCTTGTTTAAATATACATAGAACATTTGTATTATCTCTTACCAATGGTTTAGGAATTTTCGAATAAGTTTGAGCTAAATTATATACATCTATATTTTTATGTCTTCATCTCGTAAAATAATCATGAATATATTTTGATTGTCTAAAATAACATTGTCTAATATAACTATAGACTCAAGGTGTAATTTCATCATTCGACCTACTATTAAAATGGTATGCCATTTATATTTAACTTTTAACTTTTTGGAGCATAAATCAATATATTTTTGTAACAGAATATAATTTTCTTGATTTAAACTTTTTGAACAATCATACAATTTATTAAAATATTACCTACCTATTTTACAAATAAAATTTATCATTAACTTAGTTTTTAGAAAATTACTTGGACCCACAATAATTGTCCTTTTACTATTGGGCATTAATTCTCAATTTATTAAAATTTACTTCTGAAATTAACACACAGATACCCCAATTAACTTTTTTCATTTGATATATATTTTTTGATTAAGTGGATAATAAAATATTTGAGTTAACAAATCATAGATCTGTACTAAAGGAAAAGCTTCATTATGATATAATTCATCAATACAAATCTATTGCATTGGTTAGTTTTCATACAAAATTTTGTAACACCAAATATAAACAATAATACTATAATATTGATTGGCTAATAATAAGTAGATATACCTAGAGGTCAATATGATCTTGAATCATTAAAACAAACTATAAATTCAATTGAATTAAAATCAAACAATGTGAAAAATAGAATATATATTAAATCTAAATTTTATGTCAAATTTGAAGATGGATTATCTGTTAATCTTGGTTTTGAGAGAAATTTTATTATTGAAAAAGAAAAAAAATTGTTATAGTTACTAAATTACCTAATTTTGGCCCATTAAAAAAAAGTTCATTGTAACTTGGCTTACGGTATGTTTATAAAATATGATGAATCTAATAATTTAGAAACATATATAATCGCAATTTTTTCACCAAAATTGATGTTTGGATTTAGAGATTCTATTAGTTATGAGCCTCCATATCCAATTTTTTTTATCTAATTAACAATGAACAGTTTAACCATATTGTTTTAGAAATTAGAAATGAAAATAGCAAACTAATTGATTTTGATGGTGCTGATATTGATATTATTTTAAAAACTAAAAATGTTAAAAATATTTCAGCTTTTTTAAATAAATAAAATGTACATGTAGAATATAATATATAATCTAATAATCTAGAATATAATTATATAGAATTTAATAACATAGAATATAATAATATAGAATATAATAATATATTGCAAAAATGAATTAAAATTATATGTAAATCGATTTGTTTAGTATCCCTATGGCATATATCTATAATATCATATTTTTCATTTAAAATCATACATTTATCATGGCCAAATTTAAATTATTTTGCCATAAACGTATTTACATAATTTTTTGTTTTCTTATCTCTTGTAATCATATTGTTTTTTATAATAACTTTTTCCTTGATTTTTTGTACTAATTCAGACATAGAATTTGTATTCAACTGAAAGAATTTTCATGATTTAGAGTGAATCCTTTAATTTCTGTACCATAAAAATTTTGAACCGATGTAAAGTTTGATGTGTGAAAACCACTATATTCTGTGGCTTCATAGTTAGAAAAGCAGTATTTTCAGTGTAAGAACAAATTAATTCTGTTTTTGTTGATTTTACCAATACAAATACAATCTGTTATACAAAAACTGCCTTTTTACGGTTTCTCTTGCATATAACATTTATGTTCATCAGTTCCTACATTTATAGTTTGTCACAATTTTTACAATTATAAACACTTCCTAAAATGCTTTCTTACTATTAATTACATTGTAAAGTTCATTATGTTATTACAAATAAATAATTGTTGGTTTTTTAAACCAGAAATATGTAATTGAATTCAAATGTTCAGCTGAAACAACTTAAATTTGAACATTTAAAAAAATTTCTGCATCCATAATATCTTCCAAACTGAAACCAATTTCACAATTTTTTCCCATTTTTATACAAAAATCCAGAGCCAATTCTTCTTGTAATTTTCTTGTTTTTCTAATTGTATACAGGTTCAATATTCATTAATCCTTTATCCAATATGACATTAGTTTCGTATTTTAAAGCTGTAATTATTGCTCTAGGGCCACATAAATTTTCACCATTGTTAATTTTATTATTACATTGTTTTGCTTTTATATCTTTAGTTAAATTAACAATTATTTTCCTTTTTACATTTCCTCTTGGATTTATAAACATCAATGTCGAAAGTAGTTGCCTTTATGTCTACATTTTCATTGGTTGTAATTATTCTTTCTACTTGCTGAAGTAAATTTTCAGCATTTAAATTGTTATTTCGGGTGGTCCGAAATTGTATGCTGAAGATTCTGATTATTTGCATATATTCTCATTAGATTACCATTTCTATAACTGGTTGTTTTTCGAACATCTTTCATTGTTGCGTGCACAGTATTACGCACAACATTCATTTTTTCTATTGGAGTTCCTTCTAAATTATTTACTTACGTGCATTTACTTATGCGAAATGTTGAAATTATAAATTAAATTATGGCTGACCTCACGAATTTTGAGTGGAACCTTCTTTTCCACATGCCCGTTAAAAATTTTTTGATTAAAAGGTAAAATTTGGCATAAATAGTTATTTTTCTTCTTTAACATCTGGAATTGAAACATGTAAATTCCTGTTACTTTTATTTTTTGGGCTTTCAAATCTCTGATTAGAAAAAGGAATATTTCTTTTAATTCTTTTTTAGTTATTTTATATATTATTTTGTAACCTGTAAAAGGAAAATTGGTAAAATTATTCTTTGTTTCTTCGTTTGTAATAGCTGTAATTAATTCATATTTATGTAAATTGTATAACTTTTTTATTTTTAAATTTTTAGCTTTAGCTGTTAATTCTGTAACTTGTAAATCGTTTAAATTAACCGTATATTTTTTAAAAATTAGATTTTCTACTGCTTTAATAACATTTCCTGTGTAATGATAATACTAATTAATGTGTGTGGTTTATTTTTTTAAAGCTATATTCCGTAACTCCAACAATCTCATTTCAGTCAACACAGTTATTGATTTGTCGTCGACGTTTTATTTTGTTTGTTTAAATATATAAAGAAAATGAAAAATATAAATATATAAAAAATTTAAAGGAATATAATCGAAAACATTTTTTAATTATTGATAAAACTAATTTTTTAAAAACTATTTAACTTCATGTTATGATAATAATGGAACCTTTTTAACTGTTTAAAGTCTTGCTATGATATTTCTCATTATAAATTTTTTTATTTTTTGTTGTATATTGATGCTTAGTATTTTTATGAGGAGAAAATAATTTTATGTATTTATCCTCTTTACATACTGTACTTTTTTTATTGGATATTTACCATTTAGAATTTCATTTAGAATATGTACTGCTGTATTGTGTGATTGAGTATTTTTATGGTTTTTAAGATGCAGGTTATAAATATATTTTCCACATTCGCATAATACTTTCTCTTTATTTAATTCATATTGATTTACTTCCTTTTCAATGCAACATTATTACAGACACTATAAAACTAATATTTTGTGTAGTTATTAAAGTAAAAACTTTCTATTTTTAATACTTCACCACATCTTTTACATTGCTTACATATGGTTCATATTGTTTTCCATTTAATAAGAGAGTATATATAACATTTTTGTTTTATTTATAAGAATATAAATTTATTAAGAAAAATTATAAAATATTAATTATCATTTATCAATTATTATTAGTAAGTTATTATTTATTATTTATTTTTTGTTAAAAAAAAAAACTTAAAAAAAAATTCGTTAACCATTTTATCTTTTTTCTTATTAAATTATTTTTCTTATATATAATACAAAAATGGAAACTCAGCTCACCAAGTTAAAAAGTTCGTATGAACTGAATAAACTACAATATCTCGAAAAAAAATAATGTTATGCTGTTACAGATTTTCAAATTTATGAATCTAAATACGGAAGAGAAATTAGCTGTATTCTAGATAATAAATTTTAAATTACTTTGCCTGATCGCTATTTAAATAGACTTGATAAAAATGATTAAAAATTAATAAATGTAAACCTAGTTTCTATATCCTATAAAGGTTTTAAAAATATGAAAAATAGAAAAACTATGCATGGTATAGAATTCTTTTAAAAATATACAAATTCAATTAATTTCAATACAACAATTATCTTTTTAATATTTCTTTTGATTTTATCTTAGTTTGCATAATTTTGGATTGCATCTTCTTGATTTTTTTCTTTGATTTAGCTTGCATTTTTTGGTATAAATTTGCTTGATTTGCTGCGTAAGTGCCTGATTTTGTTTAATGTTTTGCGAGACATATTAGGCTTACTATTTGTGTGGACAATATAAAAATTAAACTTGAAAAACTATGTTTTTGGAGGTTTTTCTTGCCCATTTTTAGATTTTTCTATTTATTTTTTTTTGCAATTTTTGGAGTTTTTGTTAGTCATTTTTTAGGCTTTTTTGAGGCAGTTTTGAGTCTGCTTTTGGCTCGAAATTCGAGGAAAAAAGTTTGAAATTATTGAAAAAAGATAGCAAATTACGAGAAAAAAAAAATTAAAATCATGGATTTTATAGCCTTAGTTGGATTGTCTTCAATATACCCATACACTACTGATTTTGTCATGTATTTACGAAAAACTATGAGCCCTATTGTTTTTGCGAGCAAAGAGTCAATAACTGTAAATGTTTTAAATTTGACCAGTAGGTACGTGGCCCAAATATGAAGTAATATTCTTTCATGGAATCGCAAAGACGTAGCTGAATCCCCCGACTGTGCGCGGAAGAGGCGAACACGACGAAGCAGCGGAAGAATTATGAGGCGAGCGAAATGCGATCGCGCCGTGAAATTACGCCGGCAGCCTTCACCAAGCTTCTTCTGAGCACGCGAAGAATCTTAAGACACCCGGCTGCGGGAAAATTGGGGACGAAGAAGCCGACATTTCCGCGCCACGCGCCCGACAAAAGAAAAGTTTCCGGACGACGGAACCGCGCGGATAGGACGTCGGCCTTGAAGCTTTCCGAAGCCGCGTATCGAATTCCCCGTGGCCCTCCCACGCGCGCGCCTGATTACATGCGCGACAAACACCGATCCCGGCCCGGCCGCTGTGTCCCTGAACACGTGCTCAACGTACACTCCCGCGAACAAGCGCAAGTACTGTGCGCTCCACAAGCCACGTTTTGTCTGAGGTAGGTAGGTAGTTGGGCTTAAGGCTCGGCCTCACCCACCATGTTAAATTTTACATTTATAGTTCATAACTTCATTTTCAGCTAAATAACCAAATATTTGTTACTAAAGCGTTATCACAATTGACAATCCCCTTCAAATTTAGTCGTCAAATTTCATCCACATGTGATATGACGATTGTAAAATGGCATTAATCTGTTCATAATTCTCGATCAAATACGGCACGACTACTTAACGAATTTTCAGAATTTATGTTTGTACTTCAGCGTAACGTACATTGTCATGATTGTATAGTAGCAGTTTCGTAATAAGTGTCGGTATACAACTGAAATAAGCTAGAACCAATAATTCAACATGGCGTGTGAGGCCGAGCCTTAAGGTTCCTATGTACTGAAACATTTTCTGTGAAATCGTTGTTTGCGCCTAAACGCGTGTCTCGGTAATAGATGTCCTGGAAATACGAAGTTGTTATAGAAAGGATAAAAAATTATTGTCTATGTCGCTATTTTTTTACTTTTATCGTATTAAGTGTCTTAATGGAGAAAAAAATCGTGAGAGTTAAATATCGCATTTTTAAAGCTTGCCCATGAGGTTTCTTAAAGCAGTAAGAGTACGATTACACGCAGGTAGTTAGATCTGTGTACTTTCATCGCGTATAATAGAACCCTATAGTTACAGATCTGGTTTACACATCCATGCTGTTAGGACGGAAACACTGCACGTCTTGGGCGTAGGCACGATGAGGCGCTAGGCGTGCGTGTTAGTGTCGCCCGTATCGCTCCCTCACGTTGAGCGCGCAGGTACATAGGACACTTAACGTCTCGTGGACAGCGAGGTGATTAGAGACGGTGCAAGTTGCACAGGGAGGAGGGATTGGGGAAGGAATCGGCCATGGCCTTTGTTGGGGACCCGTCCCAGCATTCGCCTGGAGTGATTTCGGGAAACCATGGAAGGCCTAAGCCAGGATGGCCGGACCGGGAATCGAACCCGGGTCCTCCCGGATGCGAGTCCAGTGAGTTACCACTGCGCCACCTCGCTCGGTTTCTGTCTGATAAGTTACCCTCCTGAGAGATAAAGTCATCGCACTATTACCTCTAACGTTTCTGTTTCGATAACTCATTCGACATGACGTTTTCTGTATTGGACAATGTCCCTTTCCGAGAGTGCAAAGCGGCATTTTTGACGTACAATCTTTCCGTGTCGGTATGACAGGATTTACAGCTACCCGTCGCGTCCCTCCGTCTGTCATCCGCCTGTAAATCACGTGACCAACGGCCAATCAGAGGTGGCCATTAATTCTATCCTTCCGTCCGTCAAAATCTCGACAAGTTTTAACTTTTAACGGACGAACGGATGAAATTACAGCCTTCCAAATTTGCACGTTTTGTTACTCGTTCATCCCCAGTTCTTTACAAGGCTGTGTAGTGTGTGCAGTGTTTTCTTTTGGCTGTCTTTTGTTTTCGTATGTTTGTTTATGTAACTGTAAAATGAAATTAATTTCTAGTTTTCCTGATGATTAATTGATAATTACCTACGGTTTTAAACACGATCTCTTTCTGTGGAATAGTAACAGTAATAAAATAATGCTTTATATGCAAAAAAAAAAAAATTGAAGCGATTGTTTCCCGTTTCGTACGGGTAAGCTGTTCTGGGTTCTTAGAAAAACGATACCGCCAAAAATCTTCACTTAACGTGGAGAAATTTTTCCTTTTTCTAAACAGTTTTATTTCTATTAGTTTGCAGCAAGGAACGTACGACGGACGTACGAAGTTTGGTTGTAAATCGCTCGACTGGGAGACGGACGAACGTATGGCGGACGGACTCGACGGGCTGTTGTAAATCCTGCCTATCTCATTGTGTGGAGTTTTCTGTATTTAGATGCACCCCTTAACATTTCAATGTCGGCACGTCACCTCTTAACCAACAGAAACATCGTCCGCTTGTATGTACTTTGCTTCCCTTATACGTCATTCCGATACTGCAAGAAATGTAAACCGGGCACCAACAATGATACCGCCAGATATCACCACAGCGAGACAAATGTGGGAATAATGAAAATCTAGCAAAGGCAAGATTCGGGCATATAAGAGGTTAGGAATGCAGAACCCAAACAGTTCGGTAGCCTTTTATATATTGTCTTCTTAAACCCTCCTTGACATTATGAAAACAGGCCTTGTGTCTGATTGATTTGGTATACACGCTATGCTTAGGGACGCCTGGAAAGTTCGCATAGTTATTATGATAATGACTAGGATTTGTGACGTTTATACGTCTTTAAATTTGCAACCATAGTGCGAGGAAATCCAGAAAATCCGATGATAAAATCGGGGGATATAGTTTGTCATTGCAGCTCCAAATCTATTGTCTACATTCAAAATTAAATTACACCACTCAATTGCCAAAGGATCAAAGAATATGTTACGTTGAGTGAGGACTGGGAAGCATCGCGTAGGAAGAAAGGAGGAGGGGGGGGGGGGGGGGCGTAATTTTGAGTTCGTTTCGCCGCGCCTCATAACTTCTGCGTAGTATAACTTTTGACTAGGAAAAGCTATGACGCTCGTTTAAGTTTCAATCGACAGCTCTCGTCAAGATCAATAGAGTGCGTGTATAACAAAATTTTGTGGAGTGGTTATGGTGAAATTGTATGCGTTAAGTGTAAAAAATTAAGAAAACAACACAATTTCGGCCTATACTCGTCAAAAAGCCAAGTCGAAATACAGAAATCGTATACGGTTGGAAAGAGCATCTCAAAAGCAATCCAGTGATATCCATAAAACCCCATATGATAGAGTGAAGTGGTACCGGGAACGTAAAATAAATATCAAGGCGTCCGAACGCGTCAACGTAGACATATTCACGCAAAACAAATGGCCGTGTCCCCAACACAGCCACACCCAATTTTTTGTAATGGTGTTTGGTCATTTTGCTGTCTTAACTGTAAAGGGGGAGGGGAGTAGAATAGTAGTGGTCAATTGACCTATGCATTTAGACCATTCTACAGTTTTTATTGCCTGTCCCCTGAAGTGCTACTGAAAGCACGAAAGCAACCAGTCAAATGTAGGGTTTTACATGGCATTACTCTGCTTCAGGTTACAACCGTCTAGCTCCCGGTTGCACCAACATCTTCCCCGGTCCGAGATCGAATGATCCTAGTTCCCAATCAGGATCCAGTTTGATCTTAGTTCCAATGTAAAAGTGTTCCTCCAACGAAATTTCATGATTCTGGATCTTCGATTCGTCGATCTTGTTTCCAAAGTGTGAGATCGAGATTAAGTACGAGACAAATTTTTCTAATGGTTCGTAATATATGACGTCATGGAAGTAGACGTATTTTTCACTATGTATAGAACTAGATGTGCGATTTTTTAAAATCTGTTTTAAGTGAAGTAGTGTTGTACGAATTTTACTGAATAATATTCAAGTGCGTATAATGTTTTAATTCCCCAAGAAAACATTAGTATATAGTTCTACCTCTTAGCGTATTTTCAAACTACATTTGTCGACGATGGCTGCTGATCTCGGATCGAGATTTCGAACCGCCAATTTCGGTAGTTCGAAATGAACTTCGTCTCGATATCCAGTCCAGCTCTGGACTCGAATGGTGCAACAGTTTTTTGTGTCGATCTTAGATCCGATCTCGGATCGAGTTTCGAACCACAATGGCGAAACCGGGAATAAGAGTCACTAGGTACTGACATTTCGAATGACGCTTTGGAACCCTCACGTGAGCGACGAAGGTGGCCAAGCCCTGGAGACTGGGCCGAGGGATCGCGGACGGACAGTAGAGGCCATTGTCACGGCGCGGCGCGAGTTGGCGTCGGGGACTCGCCTGGGCGTTGTCGTACGCCCCGAGCTGGAAAAGCCTGTAATTTAAAAAGAGGCGTCTTTTTACATTTATCTTTTTTCCGCTTTGAGCGGCTGTGTGTGAGAGGGATGGGAAGGGGGTTAGGCGGCATGTGTCACTCTGTCATCCCGACTTCGCCGACCATGTATCACTGACGGCGAGAGGATAGGACCCCAGTGTCGTGAACGAGCGCGTGCACCAGCTGCTACGTCGGTGACGCCTCCCCTCCCTCCCTCCTCCATGCATGGATTTACCCTTCCTCAGATGTGACTATGTCCACGTGGGGTGCCACTTGCTAGCGTCCTTACACTGTTACAAAAAATTTCCTTCATTTTACGGAAAAGTGCTGGTAAAAATTTATCCAGAAGTGTCTGTAAACTCTCCGTAAAATAACGGACACGTTGATTTTCAGAAACGTACTTTCCGTAAATTTCACGGAACCTCTCCGTTAATTTCCAAGTTAGTTTTCTGTATTTTCCGTTTAAAATAAATAGTGACAATGAAACTGTTTTTCATTTTCGTTATGTGGGTGTTCCACCGTGTATAAAAATAATATTAAAAAAGTTAAAATATTTTGTATTCATGCGAGGTTTGAACCCGAGTCAAAAATTATCATTTCACGACTGAAACCTTTCACCCACATCTCGCACTTGAAAATTGTGGTATAACTTTTATATTTCTATTCTAACAAAAGCTAAAATTCAATTTATGTTATATTTAGTGTATTTTTAGTATTGCTAAATGTTACAGACGCCTGATGCTATTTTTTAATGTTTGAAAGAATAGGTCATACTCGCGTGGATAACCTTAACTGCCGCAGAAACGATAATTTTCTTGTTACAGTGGTGAAGAAAGCTTCGTGTAGAATCGGCATTGTTCGTCCCCGTAACTCGAAGCCGAAGGGAATGAGGAGACTTTCCGTATTTTGTATTTACGGACTTAACTCTTTTTTTCGTCATTACGGATTGCCTTTCCGTATATACTCTGTACATTTCCGTAAAACATTCCGTAAATATACGGAAATTTTTAACAGTGTAGTTACCTCACGACGCCCACTGCTCTAATGACTAAACTGATCGACCAACATAGAACTACTTGTGGGAACTTCATAGCAAAATATTGTCTCTAAATCAGTGTTTATGCATACATAGGCTAGTTCACGGTAAACTTAGCGCTTCTGAAAGCCCTCCTTATAAGATAGACTTGTATGGATACTGCGTATTCTTATGTCACATATGTCACATCAGTCTATTAAAACAGTGAAATTATCAGAAAAGTAAGTAACCATTAAGAGCCTATATGCTTATCTCAGTAAATTAATGTTCTCAGGATATCTTTCCCAGCAAACGTTAAAACGTAAAAGCCAAGGGTTTCATATTCTGTACCACTTGATGTAGCGAAATCAGGCCTATCGCTGGACGATTAAATCCGGTAACACAGCTGAATTGCAGGAGAAATAGTTGTACTGGGCGATTAATTCAATGCCGCCAGAAGGATAGCACGTTGACTCAGAAAATCCTTCAAAAGAATGCTAACATTTAGCTTACATTTGTTCTAAGTATACGTAGGCAAGCAGAGGTCGAGATACTGTACAAGATGTTTACATATTAATAAGGCAAATTATATTTCATTTAGATGTATCAGTAATATAGGATTTATGATTTAGGTCACCAACGTGATGAATACATAAGTTTACATGGCCTACCATAACGCTAGTTGAGTGAAAACTTTGGTGGAAATCGGTTGATTGGTCTCCGAGATATGGCATAAAGTTATGGCATAAAACCTGCATTGATGACGCGACGGTCCTCATAAAAGGAGGGCAAAAAGTTTAGATATTAACACATTTGATTATTGTCATAAACAAAATATAGAAAGTTCAATTAAAATCTCTTACATAATTTCGTATATAGCACAAGAAGCTAAAATGTTTATATACGCGCCATTCAGAAACTAAGAGACTTTCATACTTAAAACATATAAATAAATATAGCCTACCACAGTTCAAATTCATCGTCAAATTTGAAATAAATCGCTTGATTGTTTCTTGAGATGAGTCATAAAAATTATATTATTTCACGTGGGTCTATCTTACAAAACTGCGGGAGAAATGATACTTTGCATAGACAATATTGATTAATAGAATTTTATTTATTTTTTGCAGTTTCGCATATAAAAAATTGGAGTTAAAATGTTTATATGGTCGCTATTTTGTAAATATGTTTGTCTGACCCTTTCAAAATTGATCAGTTTACATAGCCTCCAAAAGTGCTAATTTTTTGCCAAATTTGGTAGAAATCGGTTTTTTTTTTTGGATATCACATAATTTCAATTTGTCAAGTGATACTATTTTACAAACTGATGGGCAAAAGATATTTTGTGTGTGTACACATTTGATTATTGTTATATATTCATACAAAGTTTCGTTGGAATTAATTAAATGGTTTCGATGATATAACATACAAAACTTAAAAAACTGTATGGCGACCATTTTGAAAATAAGTGTCTGACATACCTAAAACATATTGCTTAACATCACCTACCGCAGTATTACTCGTTTGCCATATTTGGTAGGAATCGGAAAAATTTTTTTCCCAGTGATGACATAAAAATTTTATTTATTCATGTGGCAATATCTTACAAAATGGAGAACAAAAGACACTCTGTGTAGACACATTTGATGTTTAATATATAAGTATACTCCGAGCATACAAAGTTAACTTGGAATCGATTACATGGTTTCGAAGATATAGCATACTATACTAAAATAGCTTGACGGCCGCCATTTATAAAATAAGTGCCTGACAAACTTGAATCGTATTTGAACATATCAACTGCCGCAGTACTACTTGTTTGCCAAATTTGGTAGAAATCTGACAATTGTTTCGCGAGATGATTACACAATTTTATTTTTTGATACATTTAGCGCTATCTCACAAAATGGCGGGATCAAAAGTTGTTTTTGGCTTAAATGAAGATTGTATTATATACTGCCAGCGTACAAAATTTGGTTCAAATTGGCCAAATGTCACGGTAGTTATACAAAATAAACGTCAAATATTGGTATGGCCGTCGTTTTTTAAACAGGTGTCTTATTAAGTTCAATTACGGGCATTTACCTAGCCAATCATAGTATTAGTTACGTACCAAATTGGGCGAAAATAGGTTGAGTAGTTTTCGAGTTATATAACGTAAATGCTTTATTTTGCATGCGGTGCTATCTTCAAAAATGGTGAACCAAAAATATCTACCTCTGAATTCAATGATTACAACTTGCGCTGTCAGCATACAAAATTTGTTTGAAATCGGTTGAATTGTTCCTGAGATATGACATAGCACTCTAAATTTTTTATGGCCGCCATTTTGAAAGTAAGTGCCCGGAGTGGTCGAAAAATCTAAAAGTCAGGTGTCCTTAGTTCTAGGTGTGTACCTAGTTTGGTGAAATTCGGTTAATTCGTTCAAAAAATGAATGGTGTTAAGGGGGGGGGGGAAATTAAGGGTGACACACGCACAGATATACACACTCACACAAACACACATACACACAGACAGGAATGTGATCGCGTAATCTTTACTTTCCTTCAGAAATTAGGCTAATAAGTAAAGTATTTTTATGTTGCAATTAAAAGGGCAAAATTGGAGTGCTATCTTGAAAACAGAAACTTTTGTTTTATAATTTCTTCAAGAAAAGTCTGGACTTGACATCTAATAAATTTGTCAATTACGATAGTGAAGAAGACTATTATTGAATGTATTAATACTATAGATACGTCTAAATCTCAAACACGGCATTCCGATTACATATAACTAATGACAAATACTATTATTGTAATTACCATTTCACTTTTACGTCTATGAGAGCCACGGTGGTGAAGTGGTTAAACTACTCGCCTCCCACCAAGGTAGACCGTGTTTAATCCCCAGCCGGGTCACCAAGACTTTCCCATGTTGGGATCGTGCAGGACGATGTTGCTGGTCGGCGGGTTTTCTCGGTGGTCTCCCGTTTCTTCAACTCTTTCATTTCTGCGCTGCTCCATACTCACCTAAATCACCCTCATCGGCTCTCAAGACCTCGCTGTAAGAGCCACCCAAATCTCTTCACGCACTCACTATTACGCCTATGTTTTGCAATCAAATGAAAAGTAAATAATTATTTGAAAAAAAAACAAGGTTACAATGTACTTTGATATTGAGCATGTTACAAACGAAAGTATTCAAAATTATGTTTATTGCTTATATTATTACATATGGTGTAATAATAACAATAATACAAATGCTAATGTTGTATACCTTACGTTAATAAATTCTATTTCATTAATATAATTTCGTTTGTTGTAAAGCAAGTATTTACTTTGTTGCTTTTTTATTTTTATCATACGTTTCAACTTCATAAACTCAGAATTTTGCATTACATTACTTCTAGTAGAGTTTATCTGCTTCAAAAATATTTTTAATGTGTGTTTATTAGTATAAATTTTTTTTCGAAGTTGTGATAGAAATTTTAAGTTTCCGAGTTACTCTTAGAGTCTAGACTATACCAGTACGAGTCTTTGTTCGTGCTGGTATTTGTTCACCACTTTTGGTCAACTACTCAAAAGTCGTTGTATGATAATAATAATTTTATTCTTCTCTTATATATGGATTTTCACTTAACGAGAGCAAAGTTAATAAGACACGTAAACAGATTCAGTCGCCAGTACAAGTAACTATAGCCTACAGAGAGAAATATGATCTTATGCGGTTGTATTTCCAAAGGAATGTAGACTAATAAATATTCTAAAGGAAATAAAAACACTCACTCCTTTCAGTCAATATTCCTTACCTTAATTAGTGTACATATTTTACGTTGAAAATTTCATCGGTTTCCAATTATATTTCTTTACTATGGAATGTAAAATGATCCGGAAAAGTTACATCTAATCCACGTAATATAATTTTGTTACGATCACCAATACTTGCACGATTCCTACATACAAAAGCCCTGTGACCCAGCCGGAGATTGAGCCCCGATCGCCATGGTGGGAGCCGAGCGAGCTAACCGCTCGGTCACTGCGGCCCTGGCATGAGCGGACTAAGAGCCGGCGAAATCTCTCCACTCTACTACACTCTGCCATCGCACGGTCATCAGTTGCTTACTTGAGTCGCCGTTGACATGCCCCGAGTCCCGCTGGCCGCGGTGAGACAGTTTGTAGTCGAAGCACGGCTGGGTCCGGAATTAATAACTCGTGTGGCTCGTCCCTGACTTGTCTCGGCGTGGTTTATAGTTAATCGCGTATTATTGTCGGTGTCCTCGGACATCTGCCAGGACACGCCCGTGCCCATTGTTTCGTCCCGCGTTGCCCACCACTCCCCCGTGTTTACCCCTAACCACATCGGAGCGATGGTATACTGCTCTCCGCAGGGCAACATGGAGCTATCCAACCCTGCAGCGCGAACAGCTCAAGTACGATGTTGACGGGGCCGCGTTGATGTAGTGATCAGACATTTTAATTTAATTTAACTTTTTAAATTTATTTCATTAACCCTACTTAGCAGTACAGCCATCCAGGGTGTTCAATTCTATCATGACTGCTACAATTTAACAAACAATATATTAGTTATATAGATTCACTGTTTATTTATTTATTTTGTGGGAGGGCGACTGTTCGTCTGGGCGCCCGTAATTTAAGCTACTAATTATATTTACATTTAAAACTTCCTAGGAAAGTGGTGAGCTATTCTGCCCCGACCGAAACATCTCCCCGACGGGTTATCTTCCAGACACCCCCCCCCCCCCCGGTTTCACAGCCCCCGCCGGAACAGACCAGGGACTGGGATTCCCACGAATCCGCCCGCTACCAGACGCCGTCGGGCCCGCACACAGCTAACTAGCCTTTCGGCCGGTCCGTCATGGCACCCAACGGTCGAATGGCCCCACCCACGAACCCGAAGGCCCCAAGCCCCCTCCCTATCTTTACTATTCTATTTTGTGCTTTTATATTTCCCCCTCGCCCACCGTTCTGCTCCAACCTAAGCATCGTCCAGGACATCGAAGTACCCCTTCTGGACACCCAGCCCTTCGTTTCCGTCGGACATATTATCACAAATCACATCTTTACCTCATTTAGATTTTATTCTCCGCAGTTCCTTCCGTTCTTGTTTCATCCGTTTCAGATCTTTTCTTTCTTCTTCTCTTTCTTGCTGCTACTCCTCCTCTTTAGACTACTCGCCACCCACCCAGGTGGACCGGGTTCTATTCCCGGCGGAGTTGCCCCCAGATTTTCACATGTGGTAATCGTGCCGGACGACGCTGCTGGTTAGCGGATTTCCATTGCGATCTCCCGTTTTCTGCGCCCTTTCATTCAGGCGCTGCATCACGCTCATCTCACTTCACCCTCATCGGCTCTCACTACCTGGTTGTTAAGAGCCGCCCAAATCTCTTTATTCACTCTTCACTCTTACTAACTACGTTTAGAATAAAACTTCGGACTAGACTGGAGTCGGACTGGAGTCTAGATGTAGCGAACACGGAGCGAACATGAAGTCTCATTTAAGGTAAAGTTTTCAATCTGGACTGAGGTGCAATCAAGCGGAAAGATGAAGTGAACACGGACTGAAAGCTGTGTAGTGACGTCTTTCGGCAACTTCGCGAAGTAGAGAACAAACGATGCTCGAAAAATAAACAAACAATCTGTTGTTTTTGTCCATCAGTTGTTTTCAAACCAGCGTTTTCCACATCTACTCTTACAAGACCAAAAATATTCCCCTCCCTATATTATGTACCGTCGAATAATTTAAGATGCTCCTGCAGAAATCATCAATACGTTTGCAAAAGCAAAAGTCCGGATGAATACCGATTTTCCTAACATGTAGTAATATATATATATATATATATATATATATATATATATATATATATATATATATATATATATATATTTTAATTCTTTTTTAGTTAGCTGTACTTATTCACGCCCGTCCCGTTACAGAAGCAGCACAAATAATATGTGAAAATTGTTGAGACGAAACATTAAAAGGTAGATTCAAATCAGAGGCGTGTGGTGAGCTGTTGCAAGGTAAGCTGGCGTAGTTCCGTGTTGTACCATGCTGCTTGCTAGTTCACACTTGCACCACTAAAACGTAGCTCGACAGGTGAAGCCACAGGGCGCATGCAAGGGGTCCCTCGCTGCTCGCTTGTGAGTGGTCGGAATGCATTCGGTTTCCCTAGGCTGCACGGTGATTGCTGGCTCCTGCTGCATGAATTGAGTATGTACAGAAGTGAGCAAGCACCAGCTTACCTTGTAACAGCTCACCACAAGCCACTGATTTAAATGGATATTAACGGACATCGTTTTGTAAGTGTGAATTATACAAAATTATAAATACACCCAATTATAAATACTGCCTAACAAACAAGCAGACCATCTCCCCACAAATTACGAGGCTTATGTAACTGAAAGGATTTGTGAAGTCCGGATAATCAACATTCGCACCGTTGCCTCACACTGCCTGAAGAAGATGGTAGCATTTTCATTATGGTACCTCGAGACAAGAAGAATTTCCTTGTGTACAGTGGTCTTACAGCTGTAAGGGAAAATAATAAAAGCATTTAACTCTTGGTGCTTCTTACATTTAGATCAGGATTGCAGGAATAACAAGAAATTTTTTTGTATCCAATTTCACAACAGGCTGCGTTGAGGACGATATAATTTTGGAAAACTGTTTTCAAGAGAGATTCCTTGGTCGTTAAGACGTAATGCTCATGTGGCGGAAGATCGAACCAGAAGTTGTTGGTTGAGAGTAGTGAAATTTGTCATACCATATTGCATACAGTGAACAATTCTTGACTATGCTCGCCTAAATCCTACTGGTCAGTTCAGTTACTCCAAGTTGGGATTGTGTTGATTCCCAAATACATTCCACTTTTTCGTCAGTCGGAAGCCATGTATAAAAGAAGAGGTAGGCTGATTTCGGTTTATCGGCATTTTCCCTACATTTACGCTTGTGCTGGCAGGAGTGTTGAAATTACGTGATGGAACTGTGATTGGACGTCTAGTCGAGTTTCGTTTTCCGACAAGTTCGTGTTTTTATAACGAAGACGAAAGTATTTAGCAGAAATTGAGTATTTTCTGGCATCGGAAATCGATTAGAGGAAGGAAGAGTGCCACCAATTCCAATATATTTAGACTCTGTATTAATCGTGAATGGAAACCACATGGTTTTCCAGTCGTTGCGGCCGCAGTGATGCAGTCCTAGTCATCAAACCGAATTCCCACTCTCACGGCGCATCCGGTTCGGTACAATTGGGAACACAGCTTGTAGATGTACCCGTGAGTTTTGTATTTCATCGCCGCGTTCTCAGCCACGCAAGCCATATCGTTCCTCGACTGTCCAGTCAATTGGCGGGGTGGGGGGGGGGGGGGGGAGAGTTCACGCATTTTCATCGCAGGCGCGCTCAGCTTTCGCCTGAGTTGACCAAACTCACAGCCTCGACCTCTTACAAAAATGATGAGTTTACAAGTACTGAGTACAAGGCGTGTGGTTTGTCCAGGGTATTATTCATACACCTGGTGTCTCTCCAGGACACAACCGGAGCATTAATCCAGCTCAACACCCGACCATTTACAGGTGAACGGATCCCTCCAGATCTCCTCCAACATACAGGGTTAATCACTACCGTAGAGAATCCGACTCTAACTTTCCGCGATACGAGTGGGTTTGTCAGTACTGACGCCTCGACCGCATAGGGGTGAACGACTATTGGGGTGACAGAGGCAGCCCTTCCCATCTCAGAGAATGGAAATCCTTCTCCCCCATCACGGCAATATTAAAACGACCGAGAGGGACGTGTACTGTCCCCGGAGTCAAGGCCATTAATTTATTAATTTATTTAAAAAATAATAGTTTTTCATAAACCCTGATGTACGAGAACAAAAATCTCCAGTATGTGGAAAAACACGTCAGTAAATAGAAATAAGTTGCACACAATCCCTTTATATATAATATAATATTACAAACGTATTATAACTCTATAGCCAATGTAGTTCTTTTACAGAATAAAATACACTAGACAGTAAATAATTTCATAATTTAATTTTTAAAATTATAGTGGTGCCACTGTACAATGAATTCAATTACACAGGTAACTTATTACAAATTTCAATATCATAATAATAATAACATTTTTATACAATTTTAATACATTTGTAGGAATATGCATATCACCCTTAAAATTAAAAGAGTATAGGTACAGTTTTATTACTTTTAAAATTTGCAAAGTTTGCAAACGACACTGACAAAATATGCAAGCTTGGTAATGGCGATGCATTATGTTTTGTAAATAATTGTCCTATTCGCAGCGAAATCACCTTCAGCTGCACGTGCCAGCAGAGAATACCTATCCCGGTGCTGTAAGAGTCAGGGTAGCCCCTACCAGGCATAGTAAAACGCCTCACACCAATTGCAGATCTATCGCACGATGGGCCCCAAACCCTTCTACTGGTCGAGTCACGCCAAATCCTCTATTAGGTGGTTAGCCTTACAGGTAGGTCGCCAAAACAGATAGACAATACAACAGAACTTCCGTCAGTCCTCACCTTTACCATACACTGGAGTTTCTGCACGTTGTTATTCCTGTCTTGCCCCCCAACCATACCATAAACCCCCTGGGTTTATGGTACCACCTATTCGTCCCAAGCCACATGACAGGAACTAGGTCGCATACGGAGAGGCATGGCTGGACCCCACTTTGTTTAAACTCAGAGACGACGGGTGCCGAAACGCCACCCGAGTAGACTAGGGTCACCATGGTATAGAGATATGCAGGATTAACACGTCCGTAGCTTTAAAGCGACATTTCTAGTGTCATGCGCGGGTTACCTGGCTTGAATAGCAATAGCACAGTACTGCCATGACACCTCAATCGCTCAGACGCCTACCTCACCCAGAGAGAACTCGCCTGGTGAGCCCACAACTCACAAAGCACAGAACATATCAAAATGGCACCAGTACCCAGCTGAAGGTCATAAATGGTCTTAGTTACTTGAATTAAAAATAAATTTAGAAAATAGTAGAAACATAAAATTTGTCGAGTTATGAAGATTAAAAACAAGTTAAATTTTAAAATGACAGCGGCTTAAAATTATATCTTGTTATAATCTAAAAGAAAATGGTTACGTTATAATTTTAAAATGTCAAAAGTTCAAATTCCTCTGCCTGCACTCTTGAACCCTCGCCCCGCCATCCTCTCCGGAGACAGAGGGGCCGGCGGTTGTTGTCGTTTCCGTGACGTGTCCGTAGTGTGTTTGATGCTTGTGTCTGTGTTGTGATGGTGTCAGAGTAATGTTGTTTGTGTAGGGTGTTTTAGAGTGTAGGTAGGTGTTGTTTCTTTAGTTTATATTATGTTCTTGTGTGTATCTGTAATATCGATGTCTTTGTGAGTCGGATGAGATCAATATACAAGATTATGTGATTGATTATAATGATAGGTGATGTATTTTTAGTGAGGGTTCAAGAGGAGCATTTATTAATTTAGTTTCAAAAATTACACTAATAACAATTATTATTCACACTTCATCTACTATCTAGATTGATAGGTATTATTTCGATTAGTGATTACTTTTCAAAACGGAAAATAGTTCTAGAAACCACTCCAAAGTGAACATTACTACAGGAATAGATAGGTTAACAATTTCGAAGGATGACTACGGTGGAATGTTTGCTTTCGCGCGTGAGAAACGTTCCGTATGTAGCCGAGTACTGGCGGCTTTCCTCGTGCCGCTCCATTTTGCCGCGCCCCATGTCGTCGCATCGTGACAAAGTCACATGCAATGTTCCCCTTCAGGGACGATGAGGAGAGCATCTCGTGATGGGTGTCGCCCCGGCCCTAGTTCCCTCACTTCATGCTACTACAGTAAGTACAGTACTGCAGTCAGTGTTTATGTCTATTCGCGGAGTCCTTAAACATTCTGAATCAAACAGCTGACGTGTTTAGTTCTATCCGAAAAAAAATGTGATCTATTATAATCGTTTCATATTTCTGTTAATACAAAAGTAGCATATTTTTCGTTAAATTGAAATTTTTACTTTTGTTTTATTCATAAATAATATTTATTTCTTTATAAATATTATTAATAAAACAGAGAGAATATATGTGTGTTGGTAATGTCTAGTAATTAATTGTTCTAATGTGAAATATTATAAAACTACTTGGGCACGAATGCAGAACGTTCTCTCTTTAGTGTACTTTTCTAGACTTGGTTAATCTTTGTTTGCATGACGTGGACGAAGAGCCCGAAAGCGTACTTTAAACAATGCTTCAGAAAATTTGGAAGCAACCACAATTGGGCTATAGGTTAGACTGAATGAAGATATTTGGGCGGCCCTTAACAGCTTGGTCTTGAGAGCCGATGAGAGTGATCGAGGTGAGTATGGAGCAGCGCCTGAAAACTGAGAAAACCCGTCGGCCAGCGGCATCGTCCGGCACGATTCCCATGTGTGAAAATCCGGGAGTGATCCGGGCCCGGGATTGAACCTGTTTCGCCTTGGTGGTAGGCGAGCATGCAGGCTAACCGCCCAGCCACCGCGGCCCCGCTGTACGTTAGAATGCGTCGACCGAGGGAAAAGTACATTTTCATTTGAAAGATTTCTCGTGGCGCTGTTCAGCGAGAGAGGTGTCGCGATGACGCGGGGCGTGTCCCGACGTGCGGTCATGCGGGGCCGATAATCCCCGGGGGAGCAGGCAGGTCGCGATGTCGGGGCAAGATGGACCGTCATGCTAATGTCAGCGTGCACGCCGCCAATTACACCGAGCTGTGTCCCAGCGCTCCGCCTCCCCATTGTGCGTGCGGCCGGCTGTCCGCCTGCCGGACCGGGCCCTCCGCGGCCCTCGACGACACGGGGGGTGGGGGGGGAGGGGGGCGAGAAGCGCTGGAGCGATAAGGTCGACAGTGCCACACACATCTTAGTACCCTATTACCGCTAAGCGCAACGCTCTCACCTGGCGTGCAGTGTTCTCGTCGCACTGCGTCTGAAGGTTGTTCACGATAAAGCGAGCACTTTTCAAATTAACCTCAGAAAAAAATCACTGCCGCTACATGCATATATTTTAACGGGCGCAATGAGTCTCACGAGTCCAGTAAAGTTGGTAACGATGGAGGGGAAAGTAGTTCCATATGTTAACATCGAGTGAAAAATGTTAGAAGACCATGTGTGATAACTTAAATTATTTCTCTCGCTCTCTGTATTTTTTAATGCATTGAAGTGTAAAAATGAGCAGATTTATACAATATTTACTTTTCTAATAATTTCATAGTATCACTTGACCAACACATGAATAGATTAATGAGGCCCATGGCAATTTTAATTTTACATAAGGCCGAATAACAAACAACGTGTATACAAGTAGATCCTAAGCAGGGATTTCAAAAGTGGTCATTATACTGTGAACAGGTTATACCTATGTGACTTTCAGCGGTGGCCCTGTTATTTTATTGGTGGAAAGTTTGTAAGAATGTTCAATGCGGGGCCCGTGAGTCGTTTTGTGTGTCTCTGACGCGTATATTTTGAAATGTAGCGCTTTTAAAAAAGCCGTTTTCGACGACGTTTAAATGGTGTTTATATTGTACATGACGTCTTCAAAGCACTATAACAGCACTCGCATGAAGTGTGTGTTCCCTGCGTAGATCAGCACGTTAGACGCGCGTTTTATAGTTTCGTGGGTAATGTTGGCACCTCCTGATTAGGATGGACTCCTTACTCGTTGAACCCTTGGTGCCTCGAAAATGAATCATGACGGACTGGGCGTGAACCAACACTTCGACATAGGCTATGAATATGTGACGCCTCAGTGTCAGTAGCCATCGAGGACCCCAACGAACGCGTGGAAGAAAGCGCTAGGCAACTGCGCAAAAACCAGCTGCAGCAATGGAACTATCAAAAACACGTGTATTTGTGTACTGGTCAGCTCACTGCATAGACTGAAGATGAGGTAGACCGATCTCGCTGGCTGCGTACAACCAGTCTCCTTGTCCAAACATTCAACTGGTCTTCTGCCAACACGTCTTGCAAAAATGGCATGGATTGGATTTGAGGTTTTAACACTATTTAGTATACAAGTGCCTTGAGATGTTTGTATACTTCATCCAGCCAATTTGTAACGCAATTTGATTGCATTCAAACTAGCAAAAAATAGTGTGTTCATATAAAAGTGCTTGTATTTTGAAAACTGAAATATAAGCAAACGCGTATATCACTGTTGACCGTGTGACTTTGACAGTCGTGTTCCTCTGAGGTTGGTCAATGTTGGGTACATGCGCAGAAGACAAGTAATCGGCTCACCTCATCTTTAGTGTATGGTTCTTTGACATTTTGGTACACGTTCTCTTGCGAAGATTTTTTAGCACGAGTAGGATATATTCACGCCAATCAAAACAATTTTTTTTTGTTGAAACACAAGTCTGATAGAAAACCAAGTGTCAAGAAAAGCTGAATTATCTTTTTGTTTGTTGTTATTTTCACAATCATGCTGTCAGTGAGTGAGTAAGTATTGGCGACATGAGCAGAAGATGAATGTCGCATTTAGTCCGTGGTACTGAAAGGCTGTCAAATGATCGAGGTGTATTATCGAGTGAAGGCAATCAAATGAGTTGCCAAACCAAAATACACAGTTGACTCAACTAAATATTTTGTTGACACACTTAAATTCTTTGGGCCTAACACAGAGGTTTTGTTGATACGAGCGTGTATTTTGTTACATGTACAAAATAATTTCGGCCACTTTTCAAGTTTTGTTTACTCAACAAAATATTTTGTTGGGTCAAATAAATATTTTTTCGTTCCTATACATATATTTTGTTGGTTTTTTTTTTCTCAGTGTACATTGCATTCGTATTGATGTGAATAAACAACAATGCGACATGATCCCAGACTCGTCTTATATTATCCAGTCCAAAATACTGCTCCAAAACGAGGTGTGGAGGGGGGTGAGGTGTCTCAAGTCCCCTTAGCCCCCTCGCTACGGGTCTACCACTGCGTTTTTGCCATTCATTTCTAATGTTTATTGTTCCTCATCTCACGAAATCGTGCGAGTTGGAATTTTGTTCGTCTGAGCTGCCGTGTGTTTTCAGGTGTGGATGGGAGAAGTGGGTACAATAGTATTCCTCGGAGTGTTTTTCAGACAGTCAACGGGATAACGTGTGAGGGCGACCACCGCCCTGGGTGACGTCACACGGCGAGGGCGGGGCCTCCGGAGCCAGAGTTGTGTGCGGGTGGCGTGGCCGCTGCGATGGGCGCACGGAATACGTAAGTGCTCGTTAGCATGTTCGGAAACATTCAGTCCCCGAGGAATGCTGATTCCAAGTCCACCAATGGTGGGCGGGTGGCTAGTACGCCCCGCCTACATCACGTGTTGCATCACCGCAGTCCGCACGCCCCGTCCTAAACATACACCAGAAGAAGAACCTTGTATTCTGCATACGGTTCGAACAAACTGTTTACACATTTTACAAAACAGTTTTCAGAATTGATAATGTATGTGTATTTTCTACGATGACCAGCTGCATTATTATTAAGGGAGAAGTGTCCTTGCCATCATGGATTTACATGTTTTCCTTCATAACTAAATTCTCTGAGTCAATATTTGAAAACCAATCTAGTCAAGGCATAGGAAACATCTTAACACTTGTTTCAAAATCCAACATATTTTTCTTACATGATTAGCTTTACATTTATAACCATAATTAAATATTACCTAACTATTTGATGATCTTACGTGGGAAAATTTAGGTTTAATTGGATACGTACAAATTTAAAGAAAATTGTCAAGTAGTAAAAATTGTCAAGTAGTCCTCTATGTCATGTCTTGCTTCGATTTTTTTATGTCTCGTCATAAATTTTCATTACGAAGATTTGTAAGAAAAATCGAACGTGGAATGGATACTACCCCCCTCCCCCCTTCATATGTAAAAGAATGACACCTTTTCTTTCACGAAATACTATGACATACCATTTTTTCTAGGCTATACCTACTCTCGAGTAATGTGTCGGTGATTGTGACGAAAGTTTAATTTGTTCACGGGTGAAAGTCAATGTTACCGCCTCTCCCTCACACACGCCACTCACTCTAAAACTGATATGGTGAAAATGGTTCCGAGTGTTTGAAATTTGTCTTCAAACGAGACGGAAAGAATTTAATAAAATTGTTAGTGGCGGTGGAGCAGCAATTTGACCGCGATTTTTGCTGATTCAGAGAATAACTCTCATTCGCCGATCTGCGGAAGCTTATTAACACAACCAGCAATGAGGAAAATTTAATTGAGTAAAGTCGATGATTTTATTTAATGAATAAATTGATAGATAAAGGTTCCTCGGTATCAGTATCGGGCTATTAAAAATACGCGTTTTATTTTTACGTAATAGCATTTTAAAAACACAGTATTTTTTTTATAATAACGTAGGCTAGTATTACCAGTTTTATATCAGGAGTAAAAACCACAATATTTATGTATTAAATAGAATGTCCCGACTGACTGACTCACTCATTGATCAACGCACACCCCAAATAACTGGATGCAAATGCACTAAGATTTAGGAATTGCTTATCTGAAGGATTTTTCAAAACTCGATTTCTACGGAAGTGAAGAGGGGTTAAATGTATTTTCGAGGACGCCTCAGTAGATCACTAACCCGATGAGATATCGTTGTACCCTACGCTTAAAAAAAAGTGTTTTATACTAATAGACTTTAAAACCAATTTCAGAATTTCTTTAAATTCAACCCCTTAGAAAGAGAAAAAGTGTCAAATGTATATCTGAGGACTACACAATAGCTAATTAACCCTACGAAATATCGTTGTGCTCTTAGCTTAAATAGGTACCCTATTCAAATACCTAAAAGTTAATTGCCAGGAGTTTTTGGATTTCAACCACTAAAAACTGATTAATACGCGATTAAAGAATCCTCGAAAACACATTTGACCAAAATTTGTTTTCATGGACTCCTTAACAGCGCACTAACGTGATATCGTCATTCTATTTGCTTCAAGAATATACTTATGTAAAATCCTGGTAATTAATTTGAAGATTTTTTTTTAATTCATCCTTTTTGAGAGCGAAAGGAGTAATATTATTCTTCGAATACACCTTATAGCTCAGTAAACTGTAAGATATTGTTACGCTGTTTGCTTTTTAAGGTTAGTTATATAGGCCTACCTATATACCTAAAAACTAAAATTACGAACTTTTCTAAATTCCAGTCCTTAAGGAAGTGAAAAAGCTTTAAATATATCTTCAATGATATATTACCCTTATTCATGTTAATCTTTTCCATGCCGTCAACCTTCAACTTATGTGGAAACTTACTAAACTAAAAAAAATATAGAAATAGAAATTTAACCTTTCTCCTACTGAAGAAGAAGTTTGATTTTCCTTATATTCGGGGGAAAAAGTTGTCAGAACTGAGCTTGATCAACAGTTAAATATCTTGTTTTCGTTGAGTGCACAGTCAGTGAAATACATAGCGCCATGTTCTTTTCTTTATGAGGTTCAGTATACCTGTTTAAATCACAATTTTCACCGCTGTTAAATAATTTCATTCGTCATTTTCTACGAAGCGTGGATTTATAGTGCACATTTAAGCTGCAAAGTAACCAACAATGTATAGCAACATTTTATTGTAGTAGTAGGATTTTGTAAGTTCGGGCATAAGAGCATCGGGCATAGGATGGCAGGATTGGGAAGCGGCCATCTTGTTACGTCAACCGACCGCCATTTTCCCCTTTTTTCTTCGAAATTTCCCCTTTTCCCTTAAAATCGACCAAAAGACCCTAAAGATTCCCTTTTTCCCTAAAAAAAAAATTTTTCCCTAATCATTTTCCTTTTCTCCCTCAAAAAAAGTTAGAAGCATCTAAATATGGTAGAAGCCCCCTCGTGCAAAAACAACCCCTGAAATCCAATTTTAGTCGATTTAAATAGTAGTGGAGGAGGGGGAGGGGGGAGAGAAAGGCCATTCCTTAGAACCTACAGAGCAGTGGCGGTCATATTGATTTTATATGTAGGCATACCCTATACCAAATCGATACAAGGTATCCAGGACAGGACTCACAACTAAGCATCAGCCATCTTGCATCCCTATTGTATGCATATGGCCTTTGATCCGGACCATGAAATGTACCTTTTACCTTGTAAATGACAAAAATTGAAAAAACTAATAAAAATCACAAAAAATTCCAAATTCCAATTCTTAATAAATTATTACAAATTAATAGCTAAAAATTATTTTAAAAATATTATTTTTTTAAATTACACTTTTGAAAGTTCGTCCACAACCAATTACTCACCTCTGTTCGACTCCAGCAGACGACTGACTCCCTCGCCTCCACTTCTCTCATCTATACTCAGTCCACCATCTTGATTTTTCGTTCGTCATTTGTTTACATGCTACTGGAGGCTGCCATATTTGTTTTCGTTTTTTAATTTTAATTGTTTTTTTATTTTTTCTGGAAAAAAGTCGTATTTGCATAACATTTATTTATCTAATATACGCTTATTCGTGCAAACAACTATTTCACAAAAATGCCGGGTCTGTCACACTCTTAATTTTACTGCGAAACCTTAACTTGCCCAAACGCTGCAATGAGACGTATTCGCGGCCAAGTCATCACTGGATATTCACGACGAGAATAAGTTTTCATTCAAGCCACTGTGGTGAGTAAACGCCGTTCTTTTTTAATGCTAGAGTGGGCACGGCTATTAAGATATCAAGAGAGTATCTTGTAAATATTGTAACCGGCCAAACAAGTTTTCTGAAGCTTTAACGAGACTTTAAAATCTTGTAGCCACTTCTTGGGTATTCAGTTATTCACAATTTCTTTTCATTTCTACTGGTGAGTGAATAATCTGTTAAAGCATGCCGACAGGTGATTTTGTGCTTTGAGAAGAAAATTGAACTTTATAAATCGAATTTCTGAATTCAGAACCCCACAAGACGTTAAATGTATGGTCAGTAACTATATGGCCATTTGGTACCCTATAAATGTTGTAGAGTAGATTCACAATGTCGAGACAGAACAGATAGACAGTGCACGTATTTAAATATAATCTATTCGCGGTTTATTCGCACTTTTTGAATGACACCTCTCAAAAACTCCTTAAGTATGATGTGTTTGGTTGTTTCCGAAATATGTCATCTATCACGAGCGTTTTATACTTGTGTTAACATAAAAGTAGCTTTTTTTGTTAAATTTAACTTTTTCTAATATTGTATAAATCAATTATAGAATTAATTCATAACTAATATAAATAAAGGCAGAGATAAAATAGGTGTGATGGTAATGCCTGGTAAAAAATTGTTCCTATGAAAAATATTATTAAACTGAGTGCACAAGAATGCGGTGCGTTGGCTCTCTGGTGTACTTTCCAATTTGTTTGCATGAGGCGGAGGAATACCCTGAAAGTATAACTTAAGTAGTGCTTGAGAATAGTTGGAAGTAACCGGAAATGGAGTATATGTGTTTTGTAAAAGATTTATGGACCCCAAAATTTGGCCACACAACACGCCAGCGACGGAGTTCAAGTGAACATTGCAGTCTGGGGCGTCTGTGGTTTCTGGACAATGGAAACCGACGCGATGGCATGCGTGCCGCCAGTCCAGCCCGCAGCAGACGGCGTCGAACCGTCAACGCAGACAAAGTTCCCGGTGGAACCGGCGCTGGCCTCTCCAAACATCCCCTCCAGGTGGCCGATACCTATTAAAAGGTCATACCTGGAGCTCTACTTTCTATCCAGACTACTTTAGCTTCCACAAACAAAAGCTAAAATCGGCTCTTTTGATCTCAGGCACCACCGGGAACTTTGCAATTTTGACACTGCCATGCTGTCCGAAATTGAAAATGAAAACTACACTAATCTACTCACTCAAACATACTAACTACATTCCGCGACTGCGTATATCCTTCCTCGTTTGAATTAAACATGACGGTATTCCCATAACTGCCATCTTGGCTCAGTGCGCCCGGGTTGTGCAGAACTTAGTTTTGGGGGATGTCCGGTAACCAGTAACATTCCCCGCCACCTCGCCCTCGGGCGCAAAGAGCTTGTGCCTAAACTCAAAACTGCTGCTCGATACGGCACTCAAGCACACACACACACATACATATCCAACGCTGCGCTCATTCGCTTGCATTTTGACCAACTACAATACTACAAACAGGTACAATCATCGATGTCAAGTCAGGTAAAAAATGCCTGAGCATTGCTCAATGGCATCTAGTCTGGGCAGGGTTGTCTAATCCGGTGATTATATCTGGCCAGGTGGATGGGGGCTCAATGGGGGAAAAGTCCTTGTTTCCTTTTTCCCATATTTGCTTCGTTCAAGGTCACGAGTCTCTTGTCTCACAGACCTTTCCTCCCCAGATCGTCCCTACACCCGGCCAGGCCCCTCCCGAGGGAGGGCATGTCACATTCTGTGTGGCGTTACCAAAGCTGTTGGTAGAGTGCCATCCGGAATTGGAGGACTAGTACCGGATCACTGTGTATCCATTGAAGGGCATGCTGTAGTCAAAAGTACGCCTCCCGTATGTACGGATGGCATCCTGGAGGACGTCAGATTCATTGAATCTTTCGCCTCTACGCCAATAACACTCCTTCAACAGAGTTACCAACACTGAGGGTTTGGTCGGCAGGCCTGCCTGGGCGACGACAAGTCTGTCAATGGTTTCCATTCTTGGGAGAAGGACCCTGTCCCCCCTCCATGTTTCTTATTACAAGGGCCAAAGAAGATGTCAACGTAGTTGGGTCCTCCAATTTAGTCAACATTGCACCCCTGATGAGCTCATTATACAACCACTGTGGGTCGCTCGGGTCAGCCTGTGCAGGCCATGCCTGTACTGCGACATCAACCATGTTTTTATCATCCGGCCAGTCAATTTCAACAGTTTCCGTCTCCTCAGGTGTTGCTACAGGTTTTCTGGTGAGGACCTTATGGAGGAAGACTTCCCTCTCAATCTTGGTGTCCCGTGGCTGATCGGTCCATACCTCCTCCATTGGTACTCCCATAGACCATTCCTCTCTGGCTCGGGACATGGCACAGACTGTTCGTCGTCTGTTGTCGCGTTTGAGCCTGCTCATGTTACAAGTAACACCGAGCAAAGCCCTCCCGCACGAACACCACAGGATTCCAAGTACACGGCCATCCAGGTGTTGCTTGGTCTTGAAGACCTTGGCAACTTGTCTTGTAAGGTTCTAGGGCCATAACTCTCATTATAGACGTAGACCTGGGCAGCTCTAGTTCCCTTTTCCTTTTTGCTTCAGTACTGGAAGGGGGTGCACGGGGAGTGCTCCCATGTACCATTACAGATGTTAATCCCAAAGGGGGAGGGGGGTTGGGGGGCTACCCCCTTCATCCAAGATTACGACTGGGAAGATGTGATCACCCATTTTGGTTCACAACATCTCTCCCAGTCTCATCCTCATTGTCTTACACCTCCGACTTGTCCAGGTCCCAGCTCAGCCTAGGGCCAGACCACCAGCTGTCAAACTCCTCTCTTCTTCTACCAATTTAAGTAAGGTATTGTAACACTGTCCTTGTTGTGTTCCTGTCCCGGAGCGTGTCCCCGAGACGAAGAGGCCCATAGATCCCCTCAAATTCAAATGTCAGGTCTTCAACTTTGGGGCATCACAGTCCATGGGTAGAGGTGTCTTCCACCCCACACACCACACACATGGGGTCATCCACCAGGCCCAGGGAGGACAGCTTCGCATGGAAGTTGCAGTGCCCAGTCAAGTACTGGATGGAGTAGTGTCCCATTTCGAGCCACTTCTCCAATCTCAGTTTCTCCCGTACATAAGGAAACAAACATTATTACTAAGGTCCCATCTAGTCTGCCATGCTGTTAGTGTGGCTTCCTTAATTTCTCTCAGGTCTGCCGGGGGAATGACTCCCCGTCTTCTCCTATGAGAAATTTCACCCATCTGTGCCACTAGCAGATACAGAGGGATCTCCCCAGCTATAAGCTGGAGAGCATTGCTTGAAGTTGTCCTATAGGCTTTTGTTATCCCCAATAGTACTGCTCTTTGTGCACTATTTATTGTTATTTTGCCATGTACTCTCTCCGCCTCTGGGTACCACAACCCACATGTGTACGTGAGGATGGGCAGGAACACGGACTTATACATTAATTTCAATGTCCAATAGTCCAACCCCCAGTTCGCAGGTGCCACCGCCCTGAGCCAATGAAACATCGTGACGGCTTTGTTCACTGCATAGCGAATGTGGGCATGGAACGCCAAATGACTTTCCAGGATGACACCGAGATATTTCATCTCGGTGACAATCCTGATCACTCTGTCCTGAACCTGATCACAGGATTCCACTTAAGGTCTTCCTTAACCAGAATAGCATTGATCTTTTCAACTGAGAGGTCCATTTTGAACCTCTCAGCCCATTCTTCTACCATAGAAAACGCTTGGTCAGTTTTCTCCTCTAGTTCTTTCTATGACCAGGCAGGGACAAAAAGCAAACCATCGTCCGTGTAACCATTAACCTCGCAATCCTGCGGGAATTCCAGCCGAAGTAGACCCTCAAAGATCACGTTCCATAGGATCGGACGAAGGACCGACCCTTGTGGACAGCCCTTGGTCAGCACCTTCTCTTCTCTATGCGATCCCATTTCCAGGGCGCATTTTTGATCAGTTAAGAAGGCCTTTATCAATTCATAAATGTTCTTGGGGCACTCCAACAAGCGTAGTTGCCACAGAATCTGCGGCCACTAAGAATTGTCGAAAGCCTCCACGATTTCCAGGGATATGGCCATGACGTATGTGTGGTCGTAGGTTTTCACCTGATCGACCATGTCCACGATTGCCATCTCAGTACTTTTACCTTTCATAAGCCCGTATTGGCAAGGATGAATACCATGGACAATGTCCAGGTATTGCATCAGCCTCTGGTTTACGATGCACTCCAATGTCTTCCCCATAACTGGGAGAAGCATTATTGGCCTATACAAGTTAGCCTTTCTCGGGTTCTTCCCGGCTCCCTTGTAAATCACAATCAGTAGCCCTTCTTCCACCATGAGGGGAATTTTCCTTCAGAGAGGCTATCGTCCAACATGTCATGGCGTATCCGAGGGTATGGACGGAAAAGCATTTCCCTTGTCATCCCATCACATCCTGGGGTTTTCCTCAGTTTAGTCCTCTTGACTATCGCATCGAGATCTTTGAGAGAGAATGGTGCCGTGTTCTCCATCATTATAGGGCTCAGATGTGCTGACCTGATCCTCTCATGATACTCGGTATCCCCCACTGCAGTATCATCTGGCAAAAGCTTTACAAGCAGATGCCGAGTGATATCTTCGGGGTCTGCAAGAGACGGTCATCTTACTCAAGGGCAGGAAGCACCTCTGAGCTTCTGATCTTACCTGTTACCATCCGGTAAACCAGTCCCCAGGGGTGTTGGTTTCCCCTATCCGTAACAAGCTCTCTCCAAGCTGTCTTTTCTTTCTAAGTATTCTTCAGTACTGCACTCTGGCAACATTGTACTGTTGGACCGCTTGCTGTCTCAGGTCTGGGCGACATGTTCGCTTAAATGGTTTTGCAAGTATTTAACTTGCTTCCGATTGTGCTCTAACTCATCATACCACCATGGATGATGAGGGACCTTCCTTTGAGTTTTGGGTATGGCCCGATCACAGGCAGCCATCACCATTTCCCCCATATTTTCAGCCAGTTGATCCACAGACAGAAGCAGCTTTTCAGCTCTGTACTCATTAAGATGTTTCAACAGCACTTTGTCAAACAGAGGCCAGTCCGCCTTAGCTGTAACGCACTGGGGACGTTCTAATCTGGTTTGGCGAATTCCATTCACCTGGATGGTAAACAGTATCATCTTATGATCAGACTCGACCTCATCCCTAACTCTCCAGTCCAAAATACAGCCAGCAGCACGCGCCATCGCTACAGTAACATCTAGATACGATTCTGTATCATGGGCAGGGACATGTAGGTGGCCACGTGTTCCATCTTTTGACCACCTACATGTCTTTCTCCATTAGGTATCTTATTACCTCCTCTCCGCGTCCATCTGTCCTCGAGGGAATTCCACAATTCCAACTTGGCGTTGATGTCCGCACCAAGTATGATTTTTGTATCATTGGCTCTCGTCAGTATGTTCTCCCACTGACTTAAATGATGTTCGATTGGGTCCTGGGGTTGAAAGTATGACGAGTCTATCGTCATGCTTCCTCCCCCGATTTCCAATCGAACACACGCATGGTGCGTGTTCGAAAGAGCCTGTAATGGAATATAATTTATCTCAGGGTTACACACCCAGATCCCTACCAGTGGATTTTACCCAAAGAGAGAGAACCGACCTTGAAGAGTTGGCACTTTCCCTCTGAGCAGGTTAGGCTCCTGCATCAGTACCAAATCCAGTTGTTGCTCCATCTCAATTTTGTGCAGTTCCATGGTTGGAACTGCAGCTCTTTGCAGGTTTATCTGCCCTAGCCATAGCAGCGCATGACTACTAGTCATACTGGGTCCTGTCAAGCTCCAGTGCCATCATTCTTTGATGGACCGGACAGTCGGAGGTACCAACAGGGTGGAAACAGTCTCTGCGTTTGTCTTTGAGACAGTTAGCACATTTGGGCTAGGAATCCTTGGCTTTACATTATGAGAACTTGTGCCCTTTCTCCGAACAGTGGGGGCAGACTAGCTCACTTTTACACCGTTCCTTTATGTGTCCGTACCCTGGCACTTATAGCACTGGGTCGGCATCACATAATCCCTGACTTTGCACCCTTGGAACCCTATGAATAGGGTTCCACAGTCAACAAGGAACTTTCTCAAGGGTGGCGTAACATCGAGGACTAAGTTTACAGTGTCCTTATCTCTGGGCCCAGTGCGGAAATGACCTGTAGCGTTTTTTCGCACCTCCTCATCTGAGATCTGGGCGGCCCTGAAGTTCTGGAGGCGTAAAGTCTCCATGAACTCGGGTCCGTCATATTCTCTCGGTACATCATAAATTATGACCTTGGGCCCACACCTTTTTGGGTCTGCTACCCGCAGACCCAGTTCTTCCATTCGTTTTGTATTTTTTAGCTTAAGGAGAGTTTCCTCATTCTCAGCTTCGAGGAGTATTCCGCCCTTCGAGACTTGGCGCACATTTTTAATGTGCAGTTGCTCCTTGACAGGATTTAAGGATTTTAGTTTCACTCTGGTCTCCTCGGAGCGACACTCCCCCTCCCAAGGGTACAACAAGACCGTTCTTTTCGGTGGATGCCTTCTACCTTTAACCTCCTGCCACTGATTTTCCTGTGGCTTCTCTTTGGCCTGCCTTTGCTCTTTTACTATCTCAGCAAATGACTGAGACTTGTTGGCTTTCACGGCGGCTTTCTCGAGGGATCTTGAGATGGTGTAACCCATGCTTTTGTAGGCCTTTGATTCTCCTTCCAGTTGCGCAGATCGCACAGTCTGGAGGTCCAACAACGCTTTAAGAATCATAACTCGAGGGAGGAGGTAATTTGCCCACTCTTTGTTTATATTCCTTTTCTCATCAACGCAGACAGGTCCACACCCATTTGCAGTGCTCCAGTGTTGAACCAACACTGTGGACGAGGCTGTACAGTCCGTTAAGGCCATGCGGACAAGATGGCCGTCATCCTGTGCTGTGTTCACATTGCTTGGTCCAGTACCCTCTCTTCACTGTGTACAACCCTCATATATCCACTGGTTTCACACACGTGTCACTGTTGTAGCAGCATGCCCTGTATGAGCCAAAATGTCATGGTATGTCATACCCGTTTCCCGAAGACGGATCTTTCTGACCCATTTGAACTCACTTACATGCTGATATGGCACCCTTTGACATCGACGAGGTATACTGGCACTTGCTTTCACTTGGTTGGGTGGCTCTTCACTGACTGCGTTTTGGCGTAACAATTACCTTTCCGATCGCACATGAGAGGGCATGCTGGGCATATGTGTACACAATCTCTCTGCAATCTTAATAACAAATTGCTGGTACACTGTTTTGCACATCCTCCGAGTTTAGATTTTTTTGGTCATTCTTTATGTGTCTTACAATTTCCACAAAATATAATGTAGTTTCGCGGGAATTCGCTCAAAATATTTGGAACTATAACTCTATTTAATTCTTCATACAAATGTTTCCAACACTGAGCAAGCCTCTCGCCGCACTGGGCTGCTACTGGCCATACGCGAACTCCTCCATCTGTGACTGCCACCTTCAAAGCATTTTGCACATTGCACCTTTGCCAGTTAATAACCATATCCATGACCTGTAATTGTGACCAATTATTTACCATTCTGTTAAAAGTGTTTTCTCAATATTGAATTTTACTGGCATGCAGATGAATTACGATGCGCTAAATGGATAATAATAAGGTTTTCAAGTTAGCAAAAATGGTTCTATTCTAAAGAAGAAACTTCACTATGATATAATTCATAAAGATAAATCGATAGCATTAATAAGTTTGCATGCAAAATTCTTAACTCCAATTTTGTGGAGAATAATACTATAACTGCAATTGAAAAAATGAGTCCTGTTGTTGATAAAAAATACAGTTATCACAATCCCCAGAGGTCCATATGATGTTGAATCTTTGAAAGAAGCTATAAATTCGATTGAGCCATTTTCAACAAGTAAAATTGAAATAACAACAGACAATATGAAAAATAGAATAACAATTAAAACCAAGTTTGATTTTAAACTTGATGATCACTTATCTGTTATTCTTGGTTTCGAAAGAAAATTAACTATTGAAAAAGACATAATTGTCGTGGGCACTAGATTGCCTAATTTTAATCCATTTAAAACAATAAATGTTCAGTGTAATTTGGCGTATGGCATGTTAAAAAAATATGACGAATCAAACCACTTGTAAACAAATATAATTACTAGTCTTCCACCAGAAACTATGTTTGGTTTTAAAGACTATGTTATTTATGAACCCCTATTCCAATTTTTTATAAAATTAATAATGAGCACTTCAACAATATTGTTTTAGAAATTAGAGACGAAAATGGTAAATTGATTGGTTTTGATGGTTCTGATATCGACATTGTTTTGGAAATCGAAGATGTTTAAAGTTTTGCTTTATTATTTGAAAACATAAAAGGCATCCCTGTTTTAGGAGCGCCTTAATATCTCCAAAATATAAAACTTTTCTTTCTGAAATATCTGTGATGAATATATTTTGTATAGCACCAAGTGTCAGTTAATCACTGACACCTAATTAGTCATATTATTTTTAATATTTTTCCTTACTTAATGCACCTCTAATTAGTTAAAAATTATTCTTTTTAATATCCATATGGCCGTGTATCAATTTTATTTTCTAGAACAATTCTCTTGTCATCACAGAGTCAGAGAAATTTTATTAACTTCGACCATATATATTTTGTGTTTCTCACTCCTTATCAAATGCATTGTTCTATATGGAATTTTATCATCATATGAACAATTCTTATAGCCTTCGAATGTAATTCTCTTATTAACAACACATTTTTTCACACCTTTAGATTTTTTGTTTTCTATATCACCAACTCTATATGCATACATTTTTGCTCATAAACCAACGAATTCTGGCATTATTTTCCCATTACATTCGTCTTTCATTTTTCTTAAAACTTTTTTTATTTATTTGTGGCATGTTATAGATATTGTCTTTTGGATAATCACTTGTATCAAGTTTTTCTATTGTCGACTTCCTGTCTTCGTAGAAATCTTCTGTTTTCATTTTTTAAATGTATGAATCAGTATCTTGATAGTATAGTTCAATTTTATCATCGTATTTTGGCTTCATCACTTTATAATGGAAATCATACATCAATTCTTTCGAAATATCCAAAATGGTCATGGCCACATATATTGGCATATTAAATTTTACATTAGTTTTATTCATGTGAATAGCCGCAAGTTTCTCATTAAGTGTAGTGCTTCTTTTGAAATTTGGTTTTGCTACTAATTTTTCACATTTTCCAGCATCTGATACTAGTTTTATATAAAATCTGTTTATAATAATTTCCATAGTTTTGCCAAACGCTGAATTATACATGAGCTTATAAAATCTTTTTTGAAATCATTTTTGGCATTAGTTCTCTTTGTTGTGTTTAAATCTATATACTTTTTTTAACCAATTGGACTGATCAAACATTAATATTTCATGTATTTCTTGTAAGTTTTAATCCACTATTTAGACACTGCTTCAATTTGCGAGAGTGAATTACATACTTTTGTTTGTTATCTAAAGTTGTTTATAATTTACAACGATTAGTTTTTGTAACTACCTAATTTTCAGGATGAAAAGGCAGATCTTCATGTAATTTATGTAGTTCTTGTGGATACGTTAAATCAACCTCTGATATATAACGATGTTGTGAATCATCTTTCAAATATAATATTTTTTCAATCCAATAACCTAAATCATATAATACAGTAAACCCACTCGAAACCTCCATATGGCAAATGCTGCGACATTGTCCAAACATATAAATTATTAGCAACGAGATATGCTAAATAATTTGATTCTTGATTTTGATTAAAATCTTGTAAATATTTGTTATTTGCTTTAACATATCTCTTACAACATTGTGAAATACCGCCTCGAATTCCTTTTCCAATCATTAAAGTCATATCATAATCATGTAATAAATCTAGTATTTGTTTACTCATTTTTAACATTGCATCCCATGACCAACCTGGTACTGTAAAATACCATGCAGAGTCCAAATCATAAGAATTTATACATTTATTTCTAACATTTTCGAATAACACATCACTTTGTAAATATTAGTCATGGTACTCACAAATATTTTTGATATTAAATTGGTTCTATATATTTTTTACATGTTCATATTCATCATCAGATATAATGTTTTAGTTTAATTTGTTATAAAATTCACTCTTTGGTGGAAGTTCAGTTTCTTCAAATTTCTTCCAACTATCCAAATAATCATATGGGTAAACACCCATTCTTATAACTAAATCAACTTGATCTTCTGGATAGTGTTTTTGTGTGTGTTTCATTTTATATTTACTTAAATTATATGATAATTTATCTAAACTACTGGCCGTAAATTTAAATGTGAATATAAATCTCATTTTTAAATTTTCTGTGTTTTTCCCAAAAGTTATAAACTTTCCTTCATTATTTGCTATTAAATATATATTTTTATCATCATATCCCAACTCTTTAATATCTAATTTTTTGCATCATATCCAGCTAAATTATGAAAATAAATAGGTACAAAATCCGGTAATTTTAATTTTAGAATATAATTGTTGCATGAATTAATGAATTTTCCACTTATGTGATCATGATGATGTACTTTTTTATTTTCCTCCGTATATTCACATTTGCATACAGTACATATTTTTGATTTCCTATATATTATTTTTTCTTCTTTTGGTAATGGATCAATTTGTGAATATATTTCACCAATTTCTTCTACTTAGTTTTTTATTGATTGTATAAATATTTTATGAGCAACTGGGCCACGATATACAACTGGTGGCTTATACACACCATAAGCAGATACAATATAATAGCAAAAACCAGATGCTTCATGTAATTGATATGATTCGTCATTAAATTTTAAATCAATAATATTTATTTTATTCTTAGTAAGTTTACATTTTTCTTTGAGTATTTCTTTGTAAAGACCATTATCGATATTATCTTCTGTTCAAACTGGATATTTTTTTATTATTTTAAAATTGTAAATTCCTTTTGGATTTGGTTTAGTTGTTGATATTTTATTTAGAATTGATTCAAAATCTGCATATATTGCGAATGGGACTTTCGTGGTGTGTTTATAATTTTTGAAAAATATTTGCTCTCCTTTCGGAGGTAATTGAATTTTTACTGCTTCATTTTTTGAACAGTCTTCTATATGTTTATTTAATTTATCTTGAGACAAAAATAATTGAAGGCTCATATCCTATATATAAACTTTGCCATTGCGTTGATTTTTTTCTAGGCTGACAGCAGTTTCGATAAATCTTTAATCCAATAGTAATGCAAGTTTGTATCATTTTTGAATTAAATTAAATTTAAATGCTTATTCTTTCTATTTTTTTGCGAATTTTAATGGCCATACCATGGATATTTTTTACCTTAGTCTTCAATAGGGGATACATTTATGTATATGTTAATTTGATTTTCTGTTTTTGGTATATCATCAATTTGAAGTGGATATTCAAATTTATCTATTACTTTATCGATATTAAGCCCCACATTTTTATATTTGGTTACTCTATCTGAATGGCTATCTGCTGGAAATAATGCAGATTTTACAGCCCAAAGAAAGCATTTTTGATCATTGTTTTTAACATTTATGCATGCTTTCTCAATCTTGATAATTTCTGGTTGTTCAATATATGACAATCCTTTTAATGGATTATACTTATTTATTGCTAATTGTATCCCCATTATTCTATCTAAAGTCCACCCTGAGCCTTTTTTTTGTAATTATTCTTTGTATTATAAATTTGTAAGTTCTTTTAATATCTCCATCATTCAATATTTTATAATTTGTTGATTAAAATGTAAATTATTCAACTTGATGGTTTTCTTGCGTATGACAACTGATATATAATTTAATGTTTGTTTTGAATGCTCTATAAATTATATAAGAAGTCCATGTATTTTCTAAAATACCTTAATTTTTTTACTTAAGTCAAAAAATGAATAGGATGTACAAAATTAAAAGCATTTTCAATGTTATATGTTGATATCCTACTTCTAAAGGTTTTATTAACTATGTAAGCTTAATTGGTTTCCATATTTCTTTTATTAACGAAAACATTAGCAGAATAAGGTAATATTTCTTTCAATTTGTTTTTATCTTGTTTATATAATTCATTGATATCAGCATCAGGTAAAGGTAAATTTGTAAAATTATTCTTTGATGTCCACTCTGTTATCCGCTTACTTTTTTTTATCTCTAGGTTGAATGTAAACATTAGTAGAAAATGGGAAAAATTTTTTCAGTTGTTTTTTTAGCTTTTCTATATTTCATAGTGGAATTTGAAAAGTGTGAATTTTTAAAGTTTCCTTTTCTTTGCTGATTTATAATAAATGATATAATAGCTGAAATTAAATCAGGTTTTGGCAGCCTGAACAAATATTTAATTTTAAATATTCCACCTATAATTCTTAGCTATCTTACTGTCTTTTCGCTCAACACATGATTTATCTTCGAAGCCTCCATATTTGTTCATTTAAAAGGAAGACATTTTTAACTACAAAATAAAAAATATAAGAAAACATATAATGGAATAGCATCGAAAAGGTGTTAAAATTATTGGGAAATCATATTTAACTTCTTGTTAAGACGGTAATTCTTAAGGTATTCACTAAAACAATTTTTACACATTGTTGTATGTTGATCCTCACATGATTAATAATAAGAAAATAATTTACATGTTTATTCTCATTACAAACTAAGCATGTTTTGTTGGATAATTCTCCATTTGAATTTCATTTAGAATATCTATTGATGTGTTGTTTGATTTAGTTCTTTATGGTTTTTGAGCTGTAGGTTATAAAAATATTTTCCACATGTGCATAGCACTTTTTCTTTTTTACCTCATAATGATTTTTGCAATATTCATTCATACGTTTTTTGCATTTTGTTGTAAGTTTGTCTATAGTTGCTTTACGTGGATAAAATGAATCGATAGATTTATTCTCATTATATACTATACATGTCTTAGTTGAAGAATCATGTTAAATTTCATTTTTTCTTTTTGTAGATAAGTTTAGAAACATTTTTGCACATTTACATTTTTAGTATTTTCTCTCTTCTTTTTTTTTAACTCACATTAATTTTTGTCATATTCAGCACAACATTTTTTACAAGTGTTAATATGCTTATCTTTTTTGTATTTGTGCGTGTGAAATATTTCTATATTTAATACTTCGCCACATTTTTTACATTGCTTTTCTTGATTTTCCAATTTTTTATTTAATAAGAAAAATAATTTATTGAGAGAATGAAAAAATATTTTTCTTCAATAATTTGTTTCTTTGAACAATTCGCTTGAATTCACCAAACTACAAGATCCATAAACAAATAAATGGTTTACTGCTACAGGTTTAGAAATTTATGAGTATAAGTTTGGTAAAAAAATTAATTTTATTCTAGATAGTCAACTTAAAATTTCATTGCCAGATCGCCATGTCAAGATATTTAATAAAAATTCTTTGAAACTAATAAATGAGAAGCAGGTTTTTATAATGTATAAAGGCTTAAAGGAAATGAAAAATGGAAAATATGTCCATGATCTAGAATTTCTTTAAAAATATATAACATCTATCAATTATATTTTTTTAATATTTTCATTTGATTTTTGCTTATTTTGCTTGATTTTTCTCTTAAAATTACTTGCTCGCTTGCAAATTGCAATTTCTAAAAAATTTAAATTGGTCTGAAAGGCGAGAAATTTGCTTGATTTTAGCTTAAAAATTAATGTTTATATTGGTGAGACAACCCCGCACGATAATTTTGAAAAAAAAAAAAAAAATGGTAAATTTGCTTGGTTTTGGGGTATATTGATTGGTTGTTTTTTTTTTTTTTTTTTTACGCGAAAGTTCTGAAATTTGTAACTATGAATTTGGGGCAAAAAACCTTGATTTTGGCCTCAAATTGCTTGATTTTTCGATAAAAATGTTCGGTGGCCCAGCTCTCTCTTTATGTATCTACTTATACCTTATTTGCGTAAGCTTAGTAAGCATATATCTTGTGTAAGAATCTTAAATATTCGCAATATAGAACGTATACCTCATTTGCGTAAGCTTAGTAACTACATATTATGTAACTACTGCTATAATAATTTTTTTCTCTTTAGTAAATTTATAAATAAAAAACTAATTTTAAAAGTTTTTTTTTGTAGTTAATGATTCACAATGTTTCTTACACACAAATGTTTTTATAGGCTGTTCACGGTAGAATGAGCACTATGAAAGTTCTGCTTAAGATCTACTTGTATACACATAGTGTATTCTTTCGATTTATAAAATTAACATTTGCATGAGCCTCGTAACTTTATTCATGCATCGGTCAAGAGAAAATGTAAAATTATTATAAAAGTAAAGATTTTACAAATATATTTAATTTTACAATTACATGCATTAAAAAACAAAAAGCGAAAGAACGAATTCAAGTTAACACATATAATTACCTAACATATTTTATTCGACGTTAAGTTATAAAACTAATTTCCATCCATCGCTACCAACTTTGCTGGGCGCGTGTCACTCGGTGTGTCCGTTAAAATATGCGCAGACAGGGACAGTGACTTTTTCTGAGGTTAATGTTGCGGATCTGGAAAGAAAAAAACAAAGATAGATGACTAGCTACTTAAAAATTTTGTTTGGAATAAGCGTGTCCGGTTGAAAGTTGTATTCCGTGTTTCGAGTGCAAACAGTTTGTGCACACGCGAAAGAGCTTGTTTTAAAAACTTGTATTACAAACACACTGAAACCTCCCGCGTAGTATTTTTAGCCGCCAAGTCTATCAGACATACGTTATGGGACGCTACTCGTCTATCGGGCTCCTACTTTTCCCTAGGCGAAATGACAGCGAATACATCTATAGACTGTTCACGATAAAGTGAGCACTTTTTAAGGCCCTTCCAAAAGTCTTTAATTAATAATAAATACATGTTAATGCAACATCAGGAATGAAATTTTGAATGTGGGGAAATTTATACATTCTGTTTTTTTGGTCACATTGCAAAGTTTATATTAAAAAGCAGCAGGAATATGGAAATTGGATGAAGGAAAAAATTTAGAAGGGCCTTAAAAAGTGCTCACTTTAATGTGAACAGCCCATACCGTGATTCTTCCACTTTTGCGTAACCTCTTAAATCAAGTCTGTCAGGGAGCTGTATTCAGTGATTTTATTAGTGAAATATTATTCGCTAACAATTTAGACAACGAGCAGATGTTAAGAAGAAGCTAAATGCAATTCTCTAGGAATTAGTGCTTGTGGCAGTATGGTCCGTTATATGCCAAACTGGATCCTTAATAAATAAGCGCAATGTCGTCACTGAATAACTAATAGATTTGTTGAGATTTGACTGAAGCATTTCTCACTGATTTGCTATCAAGTTTCACGTATCTAAGATTTAGACGAAGGCAAGTCGCCGAAGACGGTGTAACGGAAAAAATGAGATACCTTAAAAAAAAAAAAAATTTCAAATAATACACCTTTTTAAACAATAATTTAATTTTAGTACTGCACCTAACCAACCGATCAAAGAGACAAAAATCGTTTTCCGATTATAGGCTATTCATGATAAAGTGAGTACTTTTATAATCGACCTTTGGAAAATGTCACTGGCCCTGCTTGGGTACACTGTAAAAAAATGTTCTGGTAAACTTCCTAAACAGTAATGAAAGTTTTTGACCTACACGCTGCATGGTAATAATACCACACATCAAGCTGCAGATATAGGAATGTTTAGCAACACTACTATACAAAGTAGGGAATTTCCCTATGTATTTTACTGTTTCCTGAGAAAACTTAGGAACGCTGCTATGAATGTATAGGGGAAAACATTAGCAGTCCTGTTTTCTCCCTAAGCAAATAAATTGGTATGGTATATTTCCGAATGATTTTATAATTTGAATATATTTTAATGGACAAACTGTCATGCGCCCAGTAAAGTTAGTAATGGCAGAAGCGAAATAGTTAAATGTTTTAATGTTGAATTAAAAGTTATACGGAAGCGTTTTTGAATGCTGAAATGATTTATTTTGCTTTCTGTTTTTTGTGAATACAAGGGTAAAAATGAGAAAATTTGTAAAATATTAACTTTTATAATACTTTAACAGTTTCACTTGATCAACGTACGGATAAAGTGATAAGGTCCATGGCAGCGTTAATTTCACATATGGCGGAAAGTTACACAATGTGCGTAGAAGTACATGTATGCCTTAAGCAGGGCTTTCAAACGTGCTCAGTTTACTATACAGTGTTGAAAACAAGTTGTTAGAGGTAGCAGCAACTGCCTATACAACTGATGGAATTCTTTAAAACAATGTCTTGCCGATACATGTCAAGTGTCTATTTCCTTGTGCGCATATTTCTGGTAATTAATTTCAGTTTGAAGATAAGTATATCCCAATCTTCCAAAATTTTCTTGGTTATTTCATCAGCCATGCCCAAGAAAACCTCCTGCACTGACTTCCAACTTGCGAAAACAGAGGAATAATGTAATTTGAAGCCATGAAAATCAAGGTAATTCTGTACATATGTTTAAGCTTCCACGGAAAATGAGTGCGCATCTGACAAAGAAGGCGACAATCAACCGAAGTGTCGCCAACGAAACCTCTGGTCGCTGCAAACAAATACATTGTTCAATGTACATGGCACGTAGTTAAACATATAATTTTGTTGATAAATTGTAACGATATTTTTGCTTTTGTTGAACATAGTGAAACAACAAACTATTTGTTTGGCAAAAACACAATTGTAAATAAATAATTTGTCTTTGTGTACTAATGTCATTCATTTGGTGGAACGTCGGTTTGATTGTATCAACAAACTACCATTTAACTGAAACAAACATAATAACAAACAAATATATTTGGTGTACTCAAAACAATCTTTTTGTAAGTGTGGCACTACATGACTATCAAAATTGCAGCTTCTACGTAGCAAACAATGCTGCCCGTATGACACTGGTACGCGCCTCTTGTACCCTACGCAAGACACGGCCCATAACTGCCCTGCCTACCAAGCCGGCAGCCGTGAACTTCAAATGGGAATCACTGTTTAAGGCTGTTTACGATAAAGTGAACACTTCTGAAATCATCCTTCGAACAATATCACTGCTTCTTTCTGCAAATATTTGAAAGTGTGCACTATGTGGCAAACGCCCAATGAAGTTGGTAACGATTGAGTGAGTGAAGAGATTTAGGCGGCTCTTAACATCGAGGTCTTCAAAGCCGATGAGGGTGATTAAATTGAATATGGAGCGGCGCCGGTATGAAGAGGCGTGGGAAACGGGAGATCTCCCAGAAAACCCGCCGACCAACGGCATTGTTCGACACGATTCCCACTTGCGAAAATCCGGTGACCCGGCCGGGTATTGAATCCGGTTCGCATGGTGGGAGGCGAGCGTGCTAATCGCTCAGCCACCGTGGCCCCGACGATGGAAAGGTAGTAGTTACATATCGCAGCGTTGAATTAAAAGTGTCAGGTAAACATTAGTGAAAAACCGCAATGATTCCTTTTGCTTTCCCGGTGTTTTAAATGCGTCTAAATGTAAAAATTAGCAGATTTGTAAAATACTGACTCTTCTAATAATTTCACAGTTTCACTTGATCGACGCATAAATAAAGTGATCAGGCCGACGGCAATGTTAATTTTACATGTTGTGGAAGAATACACAATATGCATACAGATAGATCTTGAGCGGTTTCAAAAGTGCTTGGCTTACCGTGAATAGCCTATATAGTACATTCACGCTTTCTTCGGCCTTTTGGAATCGAATCTTTGAAAAATCACTCTAGACATAACATGTCAACCTGTTTTGTTCAATCAATTGTATTCCACAATTATATAACCCTGTTAAAGTACTGTGTTCTTGAATAGATTAATAATCTACTTAGTATTTTCTATAACTTGTAATATTCATTTTTTATTAAATACGCATTAACTACAGCGAGAGCAGCGACGTGTTGGCAACGGCCGGTAAGAAATAGTTCACAGTTACAATATTTTTTAACCTCGTTTTTATTTATACTATTTTTAAATTAAACTTTGCCAATTGATATATTTGTATTGTTAGGTAGCACGAACGGAAACACATTTCATTGCTGCAGTTAAAAAAGATCAGTGCAAATTACCGTTCCTAGGTTCTAGTGATATGGTGTTTATTTTTCCGTCCAAGGTTCAATGAGCGAAGCAGAGCGTGTCGCTCTCTCTCGTTCTCTCTTCTCTCTCTCAGGAAGTTTGTACTACTTGTGTAGCAGGAAAGGTATACATTTTGTTATTTCTAATTTCAGCAAATTTCATACTAATTACAGCAGCAATAATGATGTTTGAAATTGTAATTTACAACTGAAACGAGATTTTTTGGTTTAACACCTATTATATGTTATTTAGATGCGATGGCGCTACGCTTACAAATCCAACAGGTTGGCAGATGTGGCGTGGAAGGGAGAATCTAGAATTTGATCCACTTTCCTGGCAGACTTAGTATTGAAAGGGGAATCAAGAATTTTATCCGCTTTCCCCTAGTCATGCGCTTTTCCCAATATGGCGGGCGATTACACCCACTTTTTATAGTGCCTTACGACTGGCAGTGATGTGACGACATGTCAATGACACGGCGTGTTTCTGAACGAAGCGTCAAGTTCGTACTCGTGTTTTTAAACCTACCTAGGCAAGTTACGATGTTGTGATAAATATGTTTTTCAACAGCAGTAATAAATATACTGTTACGTGTGTTTCGTTAACCACTGCGTGTGAAATGGCATGGGTGTTGCTGCGTGGTGGTCGTTACTCTGGTCCTGTGTGTGCGTGATTTAAAATATTCGATGTGCACTATTTATACATTTCAATTGTGAACCGTTTTTATGATTAAGTTAATTATTTACAGCCACGTCTGTTTATGTATCACAACGTTGTACCTTTTCCCTATGTGTTCGAAACACAGTTGTGTAACGAGCTTACGTTTCTGTGATTTGAATGTCTGCCACAATCCCTACAAAATACTAAGCGCAACCCGATAAATTTAAATAAATAATAAAATAAACCTAAAAACAAGTAGTAAGTACCAATGCATGCAAATATTATCAGAATAAACGTTAGGGTAGGTCTATATGTTTGCATGTTCACCATTATATTTTACGTTTATCGCTGTTACAAACAATAAATATGCGACACTAGTTGCGTGCTTGAGTTTACTGTGTCGTTTCGTTGGACTGGTTGTCCCTTCGTCTTGATTTTTATTCCAAATAAGGCTGCCCTTTTAACGAAATAACCCAACACACATTAATAACAGGTTAAATACTACTGTTGTTTCCATCACAGTTGTAACAAACATCATCGTGACAAGATATTAATGTGTATTATGTGTAACGTGTTATATTGTGTGTAACAATAGTTATAAAGCCGACCTAAATATTGTTACAGGCCAAAATTGTGAACATTCATAGGAAATATGACAGCATTCTTTGAACAGCTGTAAACAGCAACCAACACATTTGACAGTTATAAAAGTAGAAGTCACATGGCAGTGTTTATGTTTACGTGTAGCGGAAGGATACGTAATCAGTAACCAAAAGTAGATATTTAGAAGGGCTTCAGAAAAGGCCGAAGTTATCGTGAATCAACTATAAACGAAATTCCTTCTCATAGCTTCAATTTTAAAGATAACTATTTGAAACAAAAAAAATTCTACGTGAAATTTCTTAAGCACTTTTATTACGGTAAGACATATTGACAATAGGTGTATTAAATTTTTTTTTCTGAAATGTAACGTTGAAATTAACATATAACAAAAAAAAAAAAAAGATAAATAAATAATTTGTTTTCAAAAATAATTTTATGTAACATATTTTCTGAGAAAGTCGCGTCAACATGTTTTTTGTTTAATATAGTTGTCTTTGAAGTTAACGCAATGAGAATGAATGTCGTTCAATATTGATTACCAATTTGAAATTCGTGGCTGCTGGCTTGGTGGGCAGGCCGATTAAGAGCGTCCCAAAGGTTAAAATTGATTTATACATTTTTTTTTGGCGTGACATCCATTTTCGTTTAATATAAATATATACCCTGAAATAAATATGACAGTGCCAGAGAATTATTTATTAATAAAAAATTAATGGTGTTAGAGTAGTTTTAAATTTATGACACAAGGCGAGTCCTTTAAAAGAGGCCCCGTGGTCTGTATTTCCTCATTCCCTCGCTCCGTTACACACATATCCCACGGGGCATCTTTTAGAGGACTCATCCTGTACTTTCTCATACAAATCTCAAAATGGTATAAAGGTAATACGTCAGGCTATATTTTAAAATAATTTTTCAGTATTATTAGAATATCATTAAAAATGTTTGTTGGGAATTTTTTCCCGTATTAAACTTTAACTATTGAGATTAAATTTTAAATCAAGATGGCAAGTGAATCAAGTGTTGGGTTTCAAGGAAATTGCAACATGCCATTCTCGCGACTTCAAAGAACGCCTAAATTGAAACCAAATTTTTCGCTGAAGTAACGTTTTGAATTTCTAAGAATAATGTTTTTAAACAAAGATTCTCAATTTTACTCTAAAAATATGCTAAAAGGTATTTTCTAAATGATTAATAATTTTTATTAAGCTAACATCGATACCTATAATGTTACGATCATGTTACGAATCTATAAAATAGCCTCAAAACCATAAAAAGAAAACGTATTAAGAGTGTTAAGTGGAATCCATTGTAAACATTACTAAAGGCTGTTCACGATAAAGTGAGCACTTTTGAAATCAATCTTAGAAACAAATCACTGCTCCTACATGCATATATTATAACGGGCGCCCTAAGTGATATGAGTCCAGTAAAGTTAGTAACGATGGATGAGAAGTAGTTCCGTATGTTAAGTCGAATAAAAAGTGTTAGGTAACCATATGTGATAATTTGAGTTATTCATTTCACTTCCTGTTTTTTTTATAAGTCGAAGTGTAAAAATGAGGAGATTTATTACATGTTTTACTTTTCTAATTATTTCACAGTTTTACTTGTCCGACGCATGAATTAAGTGATGACGCCCATGACAATGCTAATCTTACATAAGACGGAACAATGCACATCTTGCATAGTTGTAGATCTTAAGCAGGGCTTTCAAAAGTGCTAATTTTATTGTGAGTATCCAATAAACGCCTCGAAATTATATCCGACCGTAAGGTAGCACTGCGACGGTTATGAAAAATAGTACAAACAATATTCGCATGTGATGTTCCCTTATAATTTGGAGCGGCGACTAAGGTGTTTTCATGTGATGTTCCCTCATAATTCGGAGCGGCGACTAAAGTGTTTTAATAAAGCAAACTGATCAGTAAAGATACAGCATTGTCGCTATAGTTAGAAACACTGGTTTACAGAAGACTAGAGGGCTGCTTACGGTGATTTCGATTGAGTTCAATACTTTTCAAAGACCACATTCATATTTTTGTTTCAATAACCAAATCTATGAACGGTCGACAAAAGTTCACATTGAAATATTTTATGTAATATCATAAATTGCTATAAAAGCTGTTCAAGATAAAAATAGTACTTTTAAAAGCCCTGCTTAAGATCTAATTGTATGCTCGTTGAATAGTCTTCCGCGTTATGTAGAATTAACATTGCCATGGGCATTATCACTTTATTCATGCTTGGGTAGAGTGAAACTGTGAAATTGTCAGAAAAATAAAGGGTTTTTTTTTTTTTTTTTTTTTTTTTTCAATTCTGCTCATTTTTACACTTCGCTGTATAAAAAAAAAGCGGAATAAATAATTTAAGTTACTACAAATGGTCGCCTTATACATTCTATTTGAAGTTATGATATGGAACTACTTTCCCTCCAACGTTACCAACTTTACTGGGCGCATATCACGCAGTGCGCTCGTTAAAATATATGCAGGTGGGAGCAGTGACTTTTTTATAAGGATGATTTCAAAAGTGCTCACTTTTTCGTGAACAGCCATTAGACACAATTACTCTTAGTGTGACCAATAGTACAACTGGGGCGTCTCCTTAATTGAAGGACATGAACGTCCAAATATCTGACGCATGAAGGTTCGCTTGCCGTCGTCGAAGACGGAGTGAAATCCACGACGCAGAGATTATGAATGGTCAGGGATGATGGCGTCTGTATTCATCACACATAAGCGGATCGTCTCACGTGAGAATGGTGATGTGGACACAATACAGGACGATGAGTGCGCCTTTGCTGTCAGCCGTGCCGCCTCTCCAGTCAGTGACAATGCCTGTAGCTTTAGAGGTACAGCCGACCGCAGACAGAAATTCTCCATAGAAGGCATTCGTAACACTCTGGCCACTAAATAACAAAGAGCAGCGTTATTTGAAAGGCTGCCTGGACCGAGTATCACTAAGAGCAGGATATTGGTGTTATATAAAACGTTATGAACGTTATCTATAGTAATGTACTTATGTTGGTTTAAGAAACTAATTCTCTTAAAACGTATTTTATTTTTAATTTTGTTACTATTATAAAGGTCCCATATAGGGGCAGTCCAAAGTATGTGGGAAATTCGTAACTCTGAGATAGAACATAACATTAATTCACTCCGTCATTTGACTAAAAACCTTTAAGAGATGATCCTGTTACATTATAAATATACACTTATACAAATATACACTTTAGATTTATAATTGAATACCTTAAATTGCGCCGGGGGAGCGTGTTACGTTTTGTTACTCTAGTACTGCATTTATTTATATATCTATCTAATTAAACTATTGCCACGCATCTAGCTAACTGTCCGTCTGTCGTCTACTGGAACCGCATTACCTTAGCGATGCCGGGGGCTGATGGTCATCTTGACTACGGCGGCCGAAACCTCATCTGCTGGTCCATCTTGTCCCATCGTCTGCTTGATGTGTCAAGACTCTACTTTAACTCTTCCCCAGCCTTAAATATACAGGCAGTTTACAAATTATTCCGATTGTTTGCAAACTGCTCGTCGCGGCGTCGCTTCGCTTCCGTCAACCCGCTCTCTTTAGATGTGTGCTGGTGTGTTCAGGTAAGCGTCACAGCAAGGGCTTGCCCACGCCGTTGAAGCCCTGCTTCAAGTCTGACACGCGTGTCAATTAGCAAACTCAAGCAATTTTATGTGAGTACTCCTGTCCTGCCAACGACTGTCCTGCCTGAACGATTTCTTTTCGTCCCGCTAGCTGGTGGAATGTGTGATGCCTACATTTTTCTGGAGTACGATTAAATGCTTCTATTATGGGGTTGGTGTGTTTACAGAACTACATGAAGTTAATGAACTTGGTTAGCAACTATGCTTGGTTATTTGCCACGTCTGTATTTGGTTGCCCAGATTAATAAACTGATATTTTGTTATTATGTTTGAAGAGGCGATATTTTGCTGCAGAAAAAAAGTACTTCGTTTTTCTCTCCCCCCCCCCCCCAAACCCCTACCCCTCCTCAGGGTGGCGCACGTCTGAACGCTTCCAAGCGCTGAGCTATACTGAAGAGAGGCGCGCGACGCTCCTACCACGCCCGAGCGCTGTCTGGTGCCTACTACTGGCAACGAGTTCAGCCTCGCACACTCTGGCATCAAACACGTGCACACTGATGTTGACTTTGCAATTGGATCGCAGTTTATTAGGCACGCCCTGGACGACTCTGAGCCAAGCATCAGACTTGCAAGGAAGCGTGTAGTGAGTACCATACCGCCAGATGTGAAGTAACACTGGCTGCTCTATGGGGCAGCAGCCAATGAACAAACATCTGAGGCTCGAGTAGACGCATGACTGTGGAGTCTAGCATCCGGGCATCGAACTCGCGAATTTCGCCTGTCCCTGCATATAGGTTTGATCAATCCAATAAACGCTGTGATGAATTTAGAAACAGGTCCCGTGTCTATCTTCGCCAGTCTGCGGGTGACTCGCTGCACACCGAGGAAAGCACAAGTACAAAACTAGAATAACTTGCCTTCCGGGGGAAAGATTCGTCGCGGTATTTGCAGCAACCAACGTTTCGACAAATTTAGTACTCAGCACTAAACTGGAGCACTGGGAATCAGAGGACCGTGTCGTAGATTAAGACCACAGGTTCTCATCTGCGATAGATTGCCTCGGCGGCCAATCATCATGTTCACACTGAGAAAGATATTTGTTTCAGCACACCAACTATACTTTTTTACGAGGCGTTTGTTTCAGGTAAAATATATTTTCTTGATACAACCAAGCCTCGGTTCCACTAGATGAGTAAAATTTGTTCATAATGCCAAATAATTTATTTAAAACTTTTCTTTTCGAGCAAAACAAATAGTTTGTTGTTTCAATATGTTAAACAAATATTTAGTGTAATCAAACATAACGCAACAACTTGTCAACAAAATTATATGTTTAGTTACGTGCAATCTATTTATAAAAAAATTTGTTTGCAGCGACCAAATATTTTGTTTGCGAGACTAATCCGTTTGGTTAAATTTCGCCTTCTTTCTGGCTGCGCTTTCAATGAAATCGTCCGTTTTTTAAGTTAGAAGCCCGTATATGAGCTTTTCTTGAGAATGGCTTATTAAATAACTAAGAAACATTTTGGAAGATCGGGATTTCATTGAGAGAAAAGCCAACAAAATATTTATTCGTATAAGATCAAAAAATATATATTTAAACTTTTTGTTCAGTAGACAATACTTACAAAGCCACAAAATTAAATTTTTTCATCTACCTAACTACACGTTTGCATAATAAAAACATGTGTTGAGCCAAAATAAATTACACTGTCAACAAAGTATTTTGTTGAATCAACTGTATCTATTTGTTTGGCTACTTATTTGATTGCCTTCGTTCGAAAATACAACTCGAGTGTTAGTTTGGAATTTTGTGACAATTAGGATAGTGACAGTGTTTGTTAGTGCATATATTCGGTCCTTAATAAAGGTATAAACTTCCTAAGAAAACAAGTTCAGCAGGAAACTAAAAAGCAAAGTTGTAAATCTTGAACTGCACACGTTGTCCAGTATTTGAAATGAATGTATTAAAAACATTCCAACGTCGTCAGTATTCTCTCTCTTATGGAGGGTGCTAGGGCGTAGCGCTCGCACTCAGATGATGTAGGTTCGATCCTCAGTCGGGCTTCTTTATATATATATATATATATATATATATATATATATATATATTATATATATATATATATATATATATATAATATGTGTGTGTGTGTGTGTGTGTGTGTGTGTTTAATTTATATTTAGTCAAACAAATCTTCTGTTGCATCAACCAAATATTTTTGCGGCTACCAAATAAGAACAATAAAATAGTTTGTCTTCTACAACGAAATGTTTCATTGCCCTTATACAAACAATTAATTTAGTTGCTCCAAACAAACTATGTTAGATTCAACGAAACCTCTTTTTTAGTGCAGGCTGAGTCATTGCTTAGCTGATCTCTTGACTAAATATATTGAAGAGTCGTATCAGCGTGTTACTAATCTTGTATCCATTTTCCCTGTAGATATTCCTAGTGTGCCTCGTGATTTATATTGCTTGATTAATATTTTCTCTAATTACTAATAAAGGCATTTTAATAAAACTTATTATATTTAGGCTAGCTGAGTGTTCTGGTATTGCACCCTAGAAATATCAGTGAATGTGCAAATTAAAAAAATTTTGTGAATTGAATAGAAAATTTCTTTTAATAATACAAATACTTTTACAAGATGTTTTATGTAAACCTGTTGCATTTGTGCTTTTGCAAAAACAGGATGTGTATAACTGTAGAGAAATTATTGTAGTAATACTGACGATATGTAAACCTCTGAAAACCTCAGTTCCCAGAATTTACTCAGTGCGGGCAGCTGGACAGATCAATTTTATTTGTACGTTGTACAGCTATATGTAAGTTTATAGGGTTTAAATGTTTACTACGATTTTATTGAAAACTTAAAATTTTATTTAAATTAATTTTACTATATTCTGTCTAGGGAATATTCGTAAACCAAATAATTATATTGGGCATACTAAACCTGAATGTCATTAAAATAATTGTCATGAAATGTCTATATTTACTTTACATAAACAGTGGCAGTTATCTATTAAACATTGGACAGCATTCCATATACAGCAGGAGGGTTGCCAGTATTTCACTTCGGGTGACGAGAGAGGGGAGGTTATACATTTTTATACCATTTTAATGAAAAATTTAACTTACTTAGTTGATAGAGTGTTATAGATACAAGGTAAGTAACACCTAAGTACAACATTTCAGATAATTTGAACAAAACGCAAGCCAAGCCATGAATTAGAGTGAGCTTTATCATGATTGGCCGGAGCAATAGCCAGTCACTAAGGGTATGTGCTGCCTGGATACAAGAGAAATCAACAAGGAAGGGCTTCTCTGGCTAAGTGGACATCTAGTAACAGATAAGAGCCTATGGGGTCTGATATACAAGATGTTTTGGAATCCTTTTTACAAATTCCTAAAAATGTAGAAAGGGTCCAAGGACGATCATACCTATGTAGGAACTACAGAAGTATAGAATTTGTTTGTTAGGCAACCCACGTTAACTAAGGGTGGAGTTATTACGTCAAACGTCAATAAATCACTTCATGTGTCGTGTCCCTACATTTTGTTTGTGTGTCTAACTGTGTATATGTACACTGAGAGAAAATCGAACAAAATATTTGTCTGTATAGGGCCAGAAATATATTCAGTTGTCCTAACAAAACATTTTGTTCAGCAAAAAAAAATATTGAAAGCAACGAAGTTTCTCTTGTTCATCTAAGAAAATACACGTTTGAATAAACAAAATCTCTGCGTTGAGCCAAAAAATTTAGACTATCAACCAAATATTTTGTTGAATCAAATGTATATATTTGTTTGGCCGCTCGTTTTATTGCCTTCGTTCGAAAATACAGCTCGAGAGTTTGTTTACATTTTTGTGACAATTAGGATAGTAACAATGTTTCTTAGTGCATCTGTCAATGCATAATAATAGTATAAACATATTAATAAAATAAGTTTAACAGGAAACTGAAAATAAAAGCTGCAAAGCTTAAATAAATGTTAACTCCCGTTGACCAGTATTTATAATATATCAATATAAAACGTATTTCATCCGTAGTCATGTTAGCTGAGGTTACTAAAGCGTAGCGCTCAGACGCAGGTTACCTGGGATCGAATCACAGTTAAACATCTATTTTTGTTATCAAACACAACTGTTTAATGTGCGTAGGCAAAGCCAAACAAATCGTTAGTTGCTCCAAACAAATCTGTGTCTAGGGCAACCAAATAACAATAAAAACATTTTTGTTTCAGCAACAATATATTTCATTGCCCTTATATAAACAAATAATTTAGTTGCAGCAAGCAGACTTTGTTTGATTCAACAAAACCTTCTTCTCAGTGTATGAGTACGCCGACATGACGTAAATTCACCGCAAAGCTTGTAATAATGCACCAGCGACTTGTCGTCTTTATCAAGAACGTTATCCACATCATGACACGATCATATATAAATTCAGAGTTGATTTGCGGGAAACAGGCGCCATCACAGTTAAAAGGGATAGCTGTTGTGCTCTAAAGATGCGCGTTACCCCTGACTTTGAAGAGTTTGTGTTTCATCAGACTACGAGACTCCGACGATACGTACTCGGACCATTGAGCATGCCATGTCTGTGATTCACAGAATTTTATAGCGTGATGTGCCAAAGCAGTGATAAGAAACGTATTATCCCTAGAAGGTATATTCAATGGGTCCGGAAGATTTTTCATCACGTGTAGAATTCTGTATGAGATCGCTGCTCCATTAAAAAGGAAAAACTTCTGCTTTAACAGTTAATTATTTTTGCGGATAAGGCTGAATCCACCAGCGAAATTGGTTTTAGTCGTTGAAGCAGCCATGATTGGGATGCCAAAATCATTATAGGCTGTTCAAGGTAATATGAGCACATTTGAGGCCCTCTTACTTTTTCCCTTCAGCCATTTTTTATCCTTTAACCACCTTCTTAAATAAATATTACAATGTAGGTAATAAACACAGTCTCTATATTTCACCGCACTTGGAAGTTAATGTCTAATACTAAAATCAAATATTTTTATTGCCTATTATTCCAAATGAGAGGGCTTTCAAAAGTGCTCACTTAACCGTGAAAAGCCTACAATGCCGTGCATTTCTATGGATTTTAGGAAAAGTACGGCATCAATGTCTTGGCAGGCAATCATTGGCATTAACTTGATTAGATCGTACCGTCTTTTACTCCGTCTCACATTTTAAATATACATACTTGGCCTTCCTACAATAAGTGGACCTACTGTCATAGTTCTTGGATAATATGCCTCTAAGAATTCGTCAAGAAATATGGTTTGAGGACGATGACCACCACAATTCACACTTTTAATCCGAGATGATCTTGACTATTTTGAGGTCACGCGAAGGGTTGTGTTCATGAGACCCTTGAGAACTTGAAAGAAGATTTACTTGCACGAACTTTGATCACGGCATAAGCTATTCAACATGCACCAGAAATTTTTGAGCGAATGTGTCATGTTACATGGTGCATCGTGAAGCTAAAATCTTCACAGCGGTGATGGTGGGTGCCACTTTGAGCAATTCGTCTACATAATGGGCCAGGATTCAATGCCACACAAACAATTGGAACTACAATAGTAAAAAACAAGAATTTTTTTGATGCGAATACGTCTTTAAATTTACAACCATGGTGGAAGGCAATCCATAAAATCCGATAATACCAACAAAATCGGGGGATGCAGTTTGGCATTGCAGCTACGAATTTATCTATTGTCTACTTTGAAAATTAAATTGCACCCCTTGGTTGTCAAACGATCAAAGACTATGTTACGTTGAGTAGGGAATGTGAAGCATCGGGCGTAATTGGGGGGGGGGGGGGGAGAGCGCCCCCATTTTGAGTTCATTTCGCCGCGTCGCATAAATTCCGCGTAGTATAACATTTGACTAGGAGAAGCTACGACGCTCGTTTGGATTTCAATCGACAGCTCTCGTCAAGTTCAATCGATTGTGTGTATAAAAACAGTTGTGTAGCGTGGTTATTATGAAATTGTATGCGTTTAACGTAAAAAATTAAGAAAACTTAATACAATTTCGGCCTATACTCGTCAAAAAGACAAGTCGAAATACAGAAATCGTATACGGTTGGAAAGAGCATCTCAAAAGAAATCCAGCGTTACCGATAAAATCCCATATGGTCGAGTGGAGCCGTGCCGGGAACGTAAAATAAACATCATGGCGTCCGAACGAGTCAACGTAGACTTATTGACGCAAAACAAATGTCCAAACCCAATCTTTGTCTTAGGTTGAGAATTCGCGTCAGTATTGCTCTTTCAAACAGAAGCGGAAGATCTAAACTCTTGAACTGATTTTCTCTTACTTGTAATATGGTGCACTCATACTCTCGGAAGTGGCTTGTGTATTAAAAAGAGTATTTTCTCAGTTCTTTCTACAAGACTGCAAAACTAATTGTGCAACTCCGCATATTACAGCCTCCGATGACTCCTGGTCTTTGAGTTTAATATTCAGAACCAGTGAACATGTTTGTCAGCAACTACAACCACACCAAAAAGGTTGCAGCCAAAAATTCAATGTATGAACTGGAGTAGTCTTTGCGTAAGAAAGCAATAGTCTTATGCGTACATACACACCCACTGTAATAGTTCTAGTATTTGCAAACGTAGTATAGGTGTTGCTACTACGGCTGTAGTTTTAGAATCGATGCAAAAGGACAACAAATATTATTTCAGACCAATTTTACGTTGGAACAATTATCATCAACGTGTTAGAATCTGTTGAAACAAGTATACTTTTGGGTATTATTAATAATTAGGAGTTTTTTCTGCCAGCGCTTCTAAAGCTAGTGAGTTGGCATTCGCCAACAGAAAAGTGAATGAGCGACGAGATTTTGGCGACTCTTAACAGCGAGGTCTTGAGAGCCGATGTGTGTGAAGTGAGGTGAGTATGAAACAGCGCCGGAATGCGAGGGCGGGGGAAATGGGAGATCCCCGAGAAAACCCTCCGGGTATCGTCCGGCACAATTCCGACTTGCGAAAATCCGGAATGAGCCGGCTGGGGATAGAACCCGGTTCGCCTTGGTTGGAGGCGAGCAGTCTAACCGCTCAACCACCATGGCTCCTGCCAACAGAAAAGGTTGTACGTGGTGAACCACTAGGTTGTTTGTCTTTGTAGTTTCTAGTTCCACATATAGGCTGTTCACAGTAAAGTGAACCTTAAAAGACCATGCTTAAAAGTTTCTTCAGCTTATATGTAAGTTACTATTTCGGCAATTGTTAATGTAAAATTGGTCACGTGGCAAGTAAACAGCGTATACATTTTTCGTAGCTCCCAAAGTTACCGCCTGAGAACAAAATAAAATATAAATCTTGGTTACTATGCCTTCTTGGAGAAACTTAATAAGTGCTTACTTTGCCGTGAACAGCCTATAGTAAGCAGCGCGTGACGGGAGCGGATGGTGGGGGCCGGCGCAGTTCCGGGACAACGTCGTGGGCAATGCGACGCGAAGGCGTGTTCATAGGGGCCGCCTCGCCGCCAAAGACCGGCGCTGATGGACGCTGACGGCCGTGAACGCTGCTCCGGCTAGCACATTCACCCTTCTTCTCCCCCCTGCCGCGGGCTCTAAGTGCCTGGTTATCTGCGTGTCTGTCCCTTGGTCGGTGGGTCAGCGGTGGTGTAGTGGTTAGACTACTTGCCTCCCACCAAGATGAGCCGGTTTCGATTCCCGGCGGGGCCGGCCCGGAATTTTGCACGTGGGAATCGTGCCAGACGATGCCGCTGGTCGGCGGGTTTTCTCGGGAATCTCCCATTTCCCCCGCCCTCGCATTCCGGCGCTGTTACATACTCACCTCACTTCACCCTCATCGGCTCTCGATACATCGATGTTTAAGAGCCGCCAAAATGTATTCACTCACCCGCTTCCTGGCCGGTGGCCATAGAACAGGCGCGCACACGGAAGCGAAATACAGTGATGTTTCGTTGGGCGGGGGCGACACTTGTGGAATGGCCTGCCGGCTGGCGAGTAATTTACCACACGCTGGTTGGCGAACTTCTTTTTTAAGACATGTTGCTGGCCAGTGGCGCGATTTCCCCGAGTTCAGTTTTACATGTTTCGAATTTTAATTTTATATTATTTCTAGCATTTCAAACTAATTACATTAGACATTTTCACTTTTTGAAAAATGCGTTCCCTCCTCTCGTCTAACAAATTAACTAATTTACTTACATGTTATCAATACAGTTTATTGCATACACTTTTTCATTCCTTATATATTGTTACGCACCCCTCCCCCCTCCGCACCATTTGCAACCACACTGGGGATGGGGGAGGGCGAGAGGAAGGCAGTGAGTCACCACTTCGTGGCAACCCTTACGTTGTCTGGCGGGCGTTATAATTAACAGCTACCTGAACTGGCGTCACCGCCCCCCCCCCCTCCTCCATCCCATCTGGAGAAGTCGGCGGTGGTGCGATAATGAGTGAAACTTTTGGTAATCTCCTTCCTCGTCCCAACCATACATGTAAAGAAGCTCCTGGGCTAGAGCCGACGACACTATAAATTCCCCGCAATCAGAGAATTGGCAGTTTTGTGGTAGCCATCTGGCTGAAGTGTGGTAATCGAGCGAAGTCTGGTGCAGCGATAGACACCAGTAGAGAGGACGGACGACGGTCGTGGGCAGATGGCCACGACCGTCGTCGATGGCCACGGCACGACGATGATGGCAGATGAGAGTGTGTATTGTGCGGACGGACACGAGGGCATGCTACCCGACGAATAGAAGGGGCACTCGGAGCACTTTAGAACATTACGGGCTGGTAGAATCTGGACTGAATTAAAGTAAGACTGCATTATCATGTGATACGTACTTTATCGTGAATTATGGACACTTATTTTATAAAATAGGTCAATAGGTGTTGATACACTTTATTTGAATTAGTATCAGTTATTTGATTGCATTAATTTCTGTTAGGTGATGGATGACTAGGTGAATATTATTTGTAAATACCGAATGATATTAATTGATTGTGAGATATTAAGTCGAGAGTATTTTTCTTTGTAGTTTTTGTGAATAAATAACAAAATTATTATTAAATACTTTATTTAATTGAGGCCTCTATTCCTTCAAGAACTTGGCTATACCCTCCGATTTTGATAAATAGTATAAATGTTTTCGCGCCATTTTCACAAATGTAATGTGTGCTTAAGAAACTTGACCTTGGAGTGGAGTAAGTTATCCCAGAGTTGACTTGCGTAGAGGAGCTAGACAACTTAGTAGACTTTCCGAACTTTGAAGGTTCATTCTCCGAACGAACAGAATGAAAGTTTTGCTCTAAAGGTGTTAATATCGTTATTTTTTGTAAACATTTTTTTGAGTGTCAAAACCTACGACCTCAGAAATACGACTCAGATACGCTTTCACACGGTAAAACATGCTTGGTGTTAATATGATAAAAATAACTTTAAAGATTTTTCTACACTACATTAATTCATCAATAAAATTTAATTCGCTGGCTGTACAGTTACCAAACTGCTAGTTTCTGGAGACTCGGTAAAAATCAGTGAGGATTTGTTCTGGAGCCGTGGATAATAGTATAGCAGTAGGCCCATGACCACGAATCACTGTTAAGACAATTAAACTCAGTTACTGTTGTATCGGTAAGATTCCAGCTAACCAAATTCCAGGCGGAACCGTTTTCATTGGTTCGAACTCAATTTAATCTAATTTAGAGAAATGTTCCCAGCTTTAAAATTGAAGCGGATATATATATATATAATATATATATATATATATATATATAAATCAATGAAATCTCCAGCCCCCACATTAATTAGTTATTTGGCACTGATTATCAGTCGCTTAAGTTTCACGGTTTTCACTGACTTGGCTCAGTTCTTATTGTTTCGAGGTAAGAGTGTAGATTCAGCTGTTTTGTTATAATTCTAAATTTAAATGCTTGATAACTTATAACATGGCTGCAAGCAAGCCAAGCACCACAGTTTGAACAATTGCATTTACGACATTCGTAATACTATAGGAATATTTTATTCCAAATAAAATATTGTGACCAACTTAGTTTTCCAAATCTGTACTCCTATAAAAAAAAAATAATAAAAAATAAATAAATAAAATAAAATATCTAATTTCGTTTTGCTCTCGTTGTTAGTTTACCTTTTAATGGCCATTAAAAACATGTGGAATAAACACTAAATAAAAAAATTACTACCACGCAATAACAGTGTAGATGTCTGATTACCTAGGAACATATTTCGTTCCATTAGCAGGGAAATACGGGAGTACTAAGCAGCCACTGAGCGTGCTTGAAACCTTTGAGATTAGGCAAGATCAGTTAGCGTGAACTTCATTCATGAGTTTACTACAACTACACATAAAAATAATAATATTGTTTCAAATTAACCAAAAAATCTACAATTCAAAAAATTGTCCTCCTTTGAAAATCTAACGACGCGCGTATTTTTACGTTTACGTAATCTAATTATAAGAGGATATATTTGTATATTTGTACTGTGGCAGCGGCACTAAATTAAATATGTTAAGCGCGAGGTGTGCATATAAGTTATATTCTTAGATATTTGAAACTTGGGTAGAAAAGTTGTTTCAAGTCACGTGGGTCGCGTAGGCTAACATGAGCTGAGAGATGTATCGTGACTTTGCGTACATCTTGACGAGTCGGGACCCGTGACCTTTGATCCTTTCATGGCAGATCACAAGGCACCTTCCGCATGAGTGTAATTGTGGACTGATATACACACACCAGTAGTGGAAAACTTACCTGCAGAGTTCCACGAGTTTCGCAACTTCGTCGGAGATACGACAGATTGCCAATGCGTCTACTTTTGCCTCACTTTTATGAATGGGAACTGCAGTTGTTACTACGCTGTAAAAAAAATTACTGGTGAACTTCCTAAACTGCAATGGAAGTTTTTAACCTATACACTATATGGTAATAATACCACACATTAAGCTTCATATTTTCGAACGTTCATGGTAAAATAAGCACTTTTGAAAGCCCTGCTTAAGATCTACTTCACTGCACGTTATATATTCGTCCACCTTATGTAATATTAACATTGCCATGGGCCTCATCACTTTATTCATGCGTCGTTCAAGTGAAACTGTGAAATTATTAGAAAAGTAAACATTTCATAAATCTGCTAATCTTGACACACTGAGGCGTCAAAAATAACAGAACGCATAAAAAATAATTTAAGTTATCACAAATGGTTACCTAACACTTTTTATTTGACATAATGGAAATGCTTTCCATCCATCGTTACCAACTTTACCGGGTGCATGTAACTCAGTGCTCCCGTTAAAATATATGCAGGTAGGGGCAGTGGCTTTTTTCTGAGGTTGATTTCAAAAGTGCTCACTTTATCGTGAACAGCCTTTAGCAGCGCTACTATACAAAGTTGGGAACTTCCCTATGCATTTGACTGTTTCCTGAGCAAATGTCGGAACGCTACAATGATTGTATAAGGGAAAACATTACCATTCCTGCTTTCTCACTAGGAATATACACTGTATGGTAAATTTCGGAATGATTTCTTAAGAGTGTACATGCCCCTGGACAATTATGGACCTTTGACAATAATGGAGAAATATAGTGGTCCTATCACGTGCAACGCAATCCAAAGAAGGAAAATGCACCTTTAGCCTTGACAGCAAGCAATGCATAAATGATAAGAACCCGATTATTTTAGCCGTTCAGTCATCTTGTCCACAACTGTTGACACGTTGCACACGAGTGATATTTATGACTGTTGTTGTACACAGCAAAGCATCAACGCCAATCTGATTTGTGGAATTTTCAATATCGTTCATTCACGGTTCCTTCCATCTTTCTGAAACCATGCTGAAGTTCTACTTCCGGGATATTTCTCCGCCTCATACTAACAAAGCTTCACCAAGTCTAGAAAATTACTCCATAGCGACAACGCACCGCTTTCGTTCGCACTCTGCGTAATAATATTTTGCGTAAGACCTGTTTCTTACTAGGCAGTACCACCACACCTACTTCCTCTCTGTTTTTATTCGTTATTAATTATAAACTCAATATTATAGTTTATAAATAACATATAAGTGAAAGTTAAATTTAATTAAAAATAAGGTACTTTTAAGTTAACAGAAGTATAAAACGTCTGTGTTACGTGACATATTTAGGAAATAATTAAACATGTTTTAGATACGGTATTTTTTTAGAAAGTTTGATTTAAAAAAGTACGAGTAAACGGCGAACAGGCTATACCTCTTCGACATGAATGTTTAATGCCAATGTTTTCGAGCACGTATCATGTTGTTTACTCACTGGTTGAAAGAAATGTGCTGAATTCAAGTACCGTACATAGAATTTATTTGCGGTTTATTCACACTTTTTGAATCCAACCTTTGGAAAATCACCCCATATAGTTATGACGTGTTACGTTATTTACTAAATATATCACGTATCACAATCGTTTTATACCTCTGTTAACATAAAATGATCTTATATTTCGTTAGAATGAACTTGTACCAATATGTTATTTATATACTATAACATTTAATTTATAATAAATATTTATAAACACAGTGACAAAAAACGTATGTTGGTAGAGCCTAGTAATAAATAATTCTCATACAAAATATTATTACAACTGAGTGCTCACGAATTCGGTACATTTTCCTTTGGTGTAATTTCCTTGACTTAATTAAGCTTAGTTTGCACGAGGCGGAACAATATCCTGGATGTAGAACTTAGGCAAGGCTTCAGAAAAGTGTGAAATAACCGTGAATGGATTACACCAAAGAAAAGACGTATGTTATTGATGCACTCAATCTCAGGAATTAACGTGACCGAACGGGTTTAAGAACTGAGAGGAACAGGCTGGCGTCAGTTGAATCCGTGAAATTCACATACCTCCTGTTATCTGTAATTTTAGAATTCTGTGAGGTTTTCGCTGGATATCATTACTAGAGTCCTAAATCTATAACGGCACATCTGCTGCTACTCTAAACGGCTAAACAGAACATCATGCACATTTATAAAAATAAATAAATTTGTGGATTCGCAAGCGAGTGTACTACCTCGAAAATATTTCAGGTACTCGAATATTTGTTGTTACTATGTTCCACCGCCAAATGTACGAAAAGAAAAATTGGGGAAATTATACAGACTATAATATTCGCCATCCACATAGGCTCGAGGGACAATTTTTAAAAAATTGTCGTCAGTGAAACACTTACATTAAAATTATATTATTCTAACTGAGACGTTTTGTTTTGCTACTACAATGCCGTGGTAAGTCTACAATATTTCTCTTCTTTATTTTAAAATTGTTTATTTTCTTTTTATAATTTACTCATTGTTTAAGTTTTATATATTATACTTCTTCAGTAAATACCACGTTAATATAATAATATTTGAATTATATTTTATACAACACTTAGAAGTATTATACAGATATTTCTGTATGAATAGATAATATATTACTGTTTACCCATCGACAAATTATTACGGTAGACTCAATCATTTCATAAGTCTTATAATTAAATGATAATAGTTATAACTTTTGGATTAAAATTTAACAGCATTTTGTGATCATACGTATTTAAATGTCTTTTCTCACGTGGCATAATAATCAGTAAATCAAATTTTCTTAGTTTAGTTTACACCATGTACACTGCCTCAACCTATTTCCAGGGGATACAGCGCCCAGCTGTTGAAGGCGTTGTTAACACCTGCCAGTGGGATGCTCCGGTTAAAACAGAATGATTATTACCTCCGATAATAAAAACTGGAATTTGTTATTCAGGCGCTGAGGGCGTAGAGGGTAAACTCAACACGAACAGAGCTACACGAGCTCCATTGCACTGCGTGAAGTATTGCGTTTGAAGTGAAGGCCCTGTTTTTATGACCGCAATGTGCGCGTGTTTTTCCATAGTATATTCTCTGACTTTACTGTCTGAAAATTCAATTTTTCGTTTTGTTCAAGGACTTTGAATAAACTCTCTCTATGTGAAATACCAATTCTAATTTTGTATTCCTCGAACATTAAAGATTATCATTTATACGTGTTGGAAGAAAAATCACGGAGGGTCGCTTTAGTAGTCTGTTTTAAAATACACGTGTTTTGAAAAATACTCAGTAATTCGAAGCCCATAGGTATGATCAACGGGTGAGTAGTTTTTTTTAATGTAGGCAAACCTAAGAAAAGCTATAAAAATTTACAATACCAGAACATATATAAAGTACAAGAGATTTTGGGATTCAAATATAACCATGACCAGCGTAATGGCATTTTATATCTTAAAAAAAAAAAAAAACAACATTGACATGTGTTATGCTTTACTAGTAAATTCACCAAGATATTAATTCACTTGCAAAGAATTATAATAACTAATATGTATTTTCGGTAAATAAATTTCATTGCCTTCGTTAAATCGTGGTAACTCGCCTAATATAAACGTTTGAATAGGTAAATATGTGGATTTATTTTTAAAGGTTTATATAAGTATTACTTTTAATTTGGTTTACAATATACACAGTGGAAAAATAGAGGCAGTGTGGCCGCTGTCATAAATTACTGTAAGAAATAACACAATGTATCGTTCGGGGAAAAAATGCAGTGTAGTGTTGAGATATTCTGGTAGTATAAACAAGAAATAGTTGATGGGGGGGGGGGGGGAATAGTTTTCCATTGCCATAAGTTATATACAATATTGATATTTTTCTGTACAATATTACTACCGGTTGTTCTACACATATATTACACACAATAATTAGGTCCTGAACAGGTGATCTTCAAAAGGCTGTAATTTGGTAGCAAACTGTTCCACATAACTTATCACAAGGACCGCAGTAATCATAAACTCAGCGTAGAGAAATGTATACCTGCCGGTTTCTGACAGGGGGAATAGGTATAACAGTGGACAAATTTATCGCCTAATCGTCCTGAATTTTATAAACACCGGCCCAACGGGCCGGTGCAAAAGGACACCAAATATGCAAATTACTTACTAATCTACCGCGATGTAACGTATGATAATCTGGTCTTAGGTGCCAGTAAATGTGTGCAGACCTCAATGTGTTAGCCCTATCGACACACTTTAATTTACGGTTCCAGGTGTTTCAAAGAAAATGTTTTATGATGCCTCCTGTACTTAAGTCGACACTATACTTGTCTCGTCACAGCCAATGAGGTGTTGGCTATATGTTCGGCTGCAGTTATATGAACCAATTTTGATGCTGACTAGTAATACGGTGTGCGAATCATATACCCACAGTCAAGATCCTTGGTCATTAAGCTTCTCAGTGTGCAGTACACACCACAAATTACCCACATGTGCTTAATGTACACAACTGTGTGCACTGGGTAGGAATGGGTTAAGTACTGTGGCTATAGACCTGTCAATGTTGGTAGCCATGGACGCGCATCACGCTTGCACTTGCATTACAAGTACCAACACAAATTTAATATTGATGTGCTTCTACCCGGTTAAACCCGCATGTGAGAGGACATGTTGAATAACTGCAGCAATGTCCGTTATTTTTGTATATGACTTTACAACCATTTTAATAAGTTAATAATGTACATCTTGATTCCCGAGTATTTCACAGATTATTGTGACAGCAGGCTAGGCTTTACAGTCCCATGCACAGTCGAGACTCTATTGGTTTATTGGCTTATTGGTTGCAGCGTTCAAGCGACTCCTTCGTACAGGACTGTTCAAAGCTCACTCATACTACTTCCCTTGCATATTACTGGCTCTCACATAAGTGGGGAGTGTATAAACAACTGCTATCCAATAACAGCAGCAGGAGAAAAGAACTAATGTTTGAAGTCTTGCGCGCCACAAAATGAATTCGCGAAGTACTAAGGTATCCGCCTATATTACGAGAGCCGTCTCTCGGGAATTCAGGCGAACAACGCCTGTGTTCACACATCTCCACATTCTTAACTAGACTCTCGTTTCAGCTTTGGAGCAACGGTGGTTGCGTGACTAACGCTGCGACATCTCACACAGACCAACTGGGTTGGACACCCTACTCGTATACGTCACGATTTTCCCTTCTGGGAAACGTGGCAGACGTTGTCATCAGCAGGCGTGTTTACTCGGGATATTCCCACTCTTGCATTACATGACAGCTCCTCCTTGGGATGCTGCAACCGGCCTGTCTAGTTATGCCGGAATCACATAGCCCCGACGAGCACAGCACGACGCGACAAAAACAGCAACCGCGACCATTTTCAACGTGACTGCTAGCATTTACAGCCCGACGGTTTACTGACGCGACAGGAGTAGAATGTTTCGGATCCATTTAGAAAGCGCTGATTAACTACGCTAGTTTCAAAGAAGGTGGGCAGACGGGGAATTTGGAATACATGATGCGAAGTGAGTGGAGAGACTGAGAGACGATGAGGGTGATTGGAGTGAATATGGGGCGGCGCCGGAATGAAGGGGCGGGGGAAACGGGAGATCCCCGAGAAAACCCGCCGACCAACAACATCGTCCAGAGCGATTCCCACTTGCGAAAATCCGGTGACCCGGCCGGGTATTGAACCCGGTTCGCCTTGTGGAATACATGATGGTGACAAAGTTTTATAGCTAATGCATACAAAGGTAAAATTAGTATTTATAAGACTTAAATACAATAATTGTCTCAATTTGTTTTCTTTTAAGCTACATATTTCCCATTGTAGGGAAAGTTTATCATACAATTTCATCTTACAAGGTTGTACACTCTGTGCGTCGTGCCGCACGACACGACGAAGAACAGAAATAATTTCAAACCCAAAACTGCTGGTCGTACGACAGAATTGCCGTGCTTACGTCAGATCTATCTTGTATTTCATTGGTTGTTTAGTTTTAAGTGTCGTGCCGTGCATGCGGTGTCGTACTGGTCGGGATATGTGATTCCAGCATTACTCACGTGAGTACCACAGTCCCAGTGTGTGTCAAACTTTCACGCACCCTTCAAGTTTGAAACAAGCATGCCGAAAGCTGCTGAGTTTTTACAATAATTCACTAAAATATAAAAGCGCATCACTCCGGAATATTTCCTGGAGATGTGTAGTGTTTTTCAACATCTGTTAACACACTGAAATATTGAATTTTGAAAACGCTCATATCAAACTGCCGTGACCGTGGTTGCACTAAACGATCGCTAATACTGCTGTTTCACACTACTGAAAATTATGTACTTGGAGTATGCTGCCCCAGACATGTGCTGGTGATGACTTATTTCTTCACATACCCTTGTACGCCAAATTCACCTGGTACAGACGATAAAAATATCTCAAAGAGAGTAGTTACTGCATTAAACGCGAAGTATGAACTCGACGATAACACGCGCTTTGGCAAATATACTACTACAGAAAATAATCTCTAAAAATGAATCTTTGAACATTGATCAAAATAACTGGAATACGGTTTCCGAATTTGTACAACCATTTGTGATACATCGAAATCTTACAAAATCAACTGTGATATCTACTTAGGTACAGTGAATTTCTCGTTTGTGGTTAGCGTTCTCCCTTGCTAGCTGGCTTGTCTGTAGAGGATTGCTGGCTCAGGTTTAAGTCACGTAAAATTTCTCTTGTTTTTATCCCGCTCACTCAAGTTCGAAGTACCTGGACGAAATCAATGAAATCGTACGGCATGGATTGAAATAATTGAACTCTTCAGTGGCGTTTCAAAAGTCAAAACAACATTGAATACGTGCATAAAGGTTAATACAATTGCCATAGTTACCCACATAAGTACATACGGGTGAAGGTATAGAACTTTTACAGCATCACTGCAGGACGTATATAATATTTTAAAAAATCCCAATTAGTTTGGATATTGTTATTACTTATTAAATACTTAATACGTCGTTTCTCTGCACGTTCAAAGATTCTCTAGGTGAACAAATGGGACAAATTATTAACCCTTTGAGAACAGAGAAATGTCGCTAGCTAACTTAACTTACCTGAAAAGGAAGCTTAAACCCCTGCGGGTTTTCCCCGGCTGTGTTGGCATTTGTATCCATTGCTCACATTAATATAGGTTGTTCACAGTAAAATGAGCACTATTGAGGCCCTAGTTACTTTTTTCCTATCAAACCATTTTCTATCCTTCAATCAATTTTTAAAATAAATATCGCCATGTAAGTAATAAACATACTGTTTATGTTTCACCGGACTCTAAAGTTAATGTCTAAGACTACAATAAAATATATTTATTGCCTAATATTCCAAATGAGAGGGCTTCCAAAAGTGCTCACTTTAGCGCGAATAGCCTATACAATGTAACAGTCAGTGTTACTACCCTGAACAGTTACAATAAATATGGCACAATCTCCGACAAATCAAATGACCACAACATAAAAATTTCTAGCATAACAGAATAATATGACGGAATGTGCAAGTTAATATATGTGTATATATATATATATATATATATATATATATTTCATTATTACAATTCATTGTTTACTTGCCACGGCTATGAGACTCTTCCATGTAAAGTGCAAAAGTAAATATTACATGAAATTATGAAATAAAAATTAAATCTGCATGTTATTCAAATATATGAAAGAATACTACAAGAAAATTATTCTATCACGTAAGCATTCATAGATAAGAAGAGAACTCCAATTTATTGTCAGGAACACCCTTAGAAAACGCACTACTAATTAGCCTTCGCAAAAGGTTCATGAATAATATGGTGTATGCTGGACTTATCTTTTGATGAGAAAAAGAAAGTACTCCACAGCTAGATTTGCGGTTCTCCTCCCGGGTTCGAATCTGTTACCTCACAACTCCCTGTCGACTGCGATTCCATGACATTCTTCCTTCATTCGCGGTCCTGAAGTCGACCCCCGACTCAACCAATGAAGCGGTAACCGTGTTCCCGAAGGTGGAGCTATTCCTCGTGATGTACCTCCTTCAGAAAATGAATGATGATGTCTGACCAGAAGTTACTCGGAAAACAAAATGACGAAGTTCTCAATCCCTTTGAAAGTTCGTTGTTGACACATCTGTTACTGACGTCTCAATATTATGCAGTTATTTTCTTCTTTTGCATGCTCCTGTTTCTTAAAATTGACAACATTTCATCATAAAAAGAACACTTCTTGTAATTAAACACCAATATTAAATTAACTTCAGTAAAAACTAATTAAATCGGATCCTCTTACTTATTTTAATTCCATAATCTAATACTTTCGGAACAATCTCAAAACGTTTCGAACATTACATTTAAAAAATTTGCAAAACAAAACATCATCATAGATTAATACAGGGTTAAATATCACAAATTCACAACTAAGTGATCTGTCTAACATTTATACAACTATTTTTTCCTTTTGAACTAGACAAAACTTTACATATATGTACCACTTGTGATATTCAAATTACGCTAACACCATTTATGAAATTAGGAAGAAAAACTAGGTGTTAAAGACTGTCCGCCAAAACTTAAAAAAAATATATATATATTTTATTCTTGAAAAATTTAACTTAATACTTGTAACACCTGTTACTTATTTAAATATTTAAATTGTTTTTATATGCTTTATAAATATTGGCGACTTTACAACTAAAATTGCCAAGGAGCTCCAACTAATGAACATACAATGATTACACTTTTACCATAAAATTAATACAGACAATAAATATTATTTGCAAAGTAGCCCTTACTATGGCTTAGAAGAGTTTTTAAGATTTTTATATTTTAAGATGATAAGGATGGTCACCCACTTGATATAATGACGCAGTAGATGTTACTGTCTCTCACATCGTTGGGTGGCTACGTATCACAGTGACACTGCTGTTGACGCCTGGCCTCTGGAGTACCACTGCGTCCCTGCCGGTAGCGTAGCACTTCCTCTGCAATTCTTATTGGCTACGTATCACAGTGACACTGCTGTTGACGTCTGGCCTCTGGAGTACCACTGCGTCCCTGCCGGTAGCGTAGCACTTCCTCTGCAATTCTTATTGGCTACGTATCACAGTGACACTGCTGTTGACGTCTGGCCTCTGGAGTACCACTGCGTCCCTGCCGGTAGCGTAGCACTTCCTCTGCAATTCTTATTGGCTACGTATCACAGTGACACTGCTGTTGACGTCTGGCCTCTGGAGTACCACTGCGTCCCTGCCGGTAGCGTAGCACTTCCTCTGCAATTCTTATAAGTATCTATGTGGAACATTTTAATACGTTCCACCAACCAACCGTTTCAATTGTTAGCTCCTGCCTTATCAAGTACGAGTCCAAATAGTTTTTCTCATAGGAAATAAAAGTTAATTTTGGGTGATGTAATACATGGCCTAAATAAACCCCAGTGAGTGTCCCTTTAAAAAAAAAAAGTCATTATCACATATTTTAGTCCTCAGACTACGTCATTCCACAGTGTCCTAACTACAGTTCACAATTAACAATTTTTTTTTCACCTCGCGCTAAATACCAGAGTGACCCTGACAAATAAACTGAGCCCCCAAATTTACCCACCAATGCTCACAGTCGTTTGATAATTAAATTATTAGAGAGTGGTTTATCAATCATAGCATCGATTAGAATTATGAATAGATGTAAAGAAGACTCTCGACCATCTTAATAAGTAACTTCAGAAGACCCTACGTAGGAAAATGGATTTGTTTCGTTATTGTACATTCACAGCAACCAGTATGAAGTATTGTATATTAACACATTTCATTGTCATTGCCGACAGCAAATTTGTACTTCTTGGACTCAGTGTTCTCCTTGCTGATTTTACTAGCGATGGATTCTATTTACTGACTTGCCATGTTATTTACTGTAAATTAAATAATAATGGCCTTTGCTAAACATCATTACCAATTTTATTTTCTTGCGGTTTAGTTTGTACTATTTAGGTAGTTTACATGGCTTGCGATTCGGACTCTGAATTAGGCCGAACCTTTCCTTATGTCACACAATTACATCCCCATATTGATAGGAAATTTGAAGTACTTTGCGGCGAAATATGCTACTATAACATCAATTCGTCGTCAACATGGCACACGTTCAGGGCACAATAAAATATTATTAGACGTGGAACGAATTCTTACCATCACCTAACGGCATTTATCTTATTATTCGCTACACATCGTGTACATAAACTCAAGCCCCAAATATTAATTAATACAACAAAATTCCCCTTTTACGATAATAATTCTCAATAATCACATCTAAAAATTACACAATTCTTATTTGGCAGCTAAAGGAAGAAAAGCCAAGTGTTACAACAATCAATACCTGATGTTAATTGGCGCCTTGAAGGACATAGGGCCTATCTGTGCTGGTCATCTCCGAGCAATCTGTGCTTAGGTACAAAAGTTCATGAGCAAAGAAATTTAATATAATTCCACTGAGCAAGGACATGTCAGTGACAATTGCTTTATTTTAAACTTACTCAGTCGTAAAACAACAACGTTTTAGAAATAGCAGCGAAGAGAGTGTTTGGGAGAAGAAATAATAATAACGTTAATTCCTTGTAGGTACCCAGGCTAGCGCTATTAATAAAATGGGTGAGAAACTGACATTGGTAACAGGAAGAAAGTACACGGGCATTTTCTCGGGTTGGAGATAAAATAAACAAGCCATTTGACAGAACCACCCGCAACGCAGACGGCCGGGGCCGCATACGCCACATCCCGCAAGCGATCTCAGCTTGCTTTTCTCGGGACGTATTATCAAGATGAAACTGTGATGCTGGGCGCACAAATGCCGGAGAATTAATCATAGGAGCGAGGAGGCGGCTGTGTGGTGTAGTTTTATTGGCGGCGGCGGTCGCGCGGCCTCGGCGGTGTATGAATGCGCGACCTTCTGGCAAGGGGTCAGCTCATGAGAGGCACGCGCAACTCCATTCACAGGACTGGTTGGCGCGGACATTCCCGCCGCAGCCCCCACACACACTCTCCAAACCTCCCTCCCCCCGTCCGGTCTAAAGAAGACAGGTTCCGTGTCCTGCAGAAACGGCACTGACCCTCCAGGAAGGTCGCTGGTCACGGCCAGTTGCCGCCGGTCCCTATCTACAATCACCGCTCGGCTCCCACCACGGCGGGCCAGGGTTCAATCCCCGCATAGGGTCACTCCTGGATTCTCGCAAGTGGAAATCGTGCCGCACTGACAGACAATCGAACCAAATATTTGTTTGTACAGGGCCAAATATATATATATATATATATATATATATATATATATATATATATATATATATATGTGTGTGTGTGTGTGTGTGTGTTTGCCCTAACCAAGTACTTAATTGTACACTGCCAAATAAATAAATAAATATATATATATATATATATATATATATATATATATATATATATATATATATATATATATAGAGAGAGAGAGAGAGAGAGAGAGAGAGAGATAGTTGCCCTAACTAAATATATTGTTGAACAAACAAAAAAAGCAACAAAATTTCTTTTATTCGTCTAACAAAATATATGTTTGGATAAACAACTTTCAACTAAATATTTTGTTGAATTAACTGTGTATATTTGTTTGGCCACTCATTTGACTGCCTTAGTTCGAAAATACAGCTCGAGAGTTTGTTTGTATTTTTTTTGTGACAATTAGGATAGTCACCATGTTTTTTGTTAGTGCATCTATTGATGCTTAACAATCGTATAAACACATTAATAAAATAATACAACAAGAAACTGACAAGTAAAGCTGTAAAATTTGAAATATTTGTATGCACACGTTGTCCAATATTTGCAGTCTATCTAAGTATTTGAAAGCTTTCCGGCGTCAGCAGTTCTCACATTAGTTGAAATTACTACGGCGTCGGACGCAGGTGATATACCTAAGTTCGAAACATGGGCGAACTTGTAAAAATTGTTTATATCGGCCCAAACTGTTTAATGTACGTGTAACCAAACAATTGTTTAGTTGCACCAACCAAATCTTACAATCTTGGGGCAACGAAATGAGAACAACAAAATTATTTAGTTTCAGCAACAAAATATTTAATTTCCCCTATGCAAACGTACAATTTGGTTGCACCAAACAAATCTTGTTTGAGTGAACAAAACCTTTTTCTCAGTGCGGACGATGCCGCTTGTTGGCGGGTTTTCTCGAGGTGTACAATGGATTGTATATTTAGCTACGTAGGAAAGAACATATGATAGAGACACTTTCAATTCAGAATTTTATATGTTGAAATGCTGGCCAGTAATGAGCGATGTTCAGTACACTACTAGGCATTTCCGATGTTGTGTGAACCAATAGGATGTTTGTAAATGGGAGGTCTACAGAAAAGATCGTCACGCAGTCGTGAATATAGGCGACTCACTTTTAGCATGTATTAATTATCAGCAAATCAATACCGCACTCAGATTATTATAGTTCGAGACACCCGTATTTCGCGAAAACATTCCCGCATATTCTACATTTCAATACGCCACGGGCATACATGCAGTTTTCTTTTGCTAATTGGAGGCGTGTCTCTCTAAGAATACATATTCTTACTCGACTGGCCAATCAGAATTATCTTACGTCGATTACTGTACGTCTGTGATTTGCGGGCAGACACCTACGACTCGTAACACTTAGGTCGTCCAATCGCAATAGTGGATCTGAACTTAAGAGTGTGATGGACCCCGTAGGAACCCCGCGTTCAAGGTCAAGAAGCGAGGGAGCTATACGGGCGACACTAACACGTACGTCTGGTGCCTCATCGCTCCTACGCGCAAGACGTGCAGTGTTTCCGTTGTAACGCTGTACTGTGCAAATTAGATCTGTAACATAGGGGATTTATTACACGCGATGAAAGACCACAGATTAAACTACGCCCGTATCTTTGTACTTATCTCTTGCCGCTTAAGAAATATGTATAGGCAAGCTTTAAAAATGCGATATTTGACCAGTTTCACGATTTTATTTACTCCAAGAATACACTTAATATGACAAAACTAAAAACTTGGGGGCATAGATAATTGTTTTTAATTTTTTCTGACATAAAGTATTTACAGAACATTTACTTACCGAGATAGGCCTACGCGTATTCGCGCAAACAACTATTTCACAAAAAATGTAGGAGTCCACCCCAATCTTAATTTTTATGAAACACAACTTGTCGTGAGATATTTGCGTGAAATTCGGGTGTCCCTCGTTATAGTACAAATCTCTTTTTATTACATATACGACTAGGCCTACTTTACAGAATATCTGAAAACAGATTTTACTGATTTGAATTAAGTATTCTTTTTTCTCATGTTACACCCAAAAAATATAATGAATTAATATTTTCAACTGTTACAGATCCAGAATGAACAAAACGAAGAAAAAAAATATCGTGGACTAAAAATGTTTGTTAAGGTGTGCCTATGCCCTGACAACCCTCGTTTTAAAATATTTAATCAAAAAAATAAGCTACGCAGATACCAAACTAAGTTCAAGAAGGAAGTAATATTACCTCCTCAAGAGTCCCACCACGCTGAGGCTATTTTTCGCGTATCAAGCAGGGAAGCGTGCAGTGATAAAGATACACTGTTTAGGGCATCAAGTGCGCCATCGTCAATAGGCGCAAGCCTCTGAAATGGCGTGCAGTATTCTCGTCGTTCTGATTGTACCTATTGTTGCGGGGCCTTATGGGCAACCGCACAAAGTATGGATTTGGGGCTAAACGTAACTCTGAGGTAGAACACAATATTAACTCACTCCGTCATTTAATTAAAACCTTTAAGAGATTATCCTGTTACATAATGAATTATAAAACACAATATATATTACGTTAAACCCTATATTGCGCCGGGGGAGCGTGTTACTTTAAGTTACTCTAATCCTGCAATATTATATATTTTAACTAATAAACTATTTCCACTTATCTGACTAAGAGTTCATCTGTCCTCTGCTGGAACATTACCTTTAAGTTTCGGAAGGCCGAGTGCTGTCACGACTGTGGCGGACGAAACCCCATCAGCTGGTCCATTTTGTCCCGTCGACTGCTTGACGATTACTAGGGATAGGAAAATTTCGCGAGTTCAATGGCTTGTATGCTAGACTCCACAATCCTTTGCATAGTCGAACCTCAGATGTTTGTTCATTAGCCGATGCCCCAGTGGTACCCCACATTTGACAGTGCGGGATTCGTTTCGTGTTACTTTGCAAGTCGGTTATCGGAGTGGAGTCGTCCAGAGCGTGCCTAATAAACTCTAATACAATTGCAAAGGTGACTTCAGTGTACAAGCGTTTGAAATCTATCTTGTTTTGAAATGAAGTCGCGAATTTTTCCTATCCCGATGTCTAGAGCCACGAGTATTTCGCGAATCGAGTTGGCAGCAAGCTAGGCTGTGCAACCGTCTGTAGACATGAGACGTTATCGTTTGCTTGTTGATTGCTGTGATGAAGTGAGGCCTCTGTACGGGACTGTTAAACACCCACTCACAATACTGCTCCCCTCACAGTTAAACGGAGCGTGTCTAAAGAACTGTCGGTCGTCCAGTCACCACACTAGGAGAAAATAACAAGTGTTTAGAGTCTACCTCGCCTCCGAACGAATTCGCGAAATACTCGTTGCTCTGCCAATATGTTACTCAGTTTGTTTGCAATTTGCTCCTGCGTCTCGTGTCCTGATTGTCAGGTCGGTACTTTGCTTCCGTGACCTCGCTCTCTTCGGATGTGTCCTGGTGCGTTCAGGCGAGCGCCACAGCAAGGGCTTGCCCACACCGTAACACTATACATAGGGCTAGTGGGTTTCTCACTCAAAAAAAAAATCAGAGCACGCAGTAGATTTCAATATTACATATACTCCTCAGCTGTTGTCATACCTCCATTGGCTGCTGATGTCGTGTCCACATTTGACCGCGCCACTCAAAATTCCGTGACTCCGACACTGAATCTTCGTGATTCGTGCGCAGACAGTTAACACAGGCCAGAACATGTTTTAGCCAATAAAAAATCCCCCCCACCCCTCCTTCAGTACTTTGAACTGTATATTGTCTCTCGAAATTTTATCGCGAAAAATCACTACTTGTACCTTTGGAGCTTAAACGCCATATTTCAAGATAGATTTTTACTTCATTGTCTGAAAGATATAAATAAGGACCACATAATTGCAAATATTTGTAGTCTAATTACTATAGTTTTCAAAATATAGCACCGAAAAATCGAACATTTCGGAATATGGGTGTCTAATTTCCATGCTTCTAATTCACTTTGCCAAATAAATCACATGACATGTGATCTATATCATGTACACACCATGTTAATTAAGTAGCAGTACTTGGGTACTATTATCCAGAATTTAAAATAGGGTTACAATTTCTCTCCAATGCGATGGGCTTAACAAAGTTCGTTAAGGCATGGAGGTCTTAATTAATTAAAACAGTTAATTATAATTTCTTAATTTTATTTACAAAACCAAAGTTATCTCGACCCAAAATTTCACATAAATTGATACCACTTGCTGTTTACAATTAATTCAATCAATACAATTTACAATTACCTCAAATAAATTAAAATATTTAAATAATTAAAAATCAATACCAATAGACAGTGTGTCAAAATCTATTCAATTATTATTTTATAAATTTTATGCCTATATTTGACAGTTCCAATATTTACAATAAAATCCGTATCTCATGTCCATTCAGTGCCACCTCAGTTTAATCCAGATCCCACCAGCTGCAATGTTCTAAGAGTTCTCCGAGCGTCCTCATGTGCAGTAATCTTCACTCGTCGGGTTTCCACGCCCTCTCGTCCGTTCACACCACCAACACCTCGTCCGCCGTCGTCTCGCAATCTCCCGTCGTCGTCCATCCTCTTCACCGATGTCCCTCGGTGCACCACGCGTCTGATGCGGCGGTACAGGCGGGAATCTGTATTCCACTGCCGTCCGGAACCAGGTTGAAGAGTATGTGCACCATCGTCGGACCACCGGCACACAGCAGGCACTTCCTGTCCTACGCGTTAGGCAATTCTTCACAAGGACCATCCAACCTACCTCATGCCCAAAATATGGATTCGTTCAAAGTTCAGTGTGGTTGTCTATGCCATCGAGACATGTCTACAATGCTTACTTCACACAGGCCGATACTTAAAACAACAGACTTTCCCTTTTACCGAGTCAAAAGCAGTTGTATTGATTTCAGCGGTGTTATGCATAGTAAGCGGCCCCTGCTCTGTCCACAGCACAGCACTGTTAATCATCGTATGTAATGCCATCTATTATTGCACCATGTGCTTATGGTGTTTCTACGTCACCGCTTTCGTGGTGTTCAATTTTTATTTTCCACAAGTGTATAATTATTACGGATAGAAATAATTCGCTACTTCATTTCAAGACAAGATATATTTCAAACGCGTGTACACCGAAGTCACCTTTGCAATTGGATCAGATTTTATTAGACACGCCCTGGACGACTCCACGCCAATAGTCGACTTTCAAAGGAACACGAAGCGAATCCCGTACTGTCAAATGTGGGGTAACAGCCAATGAACAAACATCTGAGGTTTGACTATACAGGTCATTGAACTTGCGAAATTTTCTATCCCTACTAATTATGAAGTTCAGCCTTCTTTATTCCTTGTGGATAACTGTATTTTTTCTTAGCTTGCAACAAAGGCGTCATATATAGGGCCGTGTCACAATAGAAAGAACACAGTGCTTCACTAATGGAATCACTGTTTCCCTCCGCTGTTAATTTTAGGTAATTTAGCTATGGAAATGTATAAAACAGAATTAACAGACAAATTTCAATTTTATTACAAAAATGTTCTTACTAGTCACACCTTATGTTAAAGATGACTATATGGCGCTGGCAAGAAAAAAAGTACGATTGACACATGGGAATTTCGTTCTTTGTTAGATCATTAATGCGAATTCCTCGGCCTTGCCAAAGCTTAGGCCCTTGGGAGTATATTCTAGATATAAACTAATAATCTTTGATATTCTTAGCTCGCCTCCTGGTATTAGCTAAGTCAATGTATGACAATAAAACGAAAAGAAATGCAGTTTTTAGTAAATAAACATTTTCTTAATGTTTAAATTTAGTTCGAATTTTTACAACATTAATCATTACCAGAAATTTATATATATATATATATATATATATATATATATATATATATATATATATATATATATATAAAATATATATATGAGTCAATTTTGCGTGTCTGCCAGTTGTCGTGCTGGCACAGCATTTAGATGGGTTTTCGATATAGCAGCAGTTGATTAAGTTAATACCGATTTCTCCTAGATCTGAAATATCTGTCTCAGAAACACCAATCATCCAGACAGCTCCACAAAGTTAACAGTTTGGACAGTTACGGAGGCAGTAAGCTGTTAGGGGACGTTACTTTATAAGTTGTCACAACTTATAAAGTAACAAACCAACACGGTGAACAATTTTGCTGTAATATGGTCACGTTTGATATGTCTGTATCCCTCACTTTACCTTCCAAAAAAATGTATATAGATGGATAATGCTGTTTAAATAAAATCGTTATAATCCTATACGTATAATGTTAAAATAAAGATACTATCTATCAGTTTTCCGTTGGAAAATAAAGGTATCTCTATTTCTGCTGCTTTATACTGGCGCGTAGCAACCATGTCAACATATTCTAAAGAGATTTTCCACTAATTGGCCTTTTGTCCTAAAACTGATGTCTGTATTACACGACTAGGAGAACTCATATATTGGGTCACACTATTTACTGTGTTATATTGTAGCAATATCTGATCAACACGGCGTACTAAAGAGTGTGAGGAACGTAAATTAAAGCTAAACTCTCCCTATAAATCTGGGTCAGTGAGAATTTAACTGTTTAAAACAGTTTACAGCATCTGGCTTATTCAACAGTCACTTTGGTGAATAATTGAAATGATGAATGAATGAAAAATTGCCCGTTTTCCCTCATTTAATGATTCAGTGAGGTTTTCCGCTAATTCCTCGACCATTTCAGTATAAGGAAAATGGGAAGTCTGTGGCAAGGGGACGGGGGACAGGAGCGCAGGAGCTGTCTGCGACCATGTTGAAATTTCCCAGTTTTTTCCATTCTTTTCTAAAAATTCCCCTTTTCCCCCGAAATGTCCCTTTTTCCTTAGAAATTTCCCATTTTTCCTAGAGCAGGAGAGGAGGATTAGTGACTCTGGAGAGGAGAATTTGTGGCTCCGAGCCAGGAGAGCAGGACTTAGGATTCAGCACCCTTGACCCTTGACCATTAACCTTTCACCTTTGACCCCAAAATCCAAAGATTTCAGACACGATTGACCCGATATCGACAACGAATTGTCCATACCGTCCACATGCACATCCTCACTTATTGATGGTGGCACCATGACATCGTCACTTTCTGTACAAGATAGCGATGGCACGTTTACATCATCATTGCACACAGTCATACTTGTAAGTCCATCACAGATTTCTGGCGACGACAATACAGCTTTTTGCTTTGCTGGTGGAGGAACAAGTCCTTTACATATTTTCGAATGTCTGTATAAATTGTCAGTACGAGCAAACAGATGAAGACACTTCTCACACCTAGGCATATATGCCATGAGGAGCGGGTTCATCTTACATTGGTAAAGGCTTCATCACAGTACATGCATCGATGTCTTGACACTGTTGGCTTGAGTCGCGATGCCGATGGAGCTACTGTAAGAGACCCATCTGATGAAGTCGATTTCGCTGTCGACGTCATGCCTGAAGTCGTCTATGGCTGCACTTCTGTAGGTGACCCACCCCAAGAGGTCAATGGCACTTCTGGTACCACTCCCGAAGAGGTCGATGGCACTGCTGTAGCTACCATTAGCTCTGGAGTGCCCGAAGATATCGCAGATGCATAATAAGACTTAGATGCGAAGATGCAAAAGCTAGCCGAGACGATCCACCTTTCACGGCAGCTACTGTCCAACTAAGCCTCTCAGCTGACTCCCAACGCCTTATAATATAGGCGTATGCAAACCCTATGACGTCATATCGAAATTTAACCAGTCGTATTACACCATTAATACACTGTACGAACACTGACCAGCCAATCACCGAATTGCCATCGAGCTGGCCATCCACGTGAGGTGGAGGTGTTATGTAAATAATGTTTAAAACTGTTGGTAAAATATTTGTAATATATAGGGGCATTAAAAACGTCTTTTATCGTTTTTCAAAATATTGAAAAGCTTATGATTTTTACATACAAAAAATAAATTTCCTGAAAATGTTTACATTTTACATTTTCCATTTCTCACATCGATATAAATACCGACATATTTATTGCATTTTGCTATTGCGACAGGTTTTGAAATGTACGTGGCCTAATTAAACGCCCTTTTTAGTGTAGTACTATATATACAAAAATTTAACGATTTTATGTGAAGTCTAACTTCAGTGAACATTTCTAGTGTGTATTTCTCGCATCAGTACGAAAAGCGGCACATTTATCATGTTTTTTTTTTTTTTTTTCGGTGAAATTATTACTTTCAAGTTCGGATAGTTGTCTGAATGTTCTCTCTGTACGAAAAATATTTTCCACTCGCTAACTTGGACATAAATAAAACAGGTGGGAATGGCGACCAGCTATAGTAGCCCAAGCACTAGACTAAAGTTGCAAGTCGTTCAGTGCCTGCCGCAGGATTCGTAGAGTTTGTTTACAGAACATTGTTTTCTTCAGCTGTGGTGGAGGGATAAATTGTGATCCTAATACTTTTCGATAACTGCCAGAATTCACTAATGTAATATGAAACGGAGAATACTGGAATTATTTTTCTCGCTTTATGCTTTTTCAATATATATATAAGAGTAACAATTAGCAAATTAGTTAAATAGTATTTGCAATTCTAGTGGTTCACAATTTCACTTAATACACGTATAAGTAAAGTGATCAGGCCCATGTTAATGTTTGTATATATGGCGGAAGAATACAGAATGTGCATATAATTATATATAGTATGACAGGTTTTCAAAAATGCTCAGTTTACAGTGAACAACGAAACAAGCAAGTGATACGGGAGGGGAAATGTTTCTTTCTGTCGACACGTTCTTTAAACCAATACGGGGAAAATAAATATACTATTAGAGACCTGTAAAATTCGCGTGATCATTTGGTGGCAGCATAAATTTTAATTTTCTGTTCGTTCCCTTGGCGTCATCTACTGGCTGACGAATTTTTCACAGCCCTCGAAGACATTTTAAGTCAGTGAGAAAGGTATTAAACGACGGAGCGACAGAGCTCCTGCCACTCTGCCAAATAGGCAAAATGTCTACTTTTTCAGGGCTGTAGACAATGAAATGATATATTATGGTTATATGCACGAAGGGGAGTGAATTCCAACTTAACATTCAGTGGCACAGCTAGTTGATAGATTGGGGGGGGGGGGGCACGTCCCCTCACAGATTCCATTTTGAGCTGATTATGTTTCTTCGATGCTCTCTTGTTCTCTCTTTCGAGTGCTGAGCGTAGACAGTATTTGGCGCCATATGTTGTATTCACGAATAAAGGCTGTTCACGATAAAGTGAGCAATTTTGAAATCAACCTTAGAAAAAAGTCACTGCTACTACTACTAGATGCATATGTTTTAATCGGGCGCACGGAGTGAGATGTGCCTAGTAAAGTTGGCAACGATAGAGAGAAAGTAGTTTCATGCCTTAACGTGAAATTAAAACTGTTAGGTAACCATTTGTGACAACTGAAATTATTTCTTTCGCTTTCCGTTTTTTTAATGCCCCGGAGTGTAAAGATGAGAGCATATGTAACATATTGACTTTTCAAATAATTGCACAGTTTCACATGGCCGATGTATGGATAAAGTGATGAGGCCCATGCCAATGTTAATTTTACATAAGGTGGGAGAATATACAACGTGCGTACAAGTAGATCTTAAGCAGGTCTTTCAAAAGTGCTCATTTTACCGGGAACAGCCTATATTCAGGATGTCCATAAATTATCTTTACAACTTTAGACGTTAATAACTGGAAAACTAGACTAAATAATAAGGAACGGTTTTCAACATGTGACAAGAAAACTCATAAAGTTTGGTTTCCTCATTCATACACGTCAATATGTTCACCCCTAGTGGCACGGACAACGTCCAATCGGTATTCAATTCCTTGCCATGTACGCCCCAGCATCTCCATTGTGACGCGTTCAACTGCATTGCGAATGCGAGTCTTCGAGTCCTGTAGGTCTGTAACCTTGGTTCGGTACACGTGGTCCTTGGCAAAAACCCCATAATAAGAAGTCGAGTGGTGTTATATCAGGTGATTAAATGTGGCGGCCGCACAATCGGACCATCGCATCCAATCCACCATCCGTAAATGTTTCATCCAAAAATTGACAGACAATTAGGGACCAGTGAGACGGTGCCACATCCTGCTGGAAGATGACGTCAGGTTAAGGTATTCAAATTGTTGCATGGCAAACTCCTGTAACATGTCCAGGTAAACACCACTGTTGACGGTAGACTCGATGAAAAAGAATGGACCAATGATGCAATTGTACATAAGCCCGCATCACACATTGACTTTGGGACTGTCTCTTTCCATTCCACGTGCCAGATGAGGACAATCTGATCCCCAAATACGAACTTTATGTCGATTTAGTTTGCCTGATACATGAAACGTTGACTCATCGGAGAAACATCGTTCTCAGGAAGTCATTGTTTGTGTCAATCTTGGCGAGCATCTCCACTGAAAACTGTTCGCGCTGAGGTTTGTCCGTAGGCTTTAATGCTTGAAACAGCTGAACCTTGTAGGCATAAAGTCGTAACCTCGTATGCAAGACTTTGTGCATTGTTGATCGTGGCATTTCCTACTGTCTGGCCGCCGTACACACTGATTTTGTCGGACTCCTTGCAAACGCCTCCCATATATCGCCCACGGTGGCTTCTGAAAAAGATGGGCAACCCGCCCCCTGTTTATGGAGAACACATGTCCTGTTTCCATAAATGACATATGCCAAGACCGAATACTTGGTCAGGACGGAGGTTCCCTTCCATACTGTGTCCGGAATTTTCTTTGCATTTGGGTATCGGACTTCGTCTCTATGAACCAAGCTACAGTCTGAGCTTTCTCCTGGAGCTTCCACATCTGTGATCCAATCTGCATCACCTGGAACAGAACAAAAATTTATGAGTTATCTTGTCACAAGTTGAAAACAGTTGATTGTTATCTAGTCTAGTTTTCACGTCATTATCGTCTAAAGTTATAAAGATAATTTATGGACAACCGGTATATTTGAGGTTTCCTCGGATGCAGCGTGGAAGAAGAAAAAGCAAGAGAGAGAGAGAGAGGTGAGGAAAGGAGAATATGGAGGTGGCGGCGGTAGAGAGGTCGAGGGTTCGAGTGTGGGCAGAGAAACAAAAGGACGGCTCGCAGGGAGGGACAAAGATGGCGCCTGGATGAAGCGTGCTGTGACGAGGTGTTGTGGTTGCCGCCCACAGGGACGTGCAATGAGCAGTTCGCGGTGTCGTGCGCGGCTCTAGAGGGCGTGGCGCGAGCACAGACGTCAAAGCCAGACACGACGACGGTCGTCGTGACAACAGCGCAGCCGCGGGCAGTCACCTCCTACCCCGACTCCATCTCTTTCCACAAACCTCGCCTGGGAATCTTGACACTTTCAACGTTCGGCGAAATTACATGGAGAGATTACCGCATGCAACAAGCTAAAGGCTAATCACGGTAAAGTGAGTACTTTTGAAAGACCTGCTTAAGAGTTGGATGGATTCCCGCATTATTTGTGATTAACTCTTTAAGATTAACTGGTATGCACACTGTGTATTCTTCCACCAAAAGGCTCCGCAATGGTGTAGTGACTAATTAGACTACTCATCTCCTACCTAGGCAGACTGCGTTCTATTCCCGGCGGGGTTCGCTTCCGGTCTTTCGCATGTCGGGATCGTACCGAACTATGCCGCTGATCGGGGATTTCCCGTTTCCCCCGCAGTAGGGGAGCGTGGGGGTTCTAACGCACTAAGCGAGGACCTGTAACCTCGCTTAGTGATCTGAATGATTGGGGTTATCGTTTCAATATTGTCCAGGACGTCGTTCCTCGCTTAGTGCGTTAGAACCCTCACGCTCCCATACTTATGTTTAATAAACATCTAATTGCTTTATACCCTCTAAGAAGAATAGAAAAATAACAAACCTTAATACTGAATACTGTTTAGAAATAAATTAACCTGTTTTAAAATAACTACTAAAATAAGCAAAATATTATACTGTTAACTCATGTATAAAAACGTAATTTGGAAAGATATCAAAATAAATGACAACATAAGCAAGTACTCTTTAATTATATATATTATTATGTGCTGAAGCTGGCGACGACTCAGCTGCCCCATGTAGTAATCGGAGACCCACCTCGCCCTCCCTACTTCCTGGAAACGATGCGCTCGTGGCTGGCTGCTTTCCTTCTGGGAATTCCGTGATACCAACAGCGGCGAGACTTGCTGGCGTCACAGACCTCCTTTCGACTGATAGAGTTTCAGATACGTTTAGCGACGACGCAAGAATGTTCTGGTGGGACTGGTTGGTGTCTCAGCCCTCCGCGACGCATCATGCGAGTTGGGGAAGATTCTAGGTGGTGGCCAAAGACACTATATATTCTGCCGCAACCCAATGGCTAGCAATCTTTAACGGAGGCCGCCTGGCGAATGTGCGCGAGCGAAGTGAAGTGTGGACGACGACTGGAGATTGCAGACCGACGGTGAGTGAGGTGTTCGTGGCTTGAATGAACAAGAGGTTATGAAACCGACAAGTGAAGGCTACTGTGCGTGAGGGCACTTGGAAGACTGTAGAACATTGCGACTGGCGGTACATGGACTGAACTGAGGTGGGGCTTAATGAAAGTGTAATACTGATTTTATTGTAAATATTCTAACTGTCAAATATGGACGCATAAATTATAAAATAATTGAATAGGTTGATTCACTGTCTATTGGGACTGATCTTTAATTATTTTATTCAATTAATTTCTTTGTGGTAATTATAAATTGTATTAAATTGGAGTCATTAGTTGTGAACAGTAAGTGATATCAATTTATTGTGAGATTTTGAGTTCAGAGAATTTTGCTGTAGTTATTGTAAATAAAATAAGGAAATTTTGATTAATTATGTTATTTAATCAAGACCTCCATCCCTTAACGAACTTGGTATAGCCCACTATATTCCTACTGAGAAGTACTGCTTGTAATTGTAAAAAAGTGAGCCAGAATTATCTGGCTTTATAACATTCACATGCTTGCCATCAATCGTACCTAAACAATATGGTAAGTATGAATTGTTCTTGAAATTCTCTGTGGTTTTGTACCAGTAATTCTGTGTAAATTCTGGAAACAGAACACTGAATAGAGCAGTCCACGGCACTTTACACGTCTGTGGAACAATCACGCTCTCTGTCGCTATCACAATTCTGAACAAATAATGGAAATCCGTATAAGTACATCATGATGCCAAATACCTGAAAGAAGTAACCACCAATCGTGGTTCACATTTAGCAATATATTCAGTAATATATTCAGTTATGGTGAAAATACATGTTTCAATTACAGTGACTATGGGGTATTTGGTATTTGTTACCCCCTCAACATACATTATTTCAAGTGAAAGTGTTGTGGTAAATTTCAATACTGTACTGGTGCTGTGCTGCTCTAATGGCTGGAGCGCTCGTCTCCCAAAAAGGCGAACCGCGTTCCAGCTCCGGTGCAGGGCGACTCCAGGAATTCCACTTGCGCAAAACATGACTGGACGATGCCGTAGTTCGGCAGGTTGCTCAGAATCTGCATTCCGGCCTCTATTCCATATCCGTCTAATTCCACCCTCAATGGCTCTCACAATCATCTCAAATGGACTCAAAATATTCCCAACGTTAATATACTTGTTGTATATTTGTGTGATGTATTACATATTTTAAATGGAGTCATAGCATAGAATAGTATATGTTGCCGATAGTAACATAATTATTCTTCACCATTATATTTAACAACATTATACCACACAAAAGTACATATCTTTCATAGTGTTCTGTTTTCAGACAAATATCTTCAGACAAAGAGGAGAGATGTAAGGGATTCTTATGTTCGCTATCTGCGTTCAACAAGAACCAAGATACCTGATGAGTGTTTTGTTAGCACTGCTACAAGTTGTACATTCCCCCTGTGCCGGAACGTAATTCTTCTTCGCCGGACAGTGAAAATTGTGCGTCGTATACGGCATATTTTAGCCGGTCCGATTTCTGCCATATGCTGTCGTACGACACGAATCGGATGTATAAAAGCGGCCTTAACCGACTACGGGAGTCGAGCACGGTTAACATTGGGGAGGGTAGGAGGGAGGCGTGAGTGGGAAAGAAGCGAGCGATCTGGCAGCTACACCAACGCGGCCCCGGTTGTCAACGTAAAGACCAGCAATTCGGCTGCATGAGTTCGTAAGCTCGGCTACAAATAACAAGTTTAAACCCCTTAACCTGCGCGTTAGTTTTCCGCTGGAGAAGTTGCAAAAGAGGAAAATGTTTTTTGATCAGAGAAGTACTTACGAATTTCTTGTAATATCCTACATGCCGGAACCTACAATAATTTACTATGGTTTGTGGCACCAGCAGGAACCAATAATAAAATTATGGTGTATTAGCAGCAGCCAATAGCATTAGCGCTGTTTCTATTGACGTTGGCTTCTGATGTTGTAATGCACCGACCATGAATTCACATATTTTGCATCACGTCTTCGTGAACGAGTGTGTGTGTGTATATCTGTGTGTGTGTGTGTGTGTGTGTGTGTGTGTAGGTATATATTGGCACTTGACACGCATTTATAAAAGCGTTACGAATTGGTAATTAATCACCTCAGAGAGTAAATTGAAATCTTGTTCAGAACATTACGAACACAAACGTTACGACACTGAGAGAGAATCGTACAAAATATTAGTTTGTCGCCCTAACAAAATATATTGTTGAGCAAACAAAATTTGAAAAGCAACAAAATTCTTTTTGCTCGTCTAACAACATATATTTTGAATAAACAAAATCTCTGTTTTGGGTCAAAAAATTTACACTGATAACTTAATACTGAGACAAGTGTCTCCATGCCAACATTTGACTGTCCGCTTAACATACCGTTTGACTACGAGGCAACGGAAAAATACTGTGATCGGCGATCCGCCAGAAAATATGTTTTTAAACATGAAAGATATGATTAAAAATTAAAACTACATTCTTACCCGAAAATGTAACACCAACCTGTGTTTTGGACGATCTGCTGTATTTACCCTTGTTACGACAAGGAACTTTACGATTGTCAACAAGTCAACCCACGATACAACATAGCATCCGGCCGCGGCCAGCGCCAAGGCTATACTGGCGAGCTCGCGGACGTTGCAGCTCCAAGCGGCAGCCATGCGGCGCAGTGGCGCCTCTGGTGACGTGTTCACAGGATGTTAGCCCACGTGGAAGGAGGTTGGCACAGGCCGAGACTAGTATCGAATGTTGTCTGGGGCCGTGATTGGCCAGATTCAAAATATTGTTGTTGTGGAGTAAGGGGCAACTGCCCGATCCTAGAGTATAAAACATTGGGAGGTGGTCGGTAGCACCAGAGACCGACTTTCCTCCTGAACTTCTCCACAAGTTAAGTAATTCCAGATAGTGTAACTTTGACCCTTCAGATCTGAAAACAGGCAAGATGGCGTCTATGTCCGTCCATAAAGATAGGGCATTTATCAGTTAATTTAAAGATAAAATTTCTTGGTAAGTGGCTGATAGACAGTTTGTAAAAACTTTTTAATGCTTGAAAGCAACAGCCATTTTTTGACCAAGCGCGAATTATGGAAAACCAAAATATTGTTACATAAAATCATGTTTTAGTAACTCAGCCATTTTGGGATAAATCTAGGGATTTTAGATGGCTGTTTTAATGCTGAAATGCAGCAATGTTTTTAAAAGATGTAGTCATGCTAGTAAAATAATAGGAAAGTTAAGAAAATGATTTAGAAATAACTCAAAAGAAACACATATAATAATGAGTAATTTATTGTGGAGCACTCATTTTACAAAAAAAAAAAAAAACTCTTTTAAGTGAAAATTTTACTTGAATTTTCTGAATCTTTGTACTGAAGCCTCTTTCTTTGTGAGACATTATATTCATGAAAAATTAGTAGGAGTAAAAGAAAAAGAAAACTTTGTTTTATAGAATATCACATAAATTATATAATAATATCTCCTGTAACTTTTGGAGTGTCTAAAAAGTAACAGTTATTTCAGTATTGTAATTTGTAAAATAATTTATCCTAGGTAAATTAATATTTCTATTAGCCCAAAATAATGCGAATGGGAATAAATATGACAACACCCCGTTGTTGTATTTTCTCCTGGATATCATTCAAATGAATCAATTTGTATTTTATACAAAATTAAGTATGAAATGTAATGAGAGCATTCATGCGTGTTTTTGCAAGAAATCCTTACACTACATGGCTCTGTCTTATACATTTGTTTTTGAAAATTTTGCTAACTTGCATTGCTGGGCTGTGAGTAAGCCCTCTACCACGCCCTTTGAGAAGGGCGTGGCAATATTATGTGAATCAACTTAATATATTTGTTAAGCCACTCATTTGACTGCCTTCGTTTGAAAATATAACTCGAGAGTTTGTTTGTATTTTTTTTTTCACAATTAGGGTATTAACCGTGTTTGTTAGTGCATCGAATAATGCTTAGTATCCGTATAAACACATTAATAGAACAATTCAACAGGAAACTGAAAAGTAAAGTTGTAAAACTCGAAATATTTGTTTGCACACGTTGCCCAGTATCTGCAGTAGCCTAAATCTATTTACGAGCAATTCTGCTTCAACCGTAGTCAGCACGTTAGCTGAGATTATTAAGGCGTAGCACCCGGATGCAGGTGGTCTAAGTTCGAAACTCGGTCGAACTTGTAATTTTTGTATATCAGTTCAAACGGTTTGATGTACGTGGAACCAAACAAATCTTTAGTTGCACAAACCAAATCTCTGTCTGGGTGCAACCAAGTGAGAAGAACAAAATAATTTGGTTGCACCAAACAACCCTAGTTTGATTCAACAAAACTTTTTTCTCAGTGCGTACTGTGAAAACACTCTTCATGATAAATAACCACAGTGATGATAACATTTCAAGTAGAAAGACCGGAGTAGTATTTTTTTTTGTGGAAAAAGGGGTTGACGATGATTGGGGGGGGGGGGGGGATTAAGAAAAAATAAATGCAAGTCACGAACAAATACGCTGCGTAAAAAAATTATCGCTAGGCGAACCGCATTTCGACTACTTTTTATCATTCGGCTGTAACTATTTTGCTACAAGATAAACGACCTACAATTATATCACGTGTAGCCAAATCCGGCTACAGAGTGCAACACTGGTGCATCTGCGAGTTCCCCGAAATACGCGGACGAACATCATGTTTTCGACATTCCCGAAATTCCATGCCGCTGCCAAAGACACATTGCAATGTATACAGAGTAAATATCTTGTGTACGTTATACAAACAATTCCCTGGAAACTAGTTACCAGAAAAGGATTTTTAAAATATTAGAAGTGCTTTATTGTGTATTTACAGTACCGATACATATAAAACACACAAAGTGTGAATTATTGTGTGTTTACATTACTGAGATATATCAAACATACTAAGTTAATATATCCCCGTATTTGAAATTAACATGTCTAGTAACTGCTCATTTTTACAAAACAAGCTGTTGTGAACTCTGTTTCAATACACGTGTAGTATTGCAAAATGTATCTTGGCAGTAAGTCCCCAGAAACGTGATGTGTAAGTAAAATTTTTTTTTGTAACTAGAGCATAGACTAAAAGTACCAGTGCGTCATACAATGGCTGGCTGCGTACCGCTGTAGGGGTCAGCGAGTACCGAATAATGCTCTGGGAACAACGTTTATTACTTCAGGAATGATTTATTCAGTAGTTATAATTTAGTGCTTGCAGTAAACGGAATACGTTCCAGACAGTTATTTAATACAAAATTAATTTACTGTTTTTATAGTGACTTAAAAAAAAAACTAGTAGCAAACATTACTATAGGCTGTTCACGGTAAAGCGAGCACTTTTTAAGGCCCTGCTGAATTTTTCCTTTTGACAGATTTCTATGTTCCCATCACTTTTTAATATAAACATTGCCTTGTGACAAACAAACACAGTGTATACTTTTCTTCACTCCCAAAAGTTAATGTCTGAAGCTGTAATAAATGATATTTATTAGTGGTTAATGCCGGTTACCAGGCCTTAAAAAGTGCTCATTTTACCGTGAATTGCCTATACTAGATTTTTTCGCGCCATTAACTTGCGTTCACTGACGCTTCCCTTACAATGACACATTTATAAGGAATAACGATAAAAGAAATTTCTGAACCCCTTCTGTTAAGTGGCGAAATGCTATCTCTTTGCGCAGAAACTTGCTGAATCTGTATTATGTTTTTCAATGCTTTTGCGAAATGGACTAATTAAAAAAAAAAAAAAAAGAAAAAAAAACAGTTCAGTCGAATTCGTTTTCAGATCTTCTGCCCTGGTCAAGAGGTCTGGGACGAGTGTCGCTGGAGTTTGTATCGAATCGAAACTAAACACGGCTGGCTCGACGAAGAAATCGACATAAATCTAACATTGCTCAGCAGTGTCATACAAGGGGCGAGAGATCATACTCATCTCCCACCCGGCCACACTGAATGACGCTGCTATTGGTCGAGAGTACTGCAGGGCCTGTAGGACGAACGGAGCTCCAGTGACACTAAACGTGTGCTCGTACACTCTAATATCGAAACAGGTAAACCTGTCCCAAATCAGCAGATTCGGCTGCAGATATTTTGAAACTCATCCACTTGAATCAGTAAAATTCCACTGATCAATTTAATTTCTGGTATTCACTATTTAAACAATGATTTCTTCTGATTCCTATACTAAATTCACGGTTACTTAACCACTATTCAAAAGCCCTGCTGAAGTTATATTTCCAGGATATTCCTCCGCCTCGTGCAAACTAAGCTTAACTATACATGGAAAATTACACCACAGGATAACGCACCGAATTCGTGCGCACTCAGTTGTAATAATATCTTGCATAAGAACTATTTCTTTCTAGGCGTTACCAACACACAAACATTTTCTCGCAGTTTTTAATCACATTACTTATTTTTAAATTAAGCATATAAATTAATAGATAAAATATGAACAATATTTCAATCTAACCAAAAAAAGTTACTTTTATGAACGCAAGTATAAAACGCTTGTGATACATGGCATATTTAGGGAATAACTAAACACGCCATACATGGAGAGATCATTCAAAGGTTTGATTTTTAAAAAAAGGTGAAGAAACCGCGATTGGACTGTAGAAAACTGCAATGGCCTGTCAGTCAAAGCTAAGTGCTTCCACTGGTTCGCCAGTAGATAGCAGCTCAACGAGTGAGGATTCAGTAAACTAATTGTACGGATTGGAATCACTGGTTCATATTTAGCATGTATATGATGTCGAACTATAACGCGAAGTGATAGGGTCTGTAGTGATTACGCCTCCCGAAGTATAAACGCTGTCCACAAAAAGTGACCACTTTTAAAATTAACCTTAGGAAAAAGTCACTTTTCCTGCCTGCTATATTTTAATGGACGCACGGAGTGACATTCGCCCATCAAAGTAGGTAAAACGATGGATGGAAAGTAGTTCCATATCTAAACGGCGAATAAAAAGTGTTATGTTACTATTTGTGATAACGGAAATTATTTGTTTCGCTTTCTGTTTTTTTTTTTTAATACACCAAAACATAAAAATGAGAAGATTAATGAATGATTTACTTTCCTAATAATTTCACTGTTTCAGTTGACCGACGGATGAATAAAGTGAGGTGGCACATGACAATGTTAATTTTACATATGGCGGAAGTACACACGAAGTCCATACGAGTAAATCTTTAGCAGGGCTTTGAAAAGTGCTCAGTTTACCGTGAATAACCTACACAAATATTGACTCTCCATTCGCAGTCGTACAGTATTGGAACTTGTTCCTTCGTGGGCACATGAGAGTTAGTTACAGGTCGAGGTCGTAAAGGCGGTCCACGGTGAAGTGAGCACTTTTGAAACCATTGCCTTTGAAAAACATGCGTATATTTAAACGGGCACACTGACTGTCCCGCATCCAGTAAAGTTGACATCGATGGAGAGAATGTAGTTCCGTGTATCAACGGTAAATTACAAGTGTTAAGTGGACATTTATGAATAATTAAATATTTTAGTTTATGTTTTTTTTTTTTTTTAATGCATATGAGTGTGAGAATAAAAACATTTGTAAAATATTAACTTTTCAAAATAAGTTTTCCCGTTGTCTTTGGCCTACGCACGAATAAAGTGATCAGGCCCATTGTAACGTTAATTTTACAATGTGTATACAAGAAGATCTTTAGCCATGACTTTCAGAAGTGCTCATTTTACTGTGAACTGCCAATACATCGCTGCGACGTCATTTACGCTAAACTAAGGTTAATTGTTCTCAGGTTAGGAGCAAAGAGAGTTTTCTTATGGGAGAGTGTGACATAGAGAAAATTTCCGTTGCTAGGTGCGCAGTGTTTTAAGAAGGTAAATTATTGATAACATTTTAAGCCACGTGATTAATAAAAGACAATGGTTTTACTTAGTTACGTAGTTATTTTATATTTGATTTATAATTATTTCAATTATTTAGTTTTTTTTACGTAGAAAATAGAGAAAATCTGGTAAAGGCTGGTCACAATAAAGTGAGCCCTTTTAAAAGCAACCTTAGAAAAAAGTCACTGCCCCTGCCTGCATATATTTTAACGGGTGCCCTAAGTTTCATTCACACAGTAAAGTTGGTGACGATGGATGAGAAGTAGTTCCGTATATTAAGTTGAATAAAAAATGTTAGGTAACCATTTTTAATAACTTAGGTTATTTCTTTATTTTCCTGTGTTTTTAATGCACTGAAGTGTAAAAATTAGCAGATTTGTTAAATGTTTACTTTTCTAATAATTTCACAGTTTCACTTGCCCGACGCATGAATAAACTGACAACGCCCATGACGTTAATCTTACATAAGGAGGAAGAATACATAACGTGCATACAAGTAGATCTTAAGCAGGGCTTTCAAAATACAGGTGTCGCATGTGTCGCTTACACATGCGACACCAAACTAAAAGCCTTGAGTATAATAAACCTTAGCTGCAGGAATGAGATGGGGATGGTATCACGCGGGCAGCACACATGCGCGGTATACACTGTTCACGGTAAAGAGAGCGCTTTTGAAAGCCCTGCTTAAGATCTACTTGTATGCACCTTGTGTATTCTTTCGCCTTATGTAAAATTAACATTGCAGCGGGCCTCAACACTTAATTCATGTGTCGGTCAAGTGAAACTGTGAAATTATCAGGAAAGTAAATATTCTATAAATCTGCTCATTTTTTCACTTCGATGAATTTATATAAAAAAAAAAAAAATTAAAAAAAAACAGGAAGCGAAATAAATAACTTAAGTTATCACAAATCGTTACCTAAAACTTTTTATTCGACTTTAAGATATGGAACTACTTTCCGTCCATCGTTAAAGGCTATTCACGATAAAGTGAGTACTTTTGAAATCAACCTTAAAAAAAAGTCACTGCCCCTGCCTGCATATATTTTAACGGGCGCATTGAGTGACATGTACCCAGTAAAGTTGGTAGCGCTGGAGGAGTAAGTAGTTCTATATATTACCGTCGAACCAAAAGTGTTAGGTAACCACTTGTGATAACTTAAATTATTTCTGTCGCTTTCTGTATTTTTTAGTGCATCGAAGTGTAAACATAAGCAGATTTGTACAATATTTACTTTTATAATAATTTCAAAGATTCACTTGATCGATGCAGGAATAAAGTGACGAGGCCCATGGCAACGTTAATTTTACATAAGGCTGAAGAACACACAACGTGCATACAAGTAGATCTTAAGCAGGGCTTTTAAAAGTGCTCATTTTACGATGAACAGCCTATACGAAATTTACTGGGCGCGTGTCACTCAGTGCACCCTTAAAAATATATGCAGGCGTGAGCAGTGAGTTTTTTTCCCCCTAAGGTTGATTTCAAAAGTGCTCACTTTATCGTGAACAGCCTTTAACGACGCGACACGGAACTGTATGTAACTGTAGCCCCGGGCAGAGAAGTGTGTCCCGGCCCGGCGTTCAGATGCTATCTCCGCATCAACAGAGGATAAACAAAGGAAGTCCGCAAGGTGGTCCGCCGGCTGAGGCCCCTTATCAGCTCCTACCGTCGCGCGACCTTTCCCTCCTTGCCAGACGTATACTTCCCTCCGTGTCCTCACCGCGTGAAATTGGAGCTTAAAGAGAGGCTGCCATGGTGCGCGAGCCTGGGCCCAAGTGCCGTGGAGCCCGCGACAGCAGCACTACATCGCCGCTTGAGGGTACGTTCACTATATATATAATATATATATATATATATATATATATATATATATATATATATATATATATATATATATATATATATATATATATATATATATATATAAGGCACAGAGCATTGGACATAACAGTATACAACTTTCACGCGACCACAAACTTTGGCGCGAAATTGATTCACTAATTAAAACTTGTGCATAGGCTGTTCACGGCAAAATGAACACTTTTGAAAGCCCTGCTTGAGATATGCATGTTGTTTATTCTTCCGCCTTATGTAAAATTATCATTGCCATAGGCCTCATCACTTTATTCGTGCATTGGTCAAGTGAAACTGTGATATCATTAGAAAAATATCTTAAAAATTTGTTTAGACTTTTACACTTCGACTCATAAAAAAAAAAGCAGAAACCGAAATAAATAATTTAAGTTATCACAAATGGCTACGTAACACGTTTTATTCGACTTTAAGATTGGAACAACTTTCAATCCACCATTACCAACTTTACTCGGCGAATGACACTCAGCGTGTTCATTAAAATGTACACAGCCTGGGGTAGTGACTTTTTTCTAAGGCAGAGTTCAAAAGGGTTCACTTTATCGTGAGTAGCCTTTACCCATTTTAGCCAACGAAATTCGGCGACGAGTTCGACGTCAGTAGGCAGTGTTGTAAATAATGGATTTCCGTAAAATATTGTAATATTGTATTGAAAAAGGACAGCAATTTAAAATATTTGGCATTTTTTCCCCTTACTTTAAAATCTTTGCTTTTCCGATTGTAAAGATGTGTATAGAATTTAAAGATTTCTGCTAGTAAACTGTCACCTGTTCTTTCCTCTAAATTTATATCCGTTACCTTTCCTTCGTTTTTGCAGCATAACTGTTCCTCCAATTTAAATAAACAACTTCGTCGGAAATGTTTTATCCTGCTCTCGTCGGCTATTGTCCCATGCACCTGCAATGAAATATAACAATGTCCTTTGTGCGCTATGACAGGATCCCTCGCGCATACTGCCTGTTTTGTGCAGTCGTGAAACAAACGTTTGAAAACATGGTGGTCAAACGTTATGCACACGATGTATGTCCTATATTTACTGCTATGCTTTCGATCGCTAGCCAAGCTTAACGCGGTCATTTTGTATTTATCTAAATACGCATTCATAAAAATTAACAGCCACAAATTGTGTATTTTTTTTATCTGAATTCCGGAATCGAACACCTACCTTTCTGGAAGTAGAGACATACTGCCGGAAGGGAAAATTAGGAAAAACATTCCCACTGGATGACGTATGGTCCTATGAATGGTTTCTCGTCAACGGCATCATTACATCTTCCAGAAAAAAAATCTTCACATAAATGCATTTCGAAAGTCATCCACATAGATTTTCCTCTGCTGCTGGATTGAACACACCATGCATCCCCTCTACGCCCCGTGCGTGGCAATAGAAACAACAAAAGGCGTAATCTGCTAGTGCCACGTCGAGAAACATTCTTACGCAGCTCGGACAGCGTAAGAAGAAGTATCGCAAAAATGACATTTTTAGCCACCTCCTAACATTCGACATGCAGTTTTTGCACGCAAAACTCAAACTTTATCACTGTAGAAACTCATTCGTGAGTGACTTAGTTAGGTCTTCTCACACGCACAGCAGCCAATGATAAAATATCAACTGCTCAATTCATCTGCGGTGAATCTTTAATGATAGTCAAATTAGAGTAGCAAAAAATATATACAGCAGTTTTTCGCTGTGTTGTAGTGTGAAATCTCAGAGCTGCAACTTATTTCATTTTTATGTGCTGGTTGGTGATGATGGTAGAGGGGTTCAATAATAATAATTACAATAGTAATAATCTTGTTTTTTTACTTATAAACGTTGGAACACCACGAATGCAATCTAAGTAACGAATTGGGAGGATGCATAATAATAAACCGAGATTTGAAAAAAAATTTAAAAGTCACCATGCATGACAAGTTTCGTTGTTTCCTCAACATGTCATGTATCATAAGCGTCTTGTAGTTGTGAGTACCTTATTTTTGTTAAATTCAGCTTTTACTTGTATTTTTTCTATAAATTGGAATGTTTCATTTATACTTATTATGAATAAAAACAGGGAGAACATAGGTATGTTGGTAATGCCTCCTAACAAATAGTTCTTATGCACAATATTATTACGCTGAGTGCGCGTGAAAGTAGTGCGTTGTCCCTCTAGTGTGAATTCCTAAACTTAGTTAAGTTTTGTATTCATGAGGCGGATGAATATCCTGGACGTAGAACTTCAGCAGGGCTTCAGAAATGTGGGAAGTAACCATGAAAGGACTATAGTATGGACACAAAACACAAACTGGTAGCAAATTACCGGCACCGCATTCTGCCGAGACTGAACCCCGCGAGATCCTATATGCGAGTCACATTACCAAACACACTCGGTCAAAGTGAGTTCACTCAATTTCTTTATGTTTATTGTTTATTATTCTCATACTGGGAAGCTCAATAGGTAGGCCTACTATAAAATTGGGTAACTAACAATTTTCGTCGCCAGGTAACAACTGGTGTTGCATGTGTACCGGATTTTCTTCATTTTGCATGTAAAAAATCGAACAAACACAATTTTTTCATGAAATAAAAAAAAATCCTTTTCTTAAATTTTTCCGACTGGTATTGTATTATAAACTTTGTAAGTCCCTCTTTGTTCTTCGCACTAGAACAGAAATTTAACCAAATATGACCACACAACGTTTAATACGGTTTATTATTATGTGGTAAGACTGAATTTAATTATAACTTCGAATTACACTGTGAGTTTGCAAATGATTGTGTTAACAGAAACGAAAAAATGCTATTGATGACAGCAACATTTATCTCGTTCTTAAAATAATATTTTTTTTTCTTTACAAAATGAGCGGTTTTATGAAAGCATAGTGCTAATCACGTTTGTATTTTTACCGTTTACGATTCTACACACCATTGGAAGGGCTACGTTATAGGCCTAGTTAGAAAATATTTAACACTTAATATCCAAGCTGCCTACCAAGCCAGCAGCAGCAAACTTCAAATGGGGAATAAATGGCAAACGAAATTCCGTCTCATTGCGCCAATTTTAAATATGACTATTTTAAACAAAAAAAAAACATTTTGACTCGACTTTCTCAGAAAATATTGCCATATAAAATTATTAAAAAAAAAACAGTTATCTTTTTTGTCAAGTGCAAGTAATTTCAATATTCATTTTAGAAAAAATGTAAACAAAACAATCGGTAAGAGATCTTAACATAGCAACATTCCTTAAGTAATTTCACTTAGAATACTTTCTGTTTGATAGGCAGGGCAGTTTATATATTGGCAACATTTTTCCATTTACCGCTAGGATAAAAGCGACCACTTTAGAACACCCGCACACTTTGCGGCAGAAATTTCCCATGTGCTAAACTCCCCCATAAGGCATATGGGTTTCTTCCTAACCTGACTAGAATAAACATAGGTAATTTTAAAAATCATTGAAATATTGCTTAGAGCACGTCTCATTTCTACACTTCCTAACTGTGTAATTGAATGTCTATTTTATTTTATTTTTTTTATTTCTGTTCCATAAATGTACACCTCAGAAGGAAAAAGCTTCTTATAAGGGCAATGTCATAATTTTTTTACAGTAATTTCAGTAGTATAAAATTATTTACAATAAAAATACAATTTAATGAAAATTTAATAGAAATCAATAGTAACGTACACTGCAACGTAAATATTCAATATTAAAATCTAAATTATTCATTCCCCAGGAATTGAAAATCTCTATGTTCAGCGCTCTAAATAATATTAGCAGTTAAGTTTGTTATTTGTACAATTTACCACCCAAAGCCACGATACATTTAAATATGACATATATGTGAATTTGTAACCTTCTTAACGCAATTTGAACAAGCAGTCATACAAAACATACATTACATTTACTCATACGTTGGCCTATACACTGTGTGTAAGTAATACAATTCTTATATTATCACAGATTAAAAATTATAATTTATATTGAATTCTACCAAAAATTTTTCCTAACTTCTTTTGTTTGTTCCAAAAATTCTTTTGGATTGTAGGAAGAACAAATTAATATTTGTTTGCTGTAACCTCACCATTTTTTTAATTTTCCAGTTTTATTATTTCTTGTGGTATTTTTAGACTGGTATACCTACATTATGAATTCTTATTTTAAATTGAGGACTATTATGTCATACGGGTCTAAGTTTATTTTCCGTAAGTATCATAATCATGTACATCTTCATCTTTTTAAATTTATTGATTTATATAGCAAAATGTTAGAATTTTATAGATATATCCAATTGTAAACGCGACGAATCCTGATTTATAAAGAGCGAAAATATTCAATATTTTCTCTGCCTCTTGGATATCAGTTTCTTGGCGTGACACAAGGCAGCTCTGTAATCGCTATTGCATACTCGTGGCGTCATTGTGCGACAACTGTCAACTGTCCCTCTTTTTTTTTCAGAGAGCTAAACACTGCGGCTCTTGGTTAAATTATATAATCAGTTAAAACAACTCAATTTTGAATTTATACCAAATGTGGTTAGTCCTCTAGCCTTGATGTATCTGAGATTTTTTTTCCTAGTGGAAATCTTTAAGGCTCTACAAAATGAAAGTAACGTTTTATAAGAAGATTCAGTCACTTAGAGGAATGTCGCCATTAAACTTTCCCGTATCAACTGTAGTATTTTTGTGGTATTTATAAGTTATTTCGTGTACCATCTATGCGCTCACAGATATGCAGAGAATTTTAACTACGTAATATTAAATTGGCAATTTAAGAAGTTAACCACCGTGTTTTCTTTTTGGCTGGAGGGAGGAGAGCACTAGAAAATTTTAATCGGAATTTATAAAATAAATGTATATTAATTATGAATGTAGAAACCTACTATTAATGTCAGATAGTAATATGATGTAGTCTAACAGTTACTATTACTTCGGAATATAGTACCGTATGCATAGTCGACTTCAATTCGTTTCGGAGATTGAACTCACACTTGAAATAATAATTTTTGGATAACAATTTTAGGACAGCTGAAAAATGGGTAAATGTTTTGCATACAAAATCGTTAAAGATTTACATTTGCAATTTTACTTTGACATGGCTACTTACAACATGCATATGGTCCATGGTTATTGCGGAGTGGATGCCAGGTATATTGAGGTAAGTATAAAGGCCCTGGTATTCATAACTACAGGCTGTTCACGGTAAAATGAGCACTGTTGAGGCCCTAGTTACTTTTTCTTTCAGCCATGTTTTATTATTTAACCACATTTTAAAATAAATACTAGAATGTAAGTAATAAACACAGTGTGAATATTCGACCGCTATCTGAATTTAACCTCCAAGGCTACAATAAAATATATTTATCGACTGTTATTCCAAACGAGACGGCTTTCAAAAGAGCTGACTTTACCGTGAACGGCCTATATCAACCAGTAGAAGAGAGGTTCAAGAAGATGGAGAGCAGGGAGAGGAAATAACCATCTTCATCTTTATACGATAGATGAACGTACTACGCAATCTTCCCCTCATCAGGGCGCCTACAATTAAATATAGGCTGTTCGTGTTAAACTGAGTACTTTTGAAAGCACTACTCGAATGTATGTCGTGTAATCTTTTGCCGTAGCTAAAATTATAACATTGTCATTCTCATGATCAAATTATTCATGCGTCGCGTCGGTCAGGCAAAGCTGTAAAAAAAATTTACAATGTTTTATATTTTTATACTTATACGCATTAAAAAACATAGAGCAAAAATAATAATTTTTAATGTTTCCCTAACACTTCTAATTCGAAGTTTAGTCATTACCACCTTTGCTGGGTGCTTGTCGGTTAGTGTGCCTTGTAAAAATATATGCAGGTAGGGGCAGTGACATTTTTCAAAGGTTGATTTCAAAAATGATTAAATAATCGTTAATTGCCTTTAAACGTATTTCTTGTTCTAGAGGAAAGGGAGATCCTCTCTCACACATAAGGTAATCTCGCCCTCCCACGCGCCCTAAACAAAGTGCAAACTAAGCTGACTTCATTCCGCTACATTAGCCCCATCTTCCCATAGGATACGCTGAAGGGGAGATTTATATGCTAGATGCTGTGTCGGGCGAGGAATATAGCGTCTATATCGCGAAGTAAATATGAAATGGTTCAAGGGCATACACTGTAAAAAAAAGTGCAAAGCAAAGTAAATAATTTTTTGAGGCTGTTTTGTTTAATGTAGCAAAATCTTGCTTTAATTCAAAGGCAACGTTAAAGACACTTAGGTTTTCTATTGTCAAACTTTTTCTTTGTTTATTTTTTTAAATTAATTTTTTTCATTGACTCACTATATATATATATATATATATATATATATATATATATATATATATATATATATATATATATATATATATATATATATATATATCAAGTCTAACGTTTTCCTGAAGTGTTTGTGCGTAGTTCAAGGCTCACATTTCTTTCCCGTTGCAGTTAAACTTGGTCATTTGCCATCTGCAAAGTTGTGTTCGATAATTCGTTGACCGATGGTCCGGTGCACGTCAGCCAGATCCACCGACGATTACAGAACGGCTGAACCGGCAGATGCATCGATTCAACCGACCTCGAGCAAAACAGTTAGTGAATATCACGTGTACACCGATCGATACATCGATGAATTTCCGAAAACGCGGATGGCATTTGGCGATGACGAAGAATTCAGCTGGTAAAGCGTGTAGCAAGGGACCGGGAGGTGGAAAGCCGTATGAACGGAGTGTGTCGATACGCCAAGGTTCGGCTACAATCGCGTTGACGCTACAGTAACGCGTTACAATAACTCATGAATCCACGCGGCACTGGCTACAATATACGTAAAACGTTGCCGCGACGCTAAACGTCAAACGCAACGCGTTGAAAGTAGGCCAACATTCAAGTCTTGGCGTTTAACGTTTAACGCCAACCAATCAGAGTTCAAGACGTCACAAACACGTGAAAACAATGGTACAGACGATCGTCAACAGATGGTGCCACTATCGCTGTACGCTTTTATTATGTGTATGTTATATGAAATCAATATACAAATAACGCAAAACCTATTTACAAATAATCGAGTTTAACTATTAACTAAGCGGATTTTTTTTAAAAGGTTTATTTTTAAATTATTAACACAAACAAAACTATTTGTAAACATACGCCTACATAATTTTTATTTTTATTCCTGTAAATGTTGGTTGCAGGAATGCCAGTTTTATTAAGGTGACGTTTAACGTTTACCGTTTTGCGTCAAGTTGATTGTACACGAGCCTATATTTTTGGGCGAAATAACTCGAGGCGAGGTGAAGCGAGTAAGTGGTGATGGTTGGTGGTCGGACTATAGACGATTCACGGTAAAGTGAGCACTTTTTAAGGCCATGGTGAATTTTTGCTTTCAGCCAATGTCTATGTTTCTATAACCTCTCAACAAAAACATTGCCATGTGACTAACAAACACAGTGTATACTTTTCACCGCTCCCAAAAGTTAACGTCTGAAGCTGTAATGAATCATATTTATTAGTGGTTAATGCCTGTTGGAACGGCCTTAAGACGTGTTCCCTTTACCGTGAACAGCCTATACGCTGCGTCAGTGTCTTCGCTGCACACAAGACAAGGCCACGCTGTCCGGGCAGGCGGACCGTCTTCGCGCTATACTCTCATCACACACAACTTGAGAGCTCACCCGCGATCGCTACAAGCCGGTATCTCTCAACTGCTGCTCTTCGCTTCCTTATTATTTCGCATTTCAAAATAGCTGTGAAAAAAATCATGAGGTGTATTAGATTTTTTCTGTTTTACGGCCAGGGTCTCATAACAACGGATATTTGTTTTGACGTCTTCTTAAATGGCGATGGTAATATCATCCAAGACAGCAGTTACCTTTATCGAGATCATTCGATTTGATCTCAGTTTTTTTAAAAATCCAAAATACGTTTTATTTGTGAAACGTTTAGCCTTACTCCTTGCTTTCCTGTATCCCCTTCCCTGCTATTCAGGCAACTTTATTTTTCTGAAATATTTTTTTTGCTCTTTTTACTATAAATGTTTCAACAACTACTGCTACACACTGTAAAATAAAATTGTATAATTTTACACTGAATACACTAAATGTATGTGGCAGCAGTGTCTCCAATGTCAGTGTAATGTTACACCTGCATATGTTTTTTTTTTACTCTATGTCCAAGTAAATTTAGCTTCAAATTAGTAAAATAACATATACTTTGTACAACTTATTTTACATAGAATGGTTTAAAGTTACTATTACTATGTAGTAGAAAATAAACTGCAAAATTCGTGTATTTTCTCTCCATGGCAAGTAAATTTACACAGACATCGCAATTGTAATTTCACCACTGTGTATGTGTATTTGTTCACTAACAAGATATTAAAATCGCAGATTCATTGTTATTATAATTACAGGATTTCTGTACATTTTTCACTGTTCTCCTAAACAATTTTACCCTCCGCATTTGTTATTTTACAACTGCGTCATGTTAATTCACTTACTGTGTTAGTGTATTTTTATAATGTTCACGTTAATTTACACCGTTTTGTATTGTGGTTGTTAAACAGAGTTTTAAAAAGTAATTTCCAAAATGTGGGTAGCAATTAACTGCCCTCATCATTGCCGAAGCTCAGAGCGGGGGGTGTGCTCGGGCCCTTGTGAGGGCCCTTATGCCACCCATACGGTTGCAGCAGTTGTATCTCTCTGCGGGCTGAGGAAGTTTCCCTCACCAGACCGCAAATAACACATAGCCCAGAGGTCAGGACGCCCTGCACGTCCCGGCGCAACTCAGACAGCCCGCCAGTCAGACCAGCAAAGCCGCGGTAACAATTAACTGCAATTATAGAAGACGTAGTTATATACAAAAGCTAGCATATTCAATCAGCGGGAGATAATATCTCCTTTTGAACACACAAAAGGAGATCGAAGTAGTTCTATTCCCTACCGCTAGATCATATGTTTTAAACAAACACTTGCAGTTATATTTGAATTCACAGGAACATTGGTGCAAAATTACAAATACTGTACTCGTTTTAGCAAATTACACATACAAATGTAAAATTATCGCAAGAAAGTTTAGACACACGGTCATAGTAAAATTGCACAAATGAAGATGTACAACTATATACTGATATTGGCTGTCTATGCAACGAACATGTAGCAGTTAAAATACATAACTTAAGGTTAAAACAGTGAGTAGGTATATTCTCACGCATTCATCAAAATATGTAAATTAACACCAACATTGTGTTTACTAAGCCATACATTCTTGTATTTTCACCAAAGATATGTAGTACTCTCTGTATTTTTAAGAACATATGTGTAAAGTTACACGTACTATAGTTGTATTTACAAATTACACATACAGAATGTAAAATTACCAAAAATTTGCGTGTGTAAATTTACACATTTTTTTTTTTTTTTTCAATGTATGACCATGGATTACTCAGTGGTTAGTCACAATATTTTTCTCTTTTGAGGCCCACTGCCTTTTAACGGGGGCTATGCCACTTCTAGATTCCAAGACCTGGAGGGAATTTCGTGTGATTTAACTGCGGGGGCTGTGGTTGACTCTACCAACGTCTAAGGTTTTTTTTTTTTCTCGCATTTCCTTTCCCGTATCCGTGGCTCGCTGCTCCATACCCATCTCATTCGACCTCGGCCTTTCTCGGGTCTGGCTGGAACTACGGGCATGTCCTTGGGTATCGCAGCAAGACCCATTTGTGCCAGCATTTTTTTCTTTTCATGTTGTCCTTGCTTGTAGGCAATAGAAGCACAAATTTAAGTATTAATGTCTTTATCAGGTGTTTTGTGTCATAGAAAAAAATGTATTGTCAGTTATGTTAGCCCGTGCAGGATGAAAACCCAGTGCACACACATAACAAGAAGTAGTATAATTTTTTCCCTGTGCTGTACACTACGAGGCATATTGCAAATAATAATGCGAACAATTGATTCGTGAATCGCGCTACTTCTTCTAGTACATTGTTAAAAACCGACTTATTGGTCAGTTCATACCTAAAAGGAGCTAAGGGCATTCCTAAATAATTAGTCATGATTAGGTAGAGCAAAAAAGTATAAAATGGGGTTTATTGAACATAAGGATTATACACAGTGGCGTGTAGTGAGTTTTTTTTACAGGATAAGAAAATTTCTACTAACAAACGCAACTTCTAACTTTGCGTACCCTCCACATGTATTTCCGTTTTATTACCTAACATTAGTTATAAAATAGAAACGAAGTTAATATAGTAATAATTAGACTGAATATTATTTGGAGAACATATTACAAATTATAAGAAAACTCCCGTTTTTCCGAACACTTACATTCACTTTCCAAGAAAAGATGTAGGACTGCAGGACACAAACTAAACGATTGCTTTCTCTCGAGCGTGTGGCGTGTTGTTGCTTGCGAGTTCGATATCGATTCTTCGCTAGTCGCTCCCGTTTGTGGAAATAAAGACTAAATAACAGCACTATACGTTTACAGTACGGGAGTTACGAAAACTCTGTTACTCGAATCGGAGATGGGAAACACAGAATTAAATGTGTTTAAAGTTAAGGCGAAAATTGTAAAGAGTCAAACATTTCCAATATGTACAGGGCAAGCATTGCTTACCTTGCGGCTATGGAATAAACGCCACTGATTATACAATAACTATTTACGTGACAGTTGATCGGGGGAGCTTAAACTGAATATCAAGATGTTATTTAATTATGCTAGGATTATTTAGCACACGCCACTACCATTGAAATCTAATTAGAAAGTCCCCGCATTGTTACTGTTGCTGGAGGCTGATTCTAGGATGCGGTTAACGACGGTCGGATACACCCATCTTCTGTAGTCATCTCGTTCCAACGGCCGGACGACAAAAGACGCCGTTCCTAGTGTTACGTTGGCCTATATCGGTTGCATTGTTTAGTATTTTCGATCCCGTTTACTAGCCAGTGGAGGAGGTTTCTGCATCTGCCATTCGTAAGGGATTTCTGTAATCGCGCTCGTGCCCTGGTTCAATGTTTGACGGTGTGATCAGGCGGGCCATCCGCCTAAGGCTTGAGCACTTCACAACATCTCCCCCGATGTTCACCAGCTGGATGCCCTCATCTCTCCCTAAAGTTTGTGTGTAATATGTAGATGACTGGGAGTTGCGGGGTTCATCTTGTTGGAGTAGGAATATGGACTCTGCTACGGTAGGAAAATTTTTGAAAGGAATGATAATAGGCAGATAAGTTAGGTCTAAGGAACTGCCGATTGTTTTTGTGCAGTCTTCAGGTAAGGTGGGCCGTACAAATGCTGTGCTGTGTTTGGACCGAGGCCGTGCGGGTTTAGCACTTGCATTTCCGCTGGGTTTGCGAAGTATCTTCTATGCAAGTGCGGCTGACGCCCCGTGGGCGATTCACGAACGCGCCAGCCTGTCTCGAGGTTGTGAGTCCCTAAACACTACTTGGGGTGGATTGTTTGATACATTAATTCTTGTAAAGAATGAAACAGCAATACAATGTGAAACAATGGTAACTACAGTGAAAAAGAGTTTAAACAATCTCAATTGTTAAAAAATAACTGCTCTCCATGTTACAAAAATAATTGTGTTTTGTTTGCACAGAAAATACACTAGCTGAAAAATAAATACATGTTAGAACAGTGACAAAAATCGTAATGTGATAGGAAAATGTTACATACTGAAATGGGATGTGACGTCACGGTGGTAGGATACGGATGGGATGGTATCAAAATGTAGATTATTATTTAATTAATAATTGAAACACTCATAATTTTCAAAGAGAAAAGAAATGTTGCAGAGGTTTTTCTTCTACGTTTCAATTCTTAAGAGGGGAATGGAAGGGATACTTAAAGGAACTTAGTATTATTAAATGTATTCTAATATACACTAGTATTTGAAGATAATGAAACCAATTTTGAACATAACAAATAATGTATTTGACAGTAAAATGTTTATTCTTATAATAAATAACAATAAAAATAGTATGTGAATATAATTCTTTAAATTATTCAACAAAGTTTCTTGTTTATAAAAGAACGAAAATCTTAAATTTCAATATGAGAAATGTCATGTCATAACTACATGTTGTGTGACCACGCTCTTATAAACTAATAAAAGTGAGATGTCTCTTCGTCATAAAATTGATGTCAACAAATCATTATTTCATTCGTAGGATGTGTTATTGTAGTTTTTTCTCATAACGTATACACCTATTTCTGCAAGAATTAAAATGTGTTTTTTTTTTACTTTCAAATTCCTTTAAACTAAAATTTATTTATAAATAAAAAAATAAAAAAAGCAGTTTTTGGAGGCCTGTTATTAGTAATCTTAATTCGTTTAAGTTTAAATATCCATTATGTAATCATTTTTAAACTAAAATTAATTGTGAAGTTTTACTGTTACCTGAGCGGTGGCGCAGTGGCTAGCGCACTCGCCTCCCACCAAGGTGATCCGGGTTCGACCCCCGGCGGGTACGCTCCCGGATTTTCGCTGGACGATGCGAAAACCCGCTTACCGGCGGGTTTTCGCCGGTAAGCCGTTTTCCGGAACCCGTACGTGCCCGTCAGCCCTGAACATGACATGAAATGAGACCCTAGGGTGGAGCGGCGCTGGAATGCAAGGGCGGGGGAAACGGGAGTGCCCCGAGAAAACCCGCCGGTAAGCGTTTATTCCATAGCCGCAAGGTAAGCAATGCTTGCCCTGTACATATTGGAAATGTTTGACTCTTTACAATTTTCGCCTTAACTTTAAACACATTTAATTCTGTGTTTCCCATCTCCGATTCGAGTAACAGAGTTTTCGTAACTCCCGTACTGTAAACGTATAGTGCTGTTATTTAGTCTTTATTTCCACAAACGGGAGCGACTAGCGAAGAATCGATATCGAACTCGCAAGCAACAACACGCCACACGCTCGAGAGAAAGCAATCGTTTAGTTTGTGTCCTGCAGTCCTACATCTTTTCTTGGAAAGTGAATGTAAGTGTTCGGAAAAACGGGAGTTTTCTTATAATTTGTAATATGTTCTCCAAATAATATTCAGTCTAATTATTACTATATTAACTTCGTTTCTATTTTATAACTAATGTTAGGTAATAAAACGGAAATACATGTGGAGGGTACGCAAAGTTAGAAGTTGCGTTTGTTAGTAGAAATTTTCTTATCCTGTAAAAAAAACTCACTACACGCCACTGTGTATAATCCTTATGTTCAATAAACCCCATTTTATACTTTTTTGCTCTACCTAATCATGACTAATTATTTAGGAATGCCCTTAGCTCCTTTTAGGTATGAACTGACCAATAAGTCGGTTTTTAACAATGTACTAGAAGAAGTAGCGCGATTCACGAATCAATTGTTCGCATTATTATTTGCAATATGCCTCGTAGTGTACAGCACAGGGAAAAAATTATACTACTTCTTGTTATGTGTGTGCACTGGGTTTTCATCCTGCACGGGCTAACATAACTGACAATACATTTTTTTCTATGACACAAAACACCTGATAAAGACATTAATACTTAAATTTGTGCTTCTATTGCCTACAAGCAAGGACAACATGAAAAGAAAAAAATGCTGGCACAAATGGGTCTTGCTGCGATACCCAAGGACATGCCCGTAGTTCCAGCCAGACCCGAGAAAGGCCGAGGTCGAATGAGATGGGTATGGAGCAGCGAGCCACGGATACGGGAAAGGAAATGCGAGAAAAAAAAAAAAACCTTAGACGTTGGTAGAGTCAACCACAGCCCCCGCAGTTAAATCACACGAAATTCCCTCCAGGTCTTGGAATCTAGAAGTGGCATAGCCCCCGTTAAAAGGCAGTGGGCCTCAAAAGAGAAAAATATTGTGACTAACCACTGAGTAATCCATGGTCATACATTGAAAAAAAAAAAAAAAAAATGTGTAAATTTACACACGCAAATTTTTGGTAATTTTACATTCTGTATGTGTAATTTGTAAATACAACTATAGTACGTGTAACTTTACACATATGTTCTTAAAATACAGAGAGTACTACATATCTTTGGTGAAAATACAAGAATGTATGGCTTAGTAAACACAATGTTGGTGTTAATTTACATATTTTGATGAATGCGTGAGAATATACCTACTCACTGTTTTAACCTTAAGTTATGTATTTTAACTGCTACATGTTCGTTGCATAGACAGCCAATATCAGTATATAGTTGTACATCTTCATTTGTGCAATTTTACTATGACCGTGTGTCTAAACTTTCTTGCGATAATTTTACATTTGTATGTGTAATTTGCTAAAACGAGTACAGTATTTGTAATTTTGCACCAATGTTCCTGTGAATTCAAATATAACTGCAAGTGTTTGTTTAAAACATATGATCTAGCGGTAGGGAATAGAACTACTTCGATCTCCTTTTGTGTGTTCAAAAGGAGATATTATCTCCCGCTGATTGAATATGCTAGCTTTTGTATATAACTACGTCTTCTATAATTGCAGTTAATTGTTACCGCGGCTTTGCTGGTCTGACTGGCGGGCTGTCTGAGTTGCGCCGGGACGTGCAGGGCGTCCTGACCTCTGGGCTATGTGTTATTTGCGGTCTGGTGAGGGAAACTTCCTCAGCCCGCAGAGAGATACAACTGCTGCAACCGTATGGGTGGCATAAGGGCCCTCACAAGGGCCCGAGCACACCCCCCGCTCTGAGCTTCGGCAATGATGAGGGCAGTTAATTGCTACCCACATTTTGGAAATTACTTTTTAAAACTCTGTTTAACAACCACAATACAAAACGGTGTAAATTAACGTGAACATTATAAAAATACACTAACACAGTAAGTGAATTAACATGACGCAGTTGTAAAATAACAAATGCGGAGGGTAAAATTGTTTAGGAGAACAGTGAAAAATGTACAGAAATCCTGTAATTATAATAACAATGAATCTGCGATTTTAATATCTTGTTAGTGAACAAATACACATACACAGTGGTGAAATTACAATTGCGATGTCTGTGTAAATTTACTTGCCATGGAGAGAAAATACACGAATTTTGCAGTTTATTTTCTACTACATAGTAATAGTAACTTTAAACCATTCTATGTAAAATAAGTTGTACAAAGTATATGTTATTTTACTAATTTGAAGCTAAATTTACTTGGACATAGAGTAAAAAAAAAACATATGCAGGTGTAACATTACACTGACATTGGAGACACTGCTGCCACATACATTTAGTGTATTCAGTGTAAAATTATACAATTTTATTTTACAGTGTATAGCAGTAGTTGTTGAAACATTTATAGTAAAAAGAGCAAAAAAAATATTTCAGAAAAATAAAGTTGCCTGGATAGCAGGGAAGGGGATACAGGAAAGCAAGGAGTAAGGCTAAACGTTTCACAAATAAAACGTATTTTGGATTTTTAAAAAAACTGAGATCAAATCGAATGATCTCGATAAAGGTAACTGCTGTCTTGGATGATATTACCATCGCCATTTAAGAAGACGTCAAAACAAATATCCGTTGTTATGAGACCCTGGCCGTAAAACAGAAAAAATCTAATACACCTCATGATTTTTTTCACAGCTATTTTGAAATGCGAAATAATAAGGAAGCGAAGAGCAGCAGTTGAGAGATACCGGCTTGTAGCGATCGCGGGTGAGCTCTCAAGTTGTGTGTGATGAGAGTATAGCGCGAAGACGGTCCGCCTGCCCGGACAGCGTGGCCTTGTCTTGTGTGCAGCGAAGACACTGACGCAGCGTATAGGCTGTTCACGGTAAAGGGAACACGTCTTAAGGCCGTTCCAACAGGCATTAACCACTAATAAATATGATTCATTACAGCTTCAGACGTTAACTTTTGGGAGCGGTGAAAAGTATACACTGTGTTTGTTAGTCACATGGCAATGTTTTTGTTGAGAGGTTATAGAAACATAGACATTGGCTGAAAGCAAAAATTCACCATGGCCTTAAAAAGTGCTCACTTTACCGTGAATCGTCTATAGTCCGACCACCAACCATCACCACTTACTCGCTTCACCTCGCCTCGAGTTATTTCGCCCAAAAATATAGGCTCGTGTACAATCAACTTGACGCAAAACGGTAAACGTTAAACGTCACCTTAATAAAACTGGCATTCCTGCAACCAACATTTACAGGAATAAAAATAAAAATTATGTAGGCGTATGTTTACAAATAGTTTTGTTTGTGTTAATAATTTAAAAATAAACCTTTTAAAAAAAATCCGCTTAGTTAATAGTTAAACTCGATTATTTGTAAATAGGTTTTGCGTTATTTGTATATTGATTTCATATAACATACACATAATAAAAGCGTACAGCGATAGTGGCACCATCTGTTGACGATCGTCTGTACCATTGTTTTCACGTGTTTGTGACGTCTTGAACTCTGATTGGTTGGCGTTAAACGTTAAACGCCAAGACTTGAATGTTGGCCTACTTTCAACGCGTTGCGTTTGACGTTTAGCGTCGCGGCAACGTTTTACGTATATTGTAGCCAGTGCCGCGTGGATTCATGAGTTATTGTAACGCGTTACTGTAGCGTCAACGCGATTGTAGCCGAACCTTGGCGTATCGACACACTCCGTTCATACGGCTTTCCACCTCCCGGTCCCTTGCTACACGCTTTACCAGCTGAATTCTTCGTCATCGCCAAATGCCATCCGCGTTTTCGGAAATTCATCGATGTATCGATCGGTGTACACGTGATATTCACTAACTGTTTTGCTCGAGGTCGGTTGAATCGATGCATCTGCCGGTTCAGCCGTTCTGTAATCGTCGGTGGATCTGGCTGACGTGCACCGGACCATCGGTCAACGAATTATCGAACACAACTTTGCAGATGGCAAATGACCAAGTTTAACTGCAACGGGAAAGAAATGTGAGCCTTGAACTACGCACAAACACTTCAGGAAAACGTTAGACTTGATATATATATATATATATATATATATATATATATATATATATATATATATATATATATATATATATATATATATATATATATATATATATAGTGAGTCAATGAAAAAAATTAATTTAAAAAAATAAACAAAGAAAAAGTTTGACAATAGAAAACCTAAGTGTCTTTAACGTTGCCTTTGAATTAAAGCAAGATTTTGCTACATTAAACAAAACAGCCTCAAAAAATTATTTACTTTGCTTTGCACTTTTTTTTACAGTGTATGCCCTTGAACCATTTCATATTTACTTCGCGATATAGACGCTATATTCCTCGCCCGACACAGCATCTAGCATATAAATCTCCCCTTCAGCGTATCCTATGGGAAGATGGGGCTAATGTAGCGGAATGAAGTCAGCTTAGTTTGCACTTTGTTTAGGGCGCGTGGGAGGGCGAGATTACCTTATGTGTGAGAGAGGATCTCCCTTTCCTCTAGAACAAGAAATACGTTTAAAGGCAATTAACGATTATTTAATCATTTTTGAAATCAACCTTTGAAAAATGTCACTGCCCCTACCTGCATATATTTTTACAAGGCACACTAACCGACAAGCACCCAGCAAAGGTGGTAATGACTAAACTTCGAATTAGAAGTGTTAGGGAAACATTAAAAATTATTATTTTTGCTCTATGTTTTTTAATGCGTATAAGTATAAAAATATAAAACATTGTAAATTTTTTTTACAGCTTTGCCTGACCGACGCGACGCATGAATAATTTGATCATGAGAATGACAATGTTATAATTTTAGCTACGGCAAAAGATTACACGACATACATTCGAGTAGTGCTTTCAAAAGTACTCAGTTTAACACGAACAGCCTATATTTAATTGTAGGCGCCCTGATGAGGGGAAGATTGCGTAGTACGTTCATCTATCGTATAAAGATGAAGATGGTTATTTCCTCTCCCTGCTCTCCATCTTCTTGAACCTCTCTTCTACTGGTTGATATAGGCCGTTCACGGTAAAGTCAGCTCTTTTGAAAGCCGTCTCGTTTGGAATAACAGTCGATAAATATATTTTATTGTAGCCTTGGAGGTTAAATTCAGATAGCGGTCGAATATTCACACTGTGTTTATTACTTACATTCTAGTATTTATTTTAAAATGTGGTTAAATAATAAAACATGGCTGAAAGAAAAAGTAACTAGGGCCTCAACAGTGCTCATTTTACCGTGAACAGCCTGTAGTTATGAATACCAGGGCCTTTATACTTACCTCAATATACCTGGCATCCACTCCGCAATAACCATGGACCATATGCATGTTGTAAGTAGCCATGTCAAAGTAAAATTGCAAATGTAAATCTTTAACGATTTTGTATGCAAAACATTTACCCATTTTTCAGCTGTCCTAAAATTGTTATCCAAAAATTATTATTTCAAGTGTGAGTTCAATCTCCGAAACGAATTGAAGTCGACTATGCATACGGTACTATATTCCGAAGTAATAGTAACTGTTAGACTACATCATATTACTATCTGACATTAATAGTAGGTTTCTACATTCATAATTAATATACATTTATTTTATAAATTCCGATTAAAATTTTCTAGTGCGCTCCTCCCTCCAGCCAAAAAGAAAACACGGTGGTTAACTTCTTAAATTGCCAATTTAATATTACGTAGTTAAAATTCTCTGCATATCTGTGAGCGCATAGATGGTACACGAAATAACTTATAAATACCACAAAAATACTACAGTTGATACGGGAAAGTTTAATGGCGACATTCCTCTAAGTGACTGAATCTTCTTATAAAACGTTACTTTCATTTTGTAGAGCCTTAAAGATTTCCACTAGGAAAAAAAATCTCAGATACATCAAGGCTAGAGGACTAACCACATTTGGTATAAATTCAAAATTGAGTTGTTTTAACTGATTATATAATTTAACCAAGAGCCGCAGTGTTTAGCTCTCTGAAAAAAAAGAGGGACAGTTGACAGTTGTCGCACAATGACGCCACGAGTATGCAATATACCACACCCATTCTTCTCGTGGAACACTCACTCCAAATGGTTCTTCTTACACTAAACACAATGTGTCAAACATGGGAAGTAGAAAGTTTCGTGCTTAAATCCTGCTGCGGACTTATAAGAGCATCGGTAGAAGGATGCAAATCAGAACTGTCCTTTTGTAATGCAAGAACTGATGCAGAAGGATCTGGTCTGTCTTTCACATAGCTTGGCAAAACGTCAACTTCAAAAAAATGTTTGGATTAAGAGGGCAGCTTTTGTAGCTCTTAGCTATAAATCAGGGGATTGTGTTTTTCTCCCCGTTTTCCATTTGTATGTCCTCACCACCTGCAAAGCTAAATACGTTCCTTGGTTATGTAAATATTATTTTCGATAAAATAAAATTTGTAATTACTATATTTTCCTATTAAATGATGAGCTGAACTATTAGGTTAAGTGGGCCTGTATACCTTATATTATCATTACGGATGCAAGCTCACTCTACTGGTATAAACATCAAACAAACCTAGTCTACGTGAAACCTTGCGTTGAGCATTGTTGCCGACACAGCATTCTGTAGTTCGTACTATTTAAATAAATTCGTCACCGTTTCCATTTATTTTCGTAGTTCGACTAAACAATAAAACTATACTGAAGTACATTACCCTAGTAACTTTATCTTTTTCTTTTTAGAGGAAAAAAAGGGGGTGAATTTTATAGTGAAGTCACGAGCTTTATTTAAGTATATGAGTCCCAAGATAGAAATAGGTGGTTCGGAGTACCTCTTTTTATGAGGTAGCATTTTTACATTTTTGCCCATAATTAGGCTATCTCAATCGAAACTTACATATTTCAAACACAGAAAGTAATTATTTTCTACACAATTACAGTTAAATATTTTCTCCGAGGTATACGGGGCATGTTGCCACAGTGACAACTAACCCCGCGTTTTTTGTGACAACGTACCCCATAGTGTCACATTCCACTTGTTATTCACAGCTTTCTACTAAAATGTTAGATATGAAAGTTAAGCTACGAATTTTTAAAGCTAAAAGTGCGTCGAATACGATAATATTATTTAATATCTTAGCATTTTGCAGCAAAGTTGTCAGACTCACACATGAAACCTGCACAGTCTTTTTACTAACACACTACCAATCCAAACAAATGTCCCTTCTGAAGTAGCTAGAGCAGTGAGTGGCAAGTTGTTCATATTCTGACCGCTAGATGGCGACTCTTGTTACGTCCGCACAAGACTTCATAGATAAAACCATTCAGAAACCGTAGATTTTTCCAATTTGACAACTTGCCCCTGTGACAACTAGCCCCGTTCTCCCCTATAGGGTAAGAGATGTGAATTCCAAAATTAATGAAAAAACAAGAGTTAAAAAGTACCAGTATTATTTCAAGGAATTGTTTGAATTTGGCTCTGCTTTACGAAGGTTTGTTTTTCCTTTTGGGAGTTTTTGATCTCGGACCTTCTGTCAACCTTGCTACGTCCTTGGGGGCAAGGGTGTTGCAAATTTTAACAGTCGAACTTCCAGTATTTTTCCTTGCGTGCAGAAAACGAACTTCTGACGTAGTGTCTAACGGGGTGGGCCAGGAGACAACAAAATCACGTAGTTTTCGATGCAGTGGTCTCAACTGAATTGCACATATGTTTGGAGGAAAGTAGGCTACTGAGTTCTTGTTTTTTTTACAGGTGTGCATGTGTTATTAATCATTTTTTCTCGAGAAACTTTTTATTGGCATTGAGTCTTCCATATCGAGTCAAAGAAAGCTTACTACAACAGTACAAGAAAAACCTTCACGTGCTCATATATACCTGCTATCAATAAACTGGTAAATATTTTGCTGCCCATTTTGCTGATTTTGTCATCCATACGGAAGCTATTTACTTCTTTACCTGAGTCAAGGTGACTGTGTTTTCAAAACGACCACTAAACCGAGTTAAAATTGTTATCATTCGAGATATAAAGGAAACAGTAATAGAAGACCTACATGATTTAAGAGCCGAAAAAAAAGGAGAGACAAATCTTACAAACAACCATAGTAGGTGTTTATTTTTATTGCCTGTTTTTATCGACACAGAAATAAAATATTTCCATTTCCTTGCAGCACGTACACATAATATAAAGTCAATTCAAAAAATTCTCCCTACATGTATCACTTCGCACATGTAAATCATTACGAAGATCCGACTTATTGATAAACGTAAAATTTATTGGTAGTTAATGAAGAGGAAGTAATTCTAGACTTTGCTGTGTTATCTGGTCTCATCACTCAACACTCGACCAGCTCACTGGAAAACATTCCTTACTACCACTGGCTGCTATAAATGAATGACGAAATAACTGTTTCTCCGATACAAATATGTATATATGTTTGTGTGCATATATATTCTATATGTTCATATACATACACGCATATGTGACATGACTTTCAATCCAACTATTTCGTTAATTAATGCTACCCGAGCAATTATTTTATTTACGAAACTCAACTTTAATGAGTTACAGTGTTCTTTATCTAACAATTCTTAGAACGAAATCATAACGAGATTTGTTACACATTGAAGTTCTACATTCGTACTTGGTCGCTGAAATACCTTCAGAAACTGAGGTTCCGAGTTCGTGTTTCGGTTGTTTCAACATGTAATTTTCCACCTGGTTTTACCTCTCGGCATGTAAACGAGAACGTTAGACAAATATAATATATTTCAAAAATGTCTGTGAAAGCTATATACTGAGTGGTTTTATTTCCAGATTAAGTTTTCGAAAGGTTTCGCTGAGGAGGAGGCCTAGGCACAGAATGGGTAAGTAATCAGAAGCGAAATGGCGTGGCGGTTAAACTCATGCAAGTGTACTATGCCGCTCACTGGCAGCGCGAAGAAGTAGAAACGGACCTTACGTCTGATTGGCTATTACTAAGGACACCCGAATTTCGCGAAAATATTTCACGACCAGTTGTGTTTCATAACACTTTAGCTGAGATCCACTCTCGTGATTGGATGGTTTCCGTGTTACGCGTCTTTAGGTAACTGACCCGCGAATCAAAGACGCACAGTATTGAAGTTTTGTAATCCTGATTGGCCAGTTAAGTAGGAGAAGATCTTCTCACCAAGACACGCCGCCAATAAGCAAAAGGAAACTTTTGGTATGACCGTCGGGTATTGAAGTCTAGCATGCGCGGAAATCTTTTCGCGAAATTCGGGTGTCCCTATCAATTACTTGTTATGGATTATTTCCTACTGGTTGGACTGCCATCTAGCAAGTTACAGTGTTCAGCAGACATCTGGGCTCGTGATTTCCCACAGGTTCGCTTCTCTGTAGCCCGTCACGGACCGGTCTGCAGATGAGTGTCGAAATAACGGCGCGGTGGCTTATACACCGTCCGACAAACATCTGACTTCAATCTTTGGTAACAGCAGTGAGGACACGACATCTGGTGTTGGTGAGACAGCTGATAGAAAAACCGGTGCTGCGCATACATCTCTCCAACCTCTCCTCCTTCCGCATGACAATATATGTTTTACCCGCTTCCCCCTTCGAAACTTACACAAATACAGGAGGTTCACGGTAAAGTGAGCACGTTTGAGAGCCATGCCTGAGATCTACTTTTCTCCTAGATTTTTTTCTATCATCCTGCCATATATGAAATATATACATTGCATTGTGGGTCTAATGACTTTATTCAAGCGTCAGTCGATTAAAAACGTTAAATTGTAAGAAACAAAATTATTTGCGATAATTTTCAATATTTCTTTCGCAGTTCAACGTCAAATCCTAAGTGAGAACCACGACGCAATTATTTGTACGGTACACTCTGACTCGGAATCAGTTATTTTTTACTGATTGTCAGTTGAAACTGCTCCATCCGGAATCTGTAGAAAAAATATCACTAATTAATCAGTTAAAACAAATCTACTAATTCAAGCAGAAGAAACCTAGTTATTTATAGTTGGTTAATGTGAGTACATATCTTTGAAAAGTTCAAAAGTCAATCTACTATCTTTAGTTTAGTTCTGATTTTGTGCTTTAAAAGATAAATATAGTGGTTTCAATGTACGAGGTTATCAATGTTAACTAGTATCCGCCAGTTTACAAAGCAACGAGACACTACATATTTAAACTGTTATTTTTAGTGACAGATAGATCAGTGATAATTTTACTGACTCGATAGCGCTGCGATTCAATAAGAAAGGTGGATTTACAGCAAACCAAAGTTTTGTGGTCTGCATGTTAACAGATCAAATAATGAGGAAACAACAAACACAATTATTATTAGTCAATCTATCTCTTCAAAATATTAGTTTCTTTCTGTAAAATCTCGTTTCATTGTAAAATGGCAGGTACATATAAAACACCGACAACACCGTTAAAACCACTATATTTCTCTCAAAGCACACAATCTGAACTAAAATTAACTTAGTATGACTTTCGAGCCTTACAAGGACATGTACCTACTTACGCATAATATGTGTGTATTTCGACAACATGAAGTACTTTCACATTACGAAACTTACAGCCGTTCGCCATTGTAAATTTATGTTACTACGCAAATGCGAGATCGTTTATCTCAGTGAAAAAGTAGCAGAGTTGGTAGAACGTCAGCCGAAAGAAACACGAGAATCTGTCGCATTTTGGGGTGGCGGTTCGATACCAACCACTTCCAAAATTTCCTTGTACATGTAGGCTAATAAATTGGTTTTGCGACAAAATAATTGTACTTAATTTATTTCAAACCCTAATGCGTGGTTTTTTAATCCTTGTGCTTTTTATTAATCAACTATAAATAGCTGATTGTCTACTGTTTGTATTAGTGGATTTCATTTAACTGAAGAGATTAGTAGTTTCCTTTTTCTACTGATTCCGGATGGAGCAGTTTCAACTGACAAACAGTAAAAAATAACTGATTCCGATTTAGAGTGTAGTATATATCTAGGCAGATAACGGGCAGTTATTATTTTTTTCACGGTTGATCTCAAAAGTGTTTACTTTATAGCGAACCGCCTGTACCTGCCAATCACAGTTATATCCGTGAACTGATTGGCGACGTTACGCCATATTGCTGGCCCGTGATATCTGTGACTGGAGTTAGCATTATAGTCTATTCGCGGTTTCTTCACACTTTTCGAGCCAAATATTTTAAAAATCTCACCATGTGTGACGTGTTTGGTTCGTTCATAAATATGTGATGTAGCATAGTTGTAGAATACCCCCGTTAACGTAAAAATATCTTATGTTTGGAATTAAATATTTCTTACATTTTACCTATGAATTATAATATTCATGTTATACTATATATGAATAAAACAGAGAGAAAATAAGTGTGTTGGTAATACCTAGTAAGAATTAGTTCATATGTAAATTATTATTGAAGCGATTGCGCACGAATGCGTTGCACTGCACTTTGGTGTAATTTTCTAGACTTGGTTAAGCTCTGTTTGGATGAGGTGGAAGAATATCGTGAAAGTAGAACTTGAGCAGGGCTTCAGAAACGTTGGAAGTAACACGTCACAATCTCATCGCCGCGCTATTAGGCAGTGCGTGGCCTGGCTGAGAGCGAGTTGTTACGAAAGCCCCATCGTTCACCTCGTTACAAAATGCTTCTGTTTAAACAATGAGCAGATATTGAGGCCACAGCCCACTTTACAAAACACGAAATCGAAACACAGAGCCGAAATTGCAATCCACAAACTACCAAAGAAATGCGCCGCGGACGACGGAATATGTGGGTCCGGCAAGCTAAGTGATTTGCAGAAGTAAGCATAACAATCCTCCGGCAAACTCCATACACAGGGCGCGACGGGGACCAATCACAATCATTTACGTCAACAAACACCCGTGGCGGGGTGAGACTGGTGCGAGCCCTGGTGAATCCCTGGTAACTTACTTCAGATCTCTGAACCACCTTTTCTTACATTTATCCCTTCTCTCCACTTGTGCAACTCTCTTATAATATCAGTTATTTGTACTGGTAAACAATGTTAAAGTAAATGACGCTGACCAACATAAATTAATTACTCTTCTCTTTAATTTCAACTTACTTCTAATCTTCCTCCTTCCTCTTAACCCTATCAGACCCACATTAATTTTGCGGTTTCAAGTGTTGTAAACTAAAATTTTTATGATGCGTGCTGTATTTAAGTCGACACAAAATTTGTTTCGTTGCCACAACCAATGAGATGTAGGGTGTATGTTCAGCTACAATAATATGAACCACTTAAGACCTAGACCAGTAAGACGGTTTGCGAATCATTTACCCACAGGTATGCTCATTGGTCACTGAGCTTCGCGGTGTTCAGTACACATTGAAAATTACCTGCGCGTGCGTAACGTACACAATTGTGCATAGTACATTGGGTATGAATGGGTTAACCCTCACATTTTCTAATTCAGTTGAACATCTTGACAGAGTGTAGCGAGCGGGCCATCAAGTTGCGCGAGCGCGGGGCATGGGGCCCGGGGGATGCGGTTTTGTCGTGATGTGATGCAAGTCGCGTGAGTTATGTCGCAGGCTGGACCTCGTGTTGAGTTGTTTTCAGCCAGACTCCCCCTTGACGGGCTCGGGCAGCCCACACCCACACACTCCGGCGCAACAACCGCCCAATTCACACCTGCCCGACTGGTTCGTCGCCGCCATCAACATTCTTTGCGCCGTGTACGGAATAGCGCTCCCCCCCCCCCCCCCCTCCAAAGCGCGCTTCTAAACACGGAACATTATTGGTCCTGCCTCGATCATTCCGTTTGCGCGCGCCTTCAGAAAGCACTCCACACGCAACATCTTCCTTTGCTTCGGACCGGTGGCTCTTTCCACGACAGCCTGGAATTTCCGTTAGGGATGTTGATAACGGAAAAAAATATCGATATTATCATCTTTTTACGAAACGACATATCGAAATATAATTTTTCGGTACATCCGAATCTGATATTTTACATGATCTCGACAAATGTGAGTGAGCGAAGAGATTTGGGCAGCTCTTAACAGCGATGTCTTGAGAGCCAATGAGGGTGATTAAGATGAGTATGGAGCAGTGCCGGAACTCAAAGGCGTAGTAAACGGGATATCCCGGAGAAAACCCACCCGGCCAGAAGCATTGTCCGGCACGATTCCCACGTACGAAAATCCGAGCATCGAACCGTGTTCGCACAGGTGGGAGGCGAATAGTCTCACCTCTACAACACCGCGTCCCCGCCTGTTCTGGATAATAACTGGCCACTTACCAGGGCAGCAGCCAACGTGGTGCTCGACTATGCGTAGAACTATGGATAGGGACAGGTGTTTTTTGCGAAAATATTTCAGGACCAGTTGTACTCTAAAACACTTTAGTTCATATGCACATTCGTGGTTGGATGATTTTAAATGTCACGTGCCTCAAGTGCATATCCGAGAATCAGGGACGTTCAGTATACGAGTGTAATTTATTACGATTGGCCCAGTCAAATAAGAACACGTCTTCTCACGTAGACACCTGGCCAATAACCAAAGGAAGTTGTGGTTGTGGACGTAGAATAGTGAAGTCTAGCATGGCCATAAATATTTTCGCGAAAAAAAGCACCTTTCCCTAACTATGGAGTATAGCTACGGCCGCCTGTTTTTCTCGAAAATATTTATGCACAGTCAAGGCTTGAACTTCGTACGTACAAGATTGCAGTTTTTGCCTTCGCTAGTGGCTACGTGTATGTGTGGGAAGACATTTTCAACTCGGCCGGGCCAATCGGAATAAGGTAAGTCTGGCACTGAACGTCGGTGATTGGCTGTCAAACACTTCAGACGTGTATGAGTTAAAACCCGGCATAACTCTTAGATTGCAGTAAAGTGTGCATGGCGCGCGCTGTCTCCAGATGGCTAGAGTTACCAACAGCCAAGAAGTTATGCTGTGTTGGCAGAATAACTTCATACGTACATAATTACGTAACACAATTTGTCAAGTTGTATAGTAGTGTATACATATAAAATTGTTTGTTTAGCTACCCACTGCAATGTATGAGGGAGATGCACTTCAGCAACACGCGGGGAAAGCCGTTCCCAAATCAGCGCCCAACCACGAGGCATTCTTTCGCGTCACGCGTTTAGCCGGAACACAATACCCGTTCCAAAAGCCTTTACGAGGTCGATCAGCGGATGGGTAGGTATAGGCCATTTGCGATTACTTCACACCTTTCTGAAGCCCTGCTAATGTTCTACAACCAGAATATCCCTCCACCTCATGCAAATAAAGGTTAACCAAGTATAGAAAATTGCACCACAGGGTCAGAGAACCGCATTCGTGCTCACCCACTGTAGTTGAATTTTACATAAGAACTATTTGATACTAGGCATTACCACCACACCTATTTTATCCCTGGTTTTATTCACATAATTCGTAAATTACATATTAACATTATCTATCAAATATAACTAAACTCAACTTAACCAAAAATAAACTACTTTTAAGTTAACAGAAGTATAGAACACATGTGATATGTGGCATATTTAGGAAACAACCAAACGCGTCATTCATGAGGTGGTTTTTGATTCATGAAGTGTGAAGAAACCGTAAATAGCTTAACTATACCTCAACATCGAAGGAACCACCACAGCATTTTCTCCTCTATGTCTTTGCTCACCGTGCGGTAAAACCTGCAAGTCGTTTGACTCGCGAAATTTTCCCGTTCTTGCGTATGCATAATATGGATATCTTTGTAATTGACACTTCCATCATCCTGCAGACGGGAAGAAGTCGGTATGCCTAGTTAAGGACTGTTCTGGGTAAAGTGGGCTATTTTGAAACCAACCACTGAAAAAAAAAATCACTTCCCATACCTAAGGCCTGCATACATGATGTAGGAAGGGATAGGAACATTTCGTGAGTTCATTTCAGGACAAGGTAGACGTCAATCATGTGTAGACTGAAGTTGACTTTCCAATTGGATCGCAGTTTATTAGACACGCCCTAGACGCCTCTAAGACAATTGCAGACTGCCAGGTGTGGTGTAACACTGGCTACTCACTCGGGATGGAACCAATGAACAAACAAATGAGGCTCGAGTGCACACAGGACTGTGGAGTCTAGCCTGCAGGTAATTGAACTCGCGAAATCTTCCTATTCCTGGCTATAGGCTGTTGACGGTGAAATGAGCACTTTTGAATGCCTTGCTTGAGATCTACTTGTACGTACGTTGTATATTCTTCCGTCTTATGAAATATTAACATTGCCATTGACATTATCACTTTATTCATGCGTCGATCAAATGGAAACGTGAAATTATTAGCAACATTAATATTTTACAAATCTACTAATTTTTACACTTAGATGCATTTAAAAAAGCGAACGAAATATTTTAATTCATCACAAATGGTTACCTAACATTTTTTAATCGACGTTAGATATGTAAGTATTTTCCATCCATCGTTACCGACTTTACTGCGTGCATGTCACTCGTTAAAATATATGCAGGCAGGGACAGTGACTTTTTTGTAAAGTTGTTTTCAAAAGTGCTTACTTTATCGTGAACAGCCTTTACAGTATACAAAGGCCTGCGGATTCCCAGATAATTTGGCAGCAACTTAATACAAATAGTTCTAAGACTTGATGTGGCATTGCAAGTGTAATACACTCTAAGCAATTATTTGTAAATTTACCATATATGTGTATACGAAGAGTGACAATGTGTTAATAGTAAAATATTTTTCCATACACGCAGGGTAAAGTTCGTACAGTTTCTCAGGAAAGAGTCAAATGCGTACGGAAGTTCCCAACTTTGTATAGTAGCGATGCTAAATATTCCCATATTTTTAGTCTCATATGTAGTACTATTTCCATACACTGTATAGGTTAAAAACTTTCAATAAAGTTTAGGAAGTCTACAATATTTTTTTTTACTGTGTATGTGAATGTATGGCTACTGAAACCACAATATGTTTGTACACATAAAAGCAGGAATATGCACAACACATCTACTTTCATAAAAAATTTCAATGTTCCCCTCAGATTATGCATAAATGAAGAAAGACGGTTCATGGCAATGTTAATCTTACATACAGCGGAAGGATACAAACGATTTAAAATTTTTTAATCCTCAGTGGGTTTTTCAAAAGTGTTGTTTGTTGCGTGCAAGTGTCGCCCTTAGCTCTTCCTTGTACTTTAGTTACCAGGCGGCGAAACTCCGAGCATGCATAATACGACAATGCTATGACCTCGCGGGTCGCTGGTGGCTGGGCACGACCGTGGGAACCTCTCATTGCCTCCCCCCCCCCCCTTCCGGCACACCATCACTTCTAACCTCTTCCTCCAGAGACACCTCAAACACTAGCGACGAGCGCTTGAAGCTATTAGTCTGGGAAGAAGTGAATGGCACGTAGGCATGATGCCAGGAGAAAACACAAAGGCCGACGTACCAGAGACGTCGACGTGTGATAGTTCTTTCTGCAGCCGCTAGATAGCGCTTAGAGCTAATGTTCTGTCTTGCGGCCTTGTGCACGAGATGTACGCGTTTATTAAGGCATTCCAAGCATCGAGTCAGTGAGAAATGAGCCACATAAGTAAAAACAGTAGAAATGGAGCAACTGATAATCAGTTCCAGATAACTAATTAATGTAGTTGCTGAATTTCACAGATTTATTTATTTTTTCGACTAAATGTCGATAATTCCACTGCTATAAGTCACTTGTTCTCAGTTAATTTGCTTGAATCGCCAGTCGGCAGTAACTTATCAATTTACTTTCAGTGAATTTTTTTCACTTATTGAAATCACTGATTCGTACTTTTGAGTGAGTTTATCCACAATATATGTAGTTTAAGATCATAAATATAACAGAAACTCATAGCTTCAAATTTATTTGTAGAAGTAAAAATTATTTGTAGAATTTTCGGAATATTATAAAAATTGCACATATCTACTTTGGTATAAAAAGTTTAAAATAATATTTCTTTTCAAATGGATATTCATCTAATTTCTTGGTACTATTCAGTATTTATAATTCACTACATCTGGAATACTTGCGAGATCATTACTAACTAAAACGGACCTAAATTTTTAGTTATCAGAGTAATGAGCTTCTGTAAGATCTGTATTCTTTTGTGAGTCAGCTGTGCAACTTAAATGGTTCTCAAATACTGGAAAAATATTGCAGTTAAAAGAAAATGTAGGTTTTTAAAGACATAATTTAATTAATCTTTGCGACTTACTATATACTTATCTTCGACTGGATGTGATGCGGTTCATTTGAAGTATGAGCAAGTATTTTTCTCGCTGAATTTCAGAATTGAACACATGTTTTTCCAGTTTTTAATAGCCCAGGTTTGCACGCGTCTCACCTTAACAATTTTAGATTTTGCATATTTCATCACAAAATGTTTGAAATCCGGAAAATGATTTGTTTGTTCCGTTTTCCTTATAGACGATTCAACTTGGAGAAGAAAGGAATCTGCGAACATAAAAGTGTGTCCAGTTTATAAATGATTAAGTTAAATTTATTTGGCAATAATTTTATCTGAGTTAACTAAGTACATAATAAAGCTCAATAGAGTCCGATATCTTTGAGCAGCACATTTGTCAAGCCACAGCAGGTTACAATTTATAAGATGTTTTGAAACGAAGAACGCATGAACTTGACTAACGATGTCTCCTTTATTTCTCTCAGCCATATCACTACGTAATATCTGGGTGGGTTATAGGAAGCATTGTAGATTTAGTTTCCAAGAGGAACGAAACTTAAGTTTGATACAATTATGTGGCATGATATACGCTATTCACGGTAAAGCGAGCATTTTTGAAAGCGCTCTCATTTGGATTAATATTCAATAAATATTTTTTTATTTTAGCCTAAGACTTTACCCCAACTTCCGAGAGTGGTGGAATCTAGACACTGTGTTTATTACTCAAATGGCAATATTTATATAAAAATATGGTTAAAGGATAAAAAATAGCTGAAATAAAAAGGTAACTAGCGCCTCAAAAGTGCTCACTTTACCGTGAACAGTCTATAGTCTTCATGGGTTTTGTTCTAGGAAACATAATTATCTTCTGCAAATCTGCATAAAAGTGGGCTCCTTCTTGTACACATTTGCTCCGACCATTTTTTTTTTTAAGTCTAACGAGCTTCTTTTTTTATTATTTTTCCCCTCTCCAAATTTAGTAAAGATGCCTACACTTTTCGCAGTCCGAATCTTTCCCTACTTTATGATTAAGATCTTAGCAGTGTTCGTAACATCGTGCAGTACTATTGCCTAATTATTCTTCGCGAACCAAGAGTATTTTACACGTATAACGGTTGGAAAAGCCATGCCCAGGTAGAGTAAAATAAAATAGAAAACCTTCGTTTGGTATTACTGGACATACTTTACTTTGCACTGTCTCTGTACGGATACTGCACAAACTAAACATTTGTAATTGAGTTGCCTCTGAAGACAAGCAGTGTTGATTTATCCAATGTTTTTGAATTTTATTTACTTATAATTGCTCTTATTTGTGCAGGTTCCGGAGCAAAAGGGTTTTATATGACGATTTTCTTAGCTTGTCCAATATTGAATTTTTCTTTATATCCATCGGCTGAAATAAGTTTGGTTCGTTGTCGTTCTGACACCGTGACGTGAACATCAATTTTGAAGTGCTTTCTTGTCATATCACGAAGATGAATTGTGGACGCGAAGGCCTACCTTTGACCTCAACGAACGCGGAGCCACGGCCTACATCATTGCAAGGATTCATATTTTAGTCTTTTGAGAGCCCGGGAGTGTTTCCACCAATACCTTTTGCTGCATTGATGGGTACTGATTCCACATGCCATTATGATTAAACAATTAATACTAAATACGAATGAGTGACCTGCGTCGTGCAGTAATGTCGGTTCGCGCTTAATATAAACTTGCAAGACTTTCGCGTGATATTGATGAACTTCGAAATAAACTGCAGTCAGCTCTAAATAATGATGACGATACAACTCCTGCTACAAAGATAAGTAAATTTAGTACGGACTACAAATCAGGAGGTGAAGGTGATTTTGAAGACAGCTTTGATGAAAATGAAAACGAAGACATGGGGTGGAGCTGAAATCGATTGGTGACGATTGTGGAGGAGGTTTGGCGACGATTGGTGAGGATTGCGGGGAGGATTGGCGGACATTAGTGATAACTGCCGAGTATTGCTGAGGATTGGTGAGTATTGTCTGGAATTTCTGAGGATCGTAGATGAGGAATGGTGAGGATTGGTGAGAATTGATGAGGATTTATGTGGATTGATGATGGTTGTGAGGATTGATGGGATTGCAAAAGATTGCAGAGAAGAACTGGTGAGGATTGTTGAGGGTTGTTGAGGATTACGGAGGATTGGTGAGGATTGCGGACGAGGATCGGTGGTGATTAATGAGGGTTGGTGAGTATTACTGGGGTTGGCGAGGATTGATGAGGTTTGTGGAGGATTGGTGAGGATTGTTGAGTGTTTCTGAGGATTGGTGAGGATTGACGAGTGTTTCTGAGGATTGGTGAGGATTGACGATTGTTGCTGAGGATTCAGGAGGAGAATTGGCGAAAATTACTGAGGATTGCTGAGTATTGCGAAGGGTTGTAGAGAAGAGGATTGGTGAGGAATGTTGAGGATTGCGGAGGAGGATTGGTGAGTATTGCTGAGGAGGATTGGCGAGGATTGCTGATGATTGCGGAAGAGGATTGCTGATGATTGGTGAGCGAGTGAGTGAAGAGTGAATGAAAAGATTTGGTGGTCTTGAGAGCCGATGAGGGTGATTGAGGTGAGTATGGATCATCGTCGGAATGAAAGGGCGGGGATATTGGGAGATCCTAGAGAAAACCCGCCCGCAAGGGGCATCGTCCAGCATTATTCCCACATGCGAAATTCGGGAGTGAACACACCGGGTATCGAACCCGGATCGGCGTGATGGGAGGAGAGCACCCTAGCCACTGCGCCACCACTGCCCCAACAGTCAATAAAAATATGTAAGGATCGCTGGCCTGCTGATCGTCGTACGAGGTAGTGGCTGTGCTCTGCCATCTTGATGAGAATCGATCCCTCAGTGTCACACACATCTAAATTGGTTTTTCGCATTAGGCAAGTAGATTTTTCCTCAGTGTTTCGATTTTTTTTTTTTTTTTTTTTTTTTTTTCGGTGATTTATTTTATTTTTTGAGTTCAGGATCATTGGGGTCAAGGTCGACAACAACAACGGAGTCATAAGTGTACTTCTTTACTCAATTTTTAGAATTTCTTTTCGATTTTTATGTACTTCCGCTATTGTTTTGAGAAGTGGGAGGTGGGAGGGAGGAGGTATTGTGGTCGAGCAGAGGGAGTGTAAGATTAACATTATGTTCCTAGATGTTTAGAATTTTATTTGGATTTTTTGCGATTTTTCTTGTTTATTTTATGTTTTGGATGGTGAGTGTGAGGGGCGATATGTGGGGTTGGTGAGGTTAGAGGGTGAAAGGTGAGGTAAGTGGGTGAAAGGCGAGGTAACGTTTTATTCCCCGATTTTAAGATTTTTTCAATTTCGTGCGATTTTTTCTCGATTGTTTATGATTGTAAGCGGGCTGGTGTGGGCGGAGGGTGTTGGTTATGGTGATCGGGAGGGGAAAGTGAGGTAATGTATGTACCTGGATGTTTAGAATTTTTTTTAGATTTTTGCTATATTGACGATTTTTATGATTGGGTAGGTTTAGGTGGGGACTGAGGTAAGTTGGTTAGGATAAGTGGCGGGAGAGTGAGGTAATGCTATATTTCCGTCAATTTTTTAAGATTTGTAATTTTTTTCTATACTAAAAAAATTACGATTTTCTTTTTTTTCTTTTTTTGGCAAGTAGGAGCATGTATGTTCTGGCCCACCTAGCGCAAGAGTGGCCTGAGTCACATTAAGTGCAAGGTGGGCTATGTGCCGGATCATGAAATGCAAATTTTAACAATTAATTATTTGATTAGTCGAATAATTAACTAGATTAATTAGTTGAATAATGAAATTGATTAATCGATTAATTAAGTAATTTTTTGATATAAAAATTTAATAGTTGTAATGGAATTTTTGACATTGAAGCATGTTTATTAATTTATTCATATTGGCATGGCAGCATCGATACATTCAGTGTGAGTTCCTGGGACCGACTGACCAGAGGAGCTGGTTGCAATTATTTATATAAGAATTAATGTTGGTATAAGAGTGGTATAAGTTCCATTTTTTATTTTTTGGTATGTGGCTGATATGCGAATAATGAGCAGGTATGGAGGAAATACTGAGGAGTGTAGATACAGGAGAAATATTTTCGGCAAGGTAAATATTTTTTAAATGAAAAGGAATGTTGAAATTGGTTACGAAAGAATAACTCCTCGAATAGAATAAAAGTAACGAACTATTCCGGCAAATGAAATAGCTACGAATCCTTAGCCAAAAAAAGACTTGAAACAAAATCTTTAAACTGCTCTTGTGCTAAATGCAGTTTTCCTTGGCAAATTTCCACTTTAATAAAGTAACATTGAATCTACAGACACATTTTCTCATTATCAGGCCCTTTTCACTTGATTCTCTCCAAAATATTTAACAGGACACAACACGAACTAAACATGGGTAAACCGCATTTAGATATCGGAATGGCTTCTGCCAGAGGCAGGAGTAGAAACATGTGACGATTATTTTGTTGATATTTCGTGTCACAAGTGCATTTTGTTGGTTTAATCGAAGTGAAACCGTTTTATTTGTGCCTGGTCTAAGGTAAATGGATTAAAAAATGCAAATATAACTAAGGGTCTTGCAACATACCATAAAAATATTTAAAATGGTTTCCAATCAACGAATTTGACTGCAGATCTGTCGAAACTGCTCCACTTGAATCAATAGATTTCTACTGCTGGCGTACACTGATTAAACAGTGATTACTACTGATACCTAGTGAATGGAACTACTCTGGCAGTAAAACCCCATTGAATTCAGTTGATACATCAATAGATAACAGTTCATTAAATAAAGATCCAATAAAATAATTCTAATTATTGAAATCAGAGTGTTGCAATATAGTTTTCTTCTTAGGACAGAAAGCAACTGAATACTAAAGAAAATTTATTTGCGTATGCCAAGCCCACAGAAGATGACTCTTCCCTCCTAATTCTTGACGGACATCTAACACACACTAATACCATACAGGTAATTGTTAATGAAATGGGGAAGAATATTGTTATCATTTTGTACTTATTCTCCCATTACAGCCACAAGCTGCAACTATCGGATGTAGTCACGATGTTCCTATTAGGTATTCGCCAAAAGGTGGCACTTGGAAAGTTGACGAACAACTGTCCAATTCGAGTGGTGGCATTTCCCCACACTGGTCAAATCTTTGGTGGATCACAGCTGTAACCCTGTGTGCCGCTTAATAGCCTTAAAAAATTTAACGAAAGTGGAATCGTTATGGAAAATGGGACGTTTATGCATATTTCAACTTTGCAGATGAAGATAAAACTGAACAAGAGGTGTCACTTGATGAAACCGACGTGCTTGACAAAACCAATATTCTTGATGAACGTGGTGTATCGGATGAATTCAAATAGTTGAGGAAGAGAGTCACGAAATTGTGCCAGAGGAGCAACAAGAAAACAATTAATCTTCACCTAGCTAGATCGGACTTGCAAATAAAACATTCTTCTACATGTCGCACACTCACTGCTGCCCAAACTCAATCACTGCGGCTATAGATGTCAGTACTCACGACCGTATTTCAACACAGTCGCTCTTCCAGCATAACATTAATTTTAATGCCTCAAACAATCAAATATTCTCCAAAATTGCTAGCAATACAAAATAAACTAAAAAATAATCAAACTGTATTTTTAACGGAAAATTCTTATAGCAAAAGGTTGGATGAAGATAGGCGCCAAAAGATGGCGGTGTCTAAAATTAAAGCTACTAAGCAATAAAAGAAGCATATGTTTATAGCAGCACATAAAGGGTCAAATTCGAATAAATGTGCTGCCATTATACCTAAGGGCAATATCGTAGTGGTAAGAGTATGAGGTAATATTAGCTACCAGTAAGTGATACTTCATCAAAACATGATGATGAGCAAAGTAAATGTATACATTGCTCACAAACATCTTCTAACGCTTTGCCAAGTGCAGGAAGGCTCCAAGTGCAGGATGGCTCATATGTAGGCAAATGAAGTGTGTGCATTAGTCAGAGATGAGTGTAGTGATTACACGTGTGATTATTTCAATGAATTAATATTTTTCATCATTAAAATTGATTGTTTCAGTGTACTGTCTTAAATAATAAATTGGATTAGTAACTACAGAGGGTAATTTGGATGACACAATAAAAAACCCGTTTCCATACAATTTAACCAGGGGATCATATTGTACCACATTTGGGGCAAAATTATAATTTTATATCATATTTGCAGTAGAGCTTCACCTGTATATTACATTCCAATCTAAATTTGGAAGAAATTGTATGCTGTGGTAGAGTGAAAGGAAATTATAATTTAATACTTTTTTCTACGTGCAGATGTATTTCTATGTTTTATGGGTAAGTACATCTTAGGAAGATCATTATGACTCACTCAATCTCCACATATTAGTATTCTTACATTTAGATAAGGATTTATGTTATGGGCTTAATAATATGTATTGAACTTACTCCGTTGTACTAACTTAGATACTAGCCTGTTTAGTTGTGTTTTAGGCTTAAATTTTACACAATTTTGTAACTCGGTTTCTGGCTACAAGAAATATACTGTATAATATACGAAATGCAATATATGAGAAATATGCTGGGTACAAGAAAACGATACTTAAACCTGGTACATACTAACTATCCATTCAACAAGCGAGACGATATGAAAGACACCTATCAAAAGAGGGATGATAGTTCCGTACTTAATTTTAAAGAAATAAACGGCTATATTATTCACTGCCCTTTAAGTTCGGGTGTATGCGCATTAGCTTCCCAAGTAGCAAACAATAAGCAGATAACAAATGGCCAACTGTTGGAACAGGTGGTAAATGTTTGCCCACATGACTGTAAGTGTTTTCTTATGTGGTACACAACAAGACCACGTGAACAAAAGTGACTGTGTTTCCTTGGGAAGTATTTTTGATGTTGGCCATTAAACTCAAAATGATTGACAAAATTTAATGTATGGCCCACAAGCAAGCATCAGTGAATCACCCACTGGCATATTGGAGCACATTGAAAACATGTGGCTGATGTATGCCAAAGAGTGTGAAAATAAGGAAATTTTTTCATATAAAACCCTCATGTGTTAGACAGGTTCAATTCTGATAGTTGGGCATCATCATGTGGCCAATTACGGGCCATTTATCACAAAATGACTGACAGAATTTCATATGTGGCCCACAAGCAAACATCGGTGGAACACCCACAGGCATCCTAGAGTATGCAAAAAAGTGTGACTGATGTATGCCAAAGAGTACGATTATAAGATCATGTTTGCGCATAAAGCCCTCGCGTAGTAGAATGGTTCATTTCTGATGGTTGGGCATCATCATGCGGGAAATTGTCGGCCATTTATCACAAAATGACTGACGGAATTTCATATATGGCACACAAGCAAATGTCTGTGAAAAATCCATAGGCATCTTAGAGTATGTAGAAAATGTGTGGGTGATGTTTGCCATAGAGTACATACAGTCTTTCGTGGTATACCAACTGTTCCTTATTACTGAGGAAACGTGATCAGCAAGCTTATATTCCATTTATGACATACCTACTATATGTTGTTGCGCAGTAGAAAATATCATATCCGTATTCATTTGAATTTAATTTCATGTATATATGAAGTAAAACTATCATGTGGCATCGCTAGGATAGCAAAAAATAGTTTTAGACCAGAAACCTGCAAAGCATAACACGCAAAAATTTAATTACTTTGCACTTTAAATTCTACCCGAAAGTAGTCCGAAACTAAAATACTAGTCATTATATATCTGAAGTAAGTATTCAGATTTACTTATAAGGTCGTATATGAATACATAGTTGAGTAGTTGATAACATACTTAACTGTAGACTAAAGGTTTGTGAATTTGATTCCAGGTTTATCCAAAGAAATTTACTAATTGTGAACTAAAGCTGACGATAACACGTATGAATATGATATGTATATCAATTTCATTTGGGTTAGACACAATTATTTTTTAGTTTTGAAATGCGTGGCAAGCTGTGTCTATGTGGGCCACAAGTGACCAATAACTGGGCCACAAGTGGCTTACCAACACATCATATCACAGTCATCATTCATCACGTGTGCCACATGCATCTGCGGGTTCATTCCGCTTCTTGAATGCCTGTGGATGCCACATGTGGGCTCCTTGTTCACAATCAGATCTGCGTATATTTTGATATTTTGTTACTTGGGTTATGCTGCAGTTGCTGTTTCAAAAACTATATATATATATATATATATATATATAATATATATATATATATATATATATATATATACACACACACACACACACACACACACACACACACACACACACACACTCCAAACGACAAATTTGGTTACTGCTGCCGTACACAAAGATGAAGTTATTCCTAGCTAAATGTTTTCTTTCTGCTAATTCATTCAATTTGAATTTTCATGAGCTTTTGCCGTTGCGCCGTAGTATTTTCTAGCAGTGTGCTAGGCAACCACATCATTTATTTTGTCGTATACGAAAAAACACAATTGTAAGCAAACTGTGTTTCTACGAACTTACATTCGTAATTTCGCCACAGCATTCCATGACTAAATTCCGTCGCAGTTTAAGTACTTAATTATCCGCGTAATGAAGTAAAGAATTGCAGGTAGTGTTTACGGGATTTAGATAATATTACAGATTATTTTGTGTGAATATATGAAAGTTACTCCAAATAAATGAAAGATAACTGTAAACGAATTCCCACCCCCCCCCCCAATCACGTGTTGTCGAATTACTAGTGGGCCATAATAATGTCAACCACCAAAATTCATGATTTTGTGTCAGTTTCTGTTGACTTACGTAGAATTTCACTGCATTAGATCCGGACTGCCAAATGTATTCCACTGATTTGTCAGACTGTGACTAATTTTTCAGTCAATAAAAATTAGTGGGTAAAAACTATTTATTATTCATCATTAGAGAATTTCTCGATTGTAAAAAGCCTACAGTTACTTTCGGGTGTAGATGGCTTAGCAAATGAGCGGTCTGTCTTCTGCCCCGTAGGAGCTCAGGGGACGCGATTGTTTTCCGTGATGCAGTCGACATATCGGCGGGATGTAAAAAAAAAATTTCTCGCTCAGCACACTGACAGAGTGCGCACGATGGCATCACGAAATAACTAGCAACGCAAAGATAAACTGAGTGGCAGTTCCTCTAGGGCAAGATAACTTCACCGCTGATTGACCTCGTCGTGCTCTGCATAAGAGCTTCGTATCTTCTTGTTTGTACCGCGTGCAGTGTGACGTTCTTGTTCGCCTCTCCGAGCACCGACTGAACAGTGAGCGGCCTTGTGTAATGCTGTATGAGAAGTTAAGGCGGGTTTACTGAGGCGTGCGAAAGCAGACTGCGAACAAAGTGTCTCTGTTGGTACATATTTGTATTTAATATAGGGGGTTTTTCGCAATGGATAAATTTATAGCTGATTTATGTAATTTTTATATATAAATTAGATGGGCTATTTTAGTAAAATATCAAAATATGTTTTATTTTAGAAGCAAATAACAGGTTTTATAAAGCAAAATAATGATTTTTTAAGAGAAAAAAAATTGTGAAAATTTTATATAAAGCGAGGTTTCAAGTATGATAAGATCTTATAATTATATCTATACCTTAATTTAATATAATAACCTCTAATAGAAAAATATAATTAAAGGTAAATAAAATTCTAATATAAATTGATTAATATTCATTTCATATTATAATATTAAATTAATAATTATTAATTTAAAAGATCGATATCATAATATAAATTATTTTTATGATATAAATTATTTATTTTAATATAAATAATAATAATTAAAGATATTATAATAAATGATTTATTCTTCATTTGCCCTTCAGAGACAAGCATTCGCAGATAGGACCGAGTAGAATAAACACCGTAAAGATGATCACGAGTTCTGAAACAGAGAAGTTGTGTTGGTTGGACGGTAGCTTGAGATGCGAGCAAGAACTTTTAGGATCGATAATGTTGTTCGCGGAACAGCGACTGTTGACGCTGGTTGGAAATACCTATTGATTACAAGGTATCGTAGGTTTTAAATTAACTGAGATATCATTAAAATAACATACATATTATCGTTTATATATTCGCCGAGTGAGCACATCAAGTACGCTTATTTTTACAGCGGCTAACGAACTTCCGAAAAAAATTATACGTAACATATGAAACAAACACGGTTTTGTTGCACACATAATTATTTTAATCTCAAATGTGCAGTAAAATAAATTAAAACTATTGAAAATACCACTGAAAAGTAAGAAAATACCAACCAACGTAAAAGTTTATTTCGTCTGGGTGACTGCTGTAAATAAAATGGCAAATTTATCTATGTTATGTTGGTGCGGATATTATACAGATAGGCCTACTTATTTGGCTACTTCATGAAGTAAAGCTTACCTCAAACAAGTAATTACTTCGTCAATAAAATGTTTTATGAATTACTCAAATAAATAATGCTTAAAGAAGAAGTAGTACCTCGTGAAGTATAACTTATTTGCAAAATAAGCCCTTGATTATGAATTCAAACCTAAATCTTCGCTAACCGTGAACCAGCAACAAATATTTTTAGTGATAGAAAACTAAACCTTAAAGTCAAACAATGTATGCCAGATGTTTATTAGTGTGAAGTTAAGAAACATTTTATTATAACTGTATTTAATCATACCTTATTAATTAAAATGCGGTTTATTTATAAAAAAAATTAACAAGCTGTAAAGAGACGTCAATGGAGAGAGAAATACTCTTGTTTGGGTAAACAGTAAAATAAATAAATTAATAACCTGCCAATAAATGATGGCAAGTGTCGTATCCATAAGTTATAAAGTCGATAAGATAGTGGTTTTTATTGTGTAGTCGTCGTTAGTCCGGCGTGGAGTGCCGAGCTGCTTAGTATACACTTAGGTGCGGCGAAGTTGCGACTCGGGCTGGCGCGGACAGCATCTCGGCTGGAGGGGAGCAGCAATATTGAGTTCGCCTGTACCACGCGCGCCATCTCGCCCCGATCAAGATACCCGGGCCCCGGGGAAACACTCGCAAAGAGAGAAAAGCGAAGCCCCCTCACCGCTGTTGAGATGCGATTTGTATCTGTAAGTCAGTATAATAGATTGGCCTAATCTAATAAACTGTGGCCCCATGGTGCGGCTACAAAGTGCCTCTTATCGCTGCTGGTTCCCTGCTGGCCGCCCCTCTACCTCCTCCACCCCTTCACCCTTGGCATCGTCGTCTCACCCCCTACAACACACGCCTCCTTGCACCATAAACACTTTACGCTACCAGCGCGGGGAGTCAACAGTTCAGTTTGTCTTGTGCACCCTTCGTCCTCCCCGGCCGAGGGGTGGCCAACACTTCTGGCCTCTTGCAATTAGCGTCACTCTCCATTAGCAGGGGCTAGGAAATTCCCTCAAATTGACCGATGGCAGTGTAGATTACAAAACACATGTTCCATCCAACTACCTTGGAAATATAGACTTATAACATCACTAGCGATCCGCCCCGGCCTCGCTCGGGTGCGACTTACAAATATGCCGTTTTTTAGGTTTACAGCAAGTATATACACTAAATGCTTAAGGTTATTAACATGTGATTAATACTGTATTGTTCACAAAGTCTTCGTTAGTGAACCCCTATTTTTAATCAAATTTTAAAAGGCAAAAATGTCTTCTGTGAGTCATCCATAAAAGATAAACATATGCTGTCGCGAACTTTCTTGTAGACCTTTTTGAGATCTACAATTCTGCTACACATTAATTTGGTGTATCTCTTGTGGTTTAGTCAGCATAAGTCATGTAAGCGCCCAAAAAGCGGAATTTCCTGATTTTAATAGAAGACGTCGACATTTCTCTACTATGCTTACATTAAATATTAATGTATTATATACCTAAGCCTTCCTCAAGAAATCTTCTAAATTACGTCCAAAACTGCATCAAAATCGATCAAGTAGTTTAGAAGCCTTAGCCGAATACACAGACACACGCGGCCGGGCGACTTTGTTTTATACTATGTGTAGAAGTGGCCGTCTGTCTTTACATCTGTGTCCCCCCTAATCAACAAAAATTGTTTTGAAAAGTCTTGCAAGAACGTAACACCACTAACGGTCGTGACCACGCAACCTTTCATAAAAGCATATCTTCTTGTATTAATGAAACACCGGGATTGCAAACTTTAACGCTGTGTGAGCCGGATTTCAATCCAAATAAGATATATCAATCCGTGTATAGTATAACTTGCAAGTATAGTGTGCGGTATTCCTCCACATGTGACATCGATTAACTACCCCAATTTTCCTTATGTGGTATTTTCCTACTCGTCCGCACGTACTGTTAGTAGCAAGCTGAAATGTTAAAAAAAATGTAATATATTTCATTATTATAGTTAATATATTTAATTGGGATGTAGACTACATATCTATATTACACAAAAGACACACTCCTGAACAGTTTCAAATAGCCCAGACTACTAAAATCCCCATCTACATAAAACCAGCCTCGACCTGCCAAAATAAAATTAAAGCCTCGGAGAATTTAATTGATATGACATCAACTATGATATTCTGTGGATTAATACATTTTTGTATAGTTTAAAGGAAATTATCTCCAGTTGCAGAATTAAATCATTGTTAGAGAGCGTAGTCAAAAATGGTAATTTAAATACGAGCCCTCGTAAGGATCCTGCTGAGCCCATTTCTTTATAACCTATACGAGTGATATGCTCCACTTAAGTCAATGTGTTTTTGTTTATAGCGGCATAAATGTGCTCAGTGTATTTCAAATACATTCCCAAGTAAGTGGTAATAGCATCTTAATGGAAATTTATTTTAAAGACGAATGTGAGTTTCAGGTATAATATCTAATGAAAACATTGTAACTACCTTTCTCAGATGAATATGAGTTTATGCGAGAGTAATGCAATTTAATGTAATCATATAGGTGAGAAATTAGGACACGATTTAAGAAACTGCATTGGAATACAAATTGAATGTGGGTGGAAATCTACGTCGAAAAATCATGTCCATTTGCAGCTGGTTAGGATCGAAATCAGGAACTCCAGTACGCGAGTCATATATTATGCTATCACATCCAGCACGATGAATTGTTCTCTCTACGAGGAGATGAAAATGCTCCGTGTTCCATGCAGAAACTTTTGACATGTGTACATTTCTATGTACCTACAGTACTTTATAGTGCCTGAACTGTGTTGGAGATAGTCTAAAGTAAAGATTTGTATAGGATATTCACCGTAAAGTGAGCACTTTTGAAAGCTCTCTCATTTGTAATAACAGTCATTAAATTTATTTTATTTTAGCCTTAGATGTTAAGTTTCGAGTGTAGTGGAATATACACACTGTATTTATTACTTACATGGTAATAGTTATTTTAAAAAGGTGGCTAAAGGATAAAAAATGGCTGAAAGAAAAAAGTAACTAGGGCCTCAAAAGTGCTCACTTTACCATGAACAGCTTTTAAGTCTCCTGAATGTGTATGAAGGTAGTCTTAGTCATAATATTAACTTTGAAGACATCTGAAGTATAGCAAACTTATTTTAAAGCTCATAAATCATATCCAATTATTGCAATTTGCTGTCTGATACATCTGAACACATAAATAACCGGAGATCTGAGTAACTTCTTTACGAGACTGCACTGAACTAAGATACAAGACTCACCAGTAGTCCACATCTTTAATGTCCCATAGTTGCTAGCAACACGACGGAAATTCTGCAAGTCTTTTCAAGACTCGCACATAGAGGCGACAGGATATGTCACGCCTTCATCGCTTCCTTTCTTCTGGGCGCAAATGTGCAAAATAGGTACAAATATTTTAATTCCTTATCCTCTCCACACATCTTTGCCGCTTAATTTGCACACTGAAATAAATATATGGCTGTAGGAACATTATTTCGGTACCCACAATCTTCTGGAATGTTAATATAGAGACAGCAATCAGATCGGTTGTCGGAACTATCTAAATATTGTTAACGTAAATAGTGATTGCAACAAAACTGTATGTTGCGGCCTTGTTTGTCATTATACCTGCAACTATACACGTAGTTCTCACAGCAGAGCATTTCGTTCCTCCAACAGGACAGATAGTGCCTTTAACCGAACAACTTGAGCAACTTACTGAAGAATTTGAACTCTCTAATGATATGCTAATAATTTCAGACTCGTCGAAAACTCCTTCACGTCATATTGGCGATCGTCTAAGTCTTTGAACGAAAATTTACTAACCTCGGGATAAAAATACTCGCGCACCAAGCTCTTATTCCAGTGCAGCAAGTGGTACTGTTTGCAGAAACTATGGTCTTGATTTGTTCCCACAGCAAACAGGACTGTAATAAACTGGCAGAAATACCCTATAGATGGCCTCGAAACCAGGTTACAGAAACCTTTCCGTGATCACTTCTGTGCATATATATATATATATATATATTATATATATATATATATATATATATATATATATATATATATATATATATATATATATATATATATATATTCAGTGTCATTAGCATCCAGAACTGTCTGGAAGAGCCGACTTCTTAAGCGGTCAACAAACTGCCAGCTGCACTAGAGTTAATACTTTTCTTATTCCCCGCCGAGACTAAAGGCAAATGCGAATGAGTTCTCCCGGTGAACTTCTTCTCCGAGAGCATTTTCATTTTTTTTATTGTCATGGCTAAAGCGCGTGACTAACGAAACTCGGCGGGGTGATAATAAAGGTTTTTACGGGCGGGCTTCCAGCGCGCACGGTAATACGTGCGATTGCACGAGGGAAAAGGGGGGGGGGGGGAGGGAAAGCGATTCTAATGAAGCGTAATGCGGCGTGGGGGCCCGGGGCACGCCAGGTGGGGGTGGCGTCGTGTAACGAGGCGAGGGCGCAATTTGCCGCCACGTTTTCTACCCCGCGTCCAGACGTCGTAAAGACGAGAGCCCGGATCGGAATCAATTATTCGTGTTGTGGGAGACTCCGACCCCCTTCGCTGTCCGGGCCAGCTGTTGGCGCTCCCGCCTCCGGACTGCTCCTGCTCACACCATCAAGTGAGTGAAGTGGACAGATTTGGACGGCTCTTAACATTGAGGTTTTAAGAGCCGATGATGGTGATTGAGGTGAGTATGGAGCGGCGCCGGAATTAAAAGGCGGGGGAAACGGAAGATCCCCAAGAAAACCCAACGGCATCGTCCGGCACGATTCCCACGTGCGAAAATCCGGTGTGACCCGGCCAGGGAACTGAACCAGGATCCCCTTGGTGGGAGGCGAGCAGGCTAACCGCTCAGCCAACGTGGCCCCCACTATAAAGCAGGTCTATACTCGTCGTATCCCCACGCATTTTGAATCAAAACTTAGAAAAATCACCCCATGTATGAGGTATTTTGTTGTTTCCTAAATGTGTCATGTATTACAAGCATAGGCGTACTTCTGTTAACATAAATGTATCTTATTTTTTGTTAAATTACACTTGTGCTTATAATTTAGTTGTACATTTTTATATTAAATGTATGATTAACGGAAAAAAAACAGAGAAAATATGTGTGTCGGTATTGCCTAAAAAGAAATAGTTCTCATGCAAAATATTTTTTAAACTGAGAGCGCTCGAATGGGGTGAGTAGAAGGATTTAGAGGAGTCTGGGACAACGGGATCTGGGATAGTATTGCAGGATTCGGCCGGCTGCCATGTTGTGACGTAACCGTCCACCCTCTTGAACCCATATGACCTTGACCTTTGACTCTTGACCTTGGCCTTGACACCGGTTACCTCCGACCTCAAAACCCCCCAAAAAACGAAAAAACCCTAACAATTGCAAAAAAAAATGTAATAAATTATAAAAAAAATCTTAACGAAAATTTAAATTAAAAAACGTTAAAAATTTTAAAAAATTGTAATTAGAAATCTTTTAAAATATATCATTAAAACAATTTATTAAAACAGATCATTTAAAAATAATTTAAAAGTTCTAGTCTCACAGCAACCATTTTCCCTGGTGATTTATATTTTTTCTCTTAATTCCTTCCCACTATCCCTTAAAATTTCCCCTTTTTCTTAATTTTTTAAAATTAAAAATTGATTAAGAAATTTATAACAATTTATTTAAAAACTTTTACTTCCAGCGGCAATTAGTGTTTAGTCGGCAAGCTACAACCACGTCCGCTCCACCTCCTCACCACCACCAATTAGTCATATCCGCTCCATCAGTTACTCACTTTAGTTCGATTCCCAGCAGACGACTAGCGCCAATTGCTATTGGCTGTTTAGTCGGAGGACCTCCATCCCCTCACTATCACCAATTAGTCGGCAGGCCTCAACCCTCCCTCACCGATACACTTTCCGCAATCTTGATTTTATCTTTCGTAGGTTGTTTCGATCTCGATAATCTGCATTTGATGCCATATTTGTTTTTTTTTGTACATAATTTGTTTATATGGTACTGGAGGCAGCCATCTTTATTTTTCGTACGTCATTTGTTTATCTGTTACTGGAAGCGATCGTCTTGATAAGTATAATTTGTTTACATCATCTAACTAGCACTAGTGTATTAGGGTATCCGCCATATTCGTAATCGACTCGACCGATTAGTCACCATCGCTCCACTGATTACTCACATCCAAAGCCATATTGGTAGCCTCTCACTTTCTTAAAAATTAATTTTAAAAATTCTTATTGAAATTTTTAATAAATTTATTTTAAAAAATGTTTTGTCACAACCAATTAGTCGATAGGGCGAGACTCATATTTATAGACCTAAAAAAAAATTAATCATATTTTGTAGTTCATATTTTTTTATTATAATTTTTTTTTTCCAGTCAACAGTTTACTTACATGGATTACTTACGAAAGTCAAATGGTACTATATAATCTTATTCCTAAATATACTTTTTTTTTACGACAAACAAGGAATAAACTGTTCATGTAACAAATTTTTCTCAAAAAATATGTTAGTTTTTAAATTTAAACATTAAACTGTATCAATTACTCCTGTATACAATAGTTATCGGCATTCAAATACGTGGTCAATAAATGTAACACCATCGAAATATATAGTCTATTCGAGGTTTCTTCACACTTTATGAATCAAACCTTTTTCAGAACACTCCATTTATGACGTGTTTTTTTGTTTCCTAGACATATCGTAAACCACAATCGTTTTATACTTGCATTAGCAAAAAAAAGTATGTTATTTTTGGTTAAATTAATATTTTATATATAATTATTGTGCAAATTACGATATTTCATTCATATTCAATATTAATAAAGGCAGAGAAAATGCTCATATTGGTAATGCCTAGTAAGAAAAGATATTAGGCAAAATATTATTACACTAAGTGCGCACGAATGCCGTGTGTTGGCTCTCTTGTGTAATTTTCCAAGCTTTGTTTTCATAAGGTGTATGGCTATCCTGAGAGTAAAAATTAAGCAGGTCTTCAGGAAAGTAGGAAGTAACAATGAATATATTATATTAAGTAGTTCAAATTCTGTTCTCGATCTCATGTTTTGGGAATTCGCGCACTGCGAGATTATTCCATAGCCAGTGAGGAGGGCGGTGAGCTGCAATGTTGACGATGTTGCAGGTATAGGCCGTTCACGGTAAAGTGAGCACTTTTGATGCCCTAGTTACTTTTTTCTTATCGGCCATTTTTATCCCACAACATTTAAAAATTAATATTGCCATGTAAGTAATAAACACAGTATATATAATTCAGCGGACTCGAAAGTGAACGTCTAGGCAACACGTTTCTTGATTATTATTCCAAATGAGTAGAGACCTGAAAAATTCGGGAGTTCAATGACCTACATGGTAGACTCTATACAGTCTTATGTACAAATATGCCGATATTATTTGCACATTAGTTGTACGCTGTCACAGTGGATGGCGACGACTGGGCCAGCGTTCTCCAGGAGGTGTAAAACACCGTGTAGAAAAATGGCTAAAGTAATATAAAAACACGTGTTTTGAATTCTAGCTTGTCCCAAAATGAATCCGCGAAATCTTCAGGTCTATAGAAATGAGAGGGCTTCAAAAAGTGCTCACTTTACCGTGGATAGCATATAAATAGGCTTGCGAGGGAAGCCCAAGTCTCGGTGTGTGGACAGGTGGTCGTGGGAAGCTCGTGGTGCTCCTGAGACCCCTCAGAGCCATCCGTCAGCGGGGATCTTCCCCGACAGCCTCCGATAGCATCGTCCCTCGCCCCCGGGTCCCGCAGCGCGTGAACGGCCGGCCGACCGACAGTCGACATGGGTCTAAGTCACAGTCCCCGCCATCCTGATGAGGGACGACAAGTATTAATGTGACTTCCCGGCCGACGACGTATCGACAACCCCGTGGGAACGACGACCTATCTCCTCTGAGGTGGCCGACTCGTATGCTGGAGACTTCACCGCACGACCCCACCGATAGTCCACTCATGTGGTACTTCCAACTTTCCTGAAGCTCTGCTAAAGTACAACTTTCACACTAATCCTCCATCTCGTGCAAAAAAAAAAGTGGTTTTGCTGTGTTGGGCACACTTGCGTGAATACGTCTACGATGACGCGCTCGGATGCCTTCATCTTTTTTTTTTTTTTTTTGCGTTCCCGGCACCGCTTCACTCGATCATATGGGGTTTTATGGATATCACTGGATTGCTTTTGAGATGCTCTTTTCGACCGAACAAGATTTCCGTATTTCGGCTTGGCTTCTTGATGTGTATATGCAGAAATTGTGTTAAGTTTTCTTTAACTTTTACATTAAACTCAAACAATTTCACCCTAACCACGCCACACAATGTTTTTATACACGTTGTCGATTGAAAACTAAACGAGCGTCGTTGTTTCTCCTAGTCAAAAGTATACTACGCGGAAGTTATGAGACGCTGCGAAGCGAACTCAATATTGCGCCCCCACGCCGCGCGCGATGCTCTGCAGTTCTCACTCAACGTACCAAATTCTTTCATCATTTGACAATCGAGTGGTGTAATTGAATTTTGAATCTATACGATAGATTCGGAGCTGCAATGCCAAACTCTATCCCCCGATTTTGTTATCATCGCATTTTCTGGATTGCCTCCCACTATCGTTACAAGTTTAAACATGTATTCACGTTAAAACCAGAAGTTACTGATAACTAATGAGCCTACTTTCCTCTACATGGGTGCAAATAAATGTTAAGTGAAGTTATTAAAATCTTATATGGCATCTAGTCGTTGACGTTTCGTTGACAGTAATATCACTGCAGATGAAAACTGAAACATGTGAAACAGTACCAATACAATTGAAATTCACGAGTGACTTACCCGGGATTAGAATTCAGAAAAAACTCGTAAAAATTAAGCTAGCTTGCAATCAACAGCATGACGAAGATAGGATTTGGAGCATCAACTTCGGATGAAATCAGTGCAATGTTTTGAATGATAGGGTTCACTAAACTGAAATATTTACACGGCCATCATTTCAAAATAAGTGTCAGAGCCACTAAAAAACACAAGTTTATATGGCCTACGACAACGCTACTTGAGTGGAAAATTAGGTGGAAATAGGTTTAATTGGTCTCCAAGATAACCCTATGCCATGAAAACATTATTTTCCTAAATGGGGCTATCTCGCACAATTGCCTTAAAAGGCGCTCTGTACACGATGTTTCCAATAAATAGTGTCAGCGTGATAAGTTTGACTGAATTTTTAAAATTATTAAATAGATATAACAAACATATTAAAATATTTATATTATCCCCATTTTAAAAATAATTATTTCGCCCTCTTTCAATCATGCAAATTTACATGGTTTTTTGTAGGCGTGCAACTTTTGGTGGAAATTAGTTTAATTGTTCCGGAAGTAAGACAAAATTTTCAATTTACTCTCCTGTCACTAGTTAGAAAAATCCGAGAAAAGAGGATTTCTGTATGCGTAATTATTGCTTTTAATTAACACTATTAGTATATAAAATTGGGTTGGATTTTGTTGAAATATTCCATAGATATAACATATTAAACTACATTATTTATATGAACCCCATTAAAACATGCTTACCGCACATAACTCATGTTAGTTTAAATATCCTGCTGTGTTACATAGTTTCGTAGATATAGCAGACTAAGCTAAAATGTTTGCATAGGCGCCATTCGAAAAATAGAAGACTTACACACTTAGAACACATAAATTAATATGGCCTACCACAGTACTTCTTCGGGAAATTGAATGATTGTTTTCCAAGATACGACATATATTACTGTACTATTTCACGTGGGGAAATCTTGCATAATTGCGACGAAATAATGATTCGCATAAATAATTTTTATGGATGCAATAGATACTGTCAGCATACAAAGCTAAGTTGAAAATTATTTTGTAATTTCGTACATAGAAAATTCTGAACTAAAATGTTTATGTGGCCGCCATTTTGAAAATATGCGTTTTTAACCGGCTCAATGTTTATCAGTTTACATGGCCTGCCATAGTGCTACTTGTGTGCCTAATTTGGTAGAGAACTATTTTTTTCTTCAGATATACGTATCGCATAATTTTAATTTGCCATGTAACACTATTTTACAAAATGGTGGACAAAAAATATTTCGTGTGGACACATGTGATGGTTGTAATATATACAGCCAGCATACAAAGTTTCACTGGAATTTTACCTGGTGTCGACAATATTTATCATACCGAACTAAAATAACTATATGGCCGCCATTTTGAAATACGTGAATGAAGTACCTAAGACATATTATTTAACATCACCTACCAGATGAATAGACTAGTGTTTGCCATATTATGTAGGTATCGGTCAGTTGTTTCCCGAGATATGACATAAACACTTTATTTATTCACGTGGCAATATCTTACAAAATAGAGGACAAAAGAGGCTCCATGTAGACACATTTTATGTTTGTTATATATACTCCTAGCATACAACGTTAAGTCGGAATTGATTACTACATGGTTCGAAAATGTAGCATCCAATGCTCAAATAGCTAGATAGCCGCCATTTTGAAAATAAGTCTCTGACATACTTCAAACAGATTTGTACATATCAACAGCCGCATTACTACTTGTCTGCCAAATTTTGTAGAAATCTATAATTAGGTTCCCGAGATATAACACAAAAAATTCATAAATGTATGTAATGCTTTTTTTTTAATGGATTACTAACGTGGCTGTTGTTTGGCTTATATAATGCTTGCAATAAATAATCTTAACATGGAAAATTTGGTTTAAATTGGTCAAACGGTATGGTAGTTAAATTTAATAAACCTAAAATATTCGTGTGACCGCCATTTTGAAAATAAGTCACTCAAAATTTAATTGCATACATTTACATGGCTTACAATAGTATTACTTACGTACCGATTTCGGCGAAATTTGTTTGAGTAGTTTGCGAGATATAAAGTAAAACCATTAATTTTTCATGGGGTGCTGTCTTCCAATATGGCGGTCCAACTAAAGTATTCACCTCTGTATTTAAGGCTTACACCTTACGCTGTCAGCGTAAAAAATGTGGTTTAAATCCGTTGAATGGTTTCCGAGATATGACATATAACCCTAAATTTTAAAACGGCCGCCGTTTTGAAAATACTTTCCCAGCATAATCAAAAATTATAAAAGTCAGGTGACCTTACTTAGTATAGGCTATTACTGGTAAACTGAGCACTTTTTAAGACTCTACCAAAAGGCATTAACCCCTAATAAATTTATTTTATTGCAACCTCAGACATTAAATTTTGAGAGTAATGAAATGTATGCACTGTGTATATTATTCATATTGCAATGTTTATATCATATTGAATAATGGCGGAAAGATAGAAATTAGTCGGAAGGAAAAGTTTAGCAGGGCCTTTAAAAAAGTGCTCCCTTTACCGTGAATACTATATGTGTACCAAGGTTGGTGAAATTCGGCTAACGCATTCAGGGGTCACACACACGCGCAGACCCACATAGACACACACATATATACTAACATATACACACAGCCAGGAAAGTGATCTCATAAGCCTTTCTTTCCTTCGGAAAGTTGGCAAAAATCTTAACCAAGACTAAACAATTGTACCACCAGAGCGACAACGCATCGAATTTATGCACACTCAGTTTAACAATATCTTACATGAGAATTATTTGTTAAAGTCTGTTCACGATAAAGTGAGCACTTTAGAAATTACTCTTACAAAAAGTCACTGTCCCTGCATGCGTATATTTTAATGGGCGCACTGAGTGACATTCGCCTAGTAAAGTTAGTAACGATTAATGGAAAGTAGTTACATAACTTAACGTCGAATAAAAAGTGTTAGGTTACCATTTTGATCGCTTAAAATTAATTTTTTCACTTTCTGTTTTTTTTTTTATGCTTCGAAGTTTAAAAATGAGGGGATTTGTAAAGTACTTACTTTCTTGATAATTCCACAGTTTTATTTGGACGACGCATGAATAAATATATGAGGCCCATGGCAATGTTAATTTTACATAAGGCGGAGGAATACACAACGTGCATACAGGTAGATCTTTAGCAGGACTTTCAAAAGTGCTCATTTGACCGTGAATAGAGCCTATACACGCGAAAGTCACACGGAACGCCAAACTACTTCACTCCAAACGTGGTCAGCTCTGTGTACAATCACATTGGCTCCGAACTTATTCCGATCGCAGTCACTTCTCGTTCAAAGTAACCTGGTCGTAGAAATCTGTTGAGCTGAACGACTTTTCTTTTGTGCTGCGTTCCGATAGGCTGCTAATTGTCATAGAATGTCGAACTGTTTGACATGCGAACAATTGGACACTCAAAGAGTATGTAGTCACCCAGAAGTAAACAGTATTATTGGGCATTGCTGGAATTGGCAGGATTTTCAGCATTCGTTGAAATAAATAAAAAATAATTTAAATTGTATTAAAATTTTAAAACAAATCATTATCAAAGCAAACATTTGAGTTTGGGATTTCCTTTACTTTTCATTCAGTTACAGAGGCATAGAAACTGAAACCAATAGTTACCGAAAACATGGCCAAACATGGCTGCCGAATTAATTTATGAGAAACACGTTTAGACCACTCGTGTGTGATCGCGGCCAAAGTATACCACCCCCAATTCCGAACAGGCAGATGAGTTCGTCAAGTATTTGGGCGCACACGAGCTTAAGAGATAATGTTTTCTACTGAAATCCCTACGGGGTATAGGGGTTTGTGTTTTTTTTTTCAAGTTGGTTATTTTAATACAATAAAAACATCCCTTACACCAGGATAAACTTAAAGGCCATGCTATTCTAACAAGTCTACCTAATTTATTGTATTTAAATTTTTGAAAAATTGTTTAAACTGTGCCTTTTTGTATTATTGATTCGTTTCTGTATTTACATGTCCTGAAAACATTGCGTATTTTGAAATTTGTATTGTGATTGTGCAAAAACTATGAAATATGAATTTTAACGGTTGGCTTGAAATGATACTCCAAGTAATGTTTACAAAGCAAACAGTTGTCAGATAAATTAACATTGAATTCACGTCCTAAGGGCACATTTAGATATTTGAATACAAAAAAGTTTAATTAAAATTTAAAATTTTAATTGCATATTTGTCAATCAATCTTAGAAAACTGCTGTTCCAATAAAAAATAGAGTGTAATAAAAAAATGTTTTTTTTTTAGGGAGGGGGAGAGATTATTGCTACTTTTTATACATTCATCCTTTTTCTTTAAAAATCTTGGAATCCTGCTGTTGCTTCAACGAATTTCTTGCTGGCGTAGTAGCGCACAACATAAATTAAAGAAATTATTTTCTTTAAATATTTTGAATTATTTACAAACATTTTGTGAATTTTCTGGAATTTTTCGAATGTATAGAATAAAGAAATCCACCAAACATTTTGTAATCCAATGTAACCGTCGTCAAACACGAACGATAGAATGAACCGCACAGTACAATATTTCCAATAAACCCACGCTAGGATGGGAATTTTTATATTATAGACTAGGGGACCTAGCCGATGACTTTTTTTTGTATTGTCACGGGGCTAGAACAGTTATAATGTTAAAAAATTGGGTTATCATACAAAGACTGAAAAAAGTATTTCATAGATATATGTAAGTCATAATGAAATGATGTGCAATTAACTCAACATTGAAGCGACCGCAGTTCATTTAATATTTCTCTATCCACTTAGCCACTGCGGCCCCAACTGGAATCTGTCTTTCCAATGAGCTGCTGAAGCCCCACTTGATATAGGCCTAGTTATATCCACTGAGCCACAACGGCCCCACTTGGAATCTCTCTATCCACAGAGCCACTAAGGCCCCACTTGAAAGCTTTCTATCCCCTGAGCTACTTAGGCTCCATTTGATATATATCTATTCACTTGGCCACTGTGGCCCCAATTTATATAGTTATATCCACAAAGCCACTGCGGCCCCACTTAACATAGTTCTATCCACTGAGTCACTAAGGCCTCACTTGGAATCGCTCTATTCACTGAGCCACTGTGGTCCCAAATAATTAATTCAACATTGAAGCGAGACCTTTAAAGTAAACAGAAAATACATTCCATTACCTTCATATCTCTATACAATATTCTCTATGCATTAATACAAAACTTTTCATAGGAAAAAGTAATTCAAAGATTAGTTTTTAGGGTAAAAGGTAATGATTGCATAATTTGATCTTGCTGAAATTCGAACTTGACCTGTATATTACCCTGAGTATTCCCTCTGGAAAATCTGAAGATTTTCTGTTGAGTTTCAAGGGACTTAGAGCTATTAAAGATAGACATACAGACAGACAGAGATCGTCTACGTATTATATAGGATACTTAAATTTGCTTGGTATGATAAAAATATATTTAATTAGTTCATATAGTTACTGTCTCAGTTCATGCGACCTAAGACAGTATAAGTTTAGGTAAAGCACTGTTGGGAAGGGCTAGTCAGGAAGAGTAAAAAACTCAATAAAGCGGAAGTCACGCGATTATTTTAATTCACATTAAATAGCTTTACATATAGGCCTATCTGATGAATGACAATCCGACGTTCAGAACAATTTCAGCCCTCTCAAAAAATATTTTGAATGATTAAAATGAAAAGGTTTGCAACCAAACTGATAACAAAACTCCAACTCACTCACTCTATGAACTCAACACTTACCACTGTATTCTTTATGCAGACTCTAGCGACCCGCCCCGGCCTCGCTCGGGTGCGATTTACAAATATGTATTTGTTGTTTAGGTTTACAGAAAATGCTTAAGGTAACTAACATGGGATTAATACTGCATTGTTTAAAAAGTTTTCGTAAGTGAACTCCTTTTAATCAAATTTTAAAACACACGAATAGTTACTGTGGGCCATTCTTATAAGATAAACATATATTGTCATGGACTTTATTGTAGACCTTTTTGAGATCTAAAATTCTGTAGTACACTAATTTCATGTCTCTCTTATGGTTTAGTCAACGTAAGCCATGCAAGCGCCCGAGAAGTGGCTTTTTGTGAATTTATTATACAACGTCGACATTTCTCTACTATCCTTACATTTATTATATAACTAACTTTCCTCAAGAAATTTTTTAAATGATAGTGGAAACAGCATCAAAATACATCAACTAGTTTATAAACCTTATGCCTGGTTGCACCATCGTGGTTCAAAACTCGATCCGAGATTGAATCTAAGATCGACACAGAAAACTGTTGCACCATTCGAGTCCAGAGATGCACTGAAGACCAAGATGAAGTTCATTTCGAACTGCTGAAATTGGCGGTTTGAAATCTCGATCTGACATCAGCAGCCATCGTCCACAAATTTAGTTTGAAAATAGGCCAACAGATAGCACTACGTTCGATGGTTTTCTTGGGGAATTAAAACAAAATATATGCACTTGAATATTATTCAGTAAAATTCGAACAGCAATAACTCACTTAAAATAGATAAAACATCGCAAATCTAATTCTATCTATAGGGAAAAATAAGCCTTCTTCCATGATGTCATATATTAAGAACTATTAGGAAAATTTTTCTCATACTTAATCTCGATCTCTCACTTTAGAACAAAGGTCGAAGTATCGGAGATCCAGAATCATGAAATTTCGTTGGTGCAACACTTTTACATTGGGACCAAGATCAAACTGGATATTGATTCGGAACTAAGATCATTCGAGCTCGGATCAGGGAAGATGTTGGTGCAACCGGGGAATAGCAGATTACACAGACCTGCGCGGCAGGGCGACCTTGTTTTATACCATGTAGGTATGTGGACGGTACTCGATCGAGGGCTCTCGCAAGCGCCGATGCAGTCTGCCCGCCTGGGAGGGGCTCCTGCGGCACAGCAGTAGGCTACGACCTTGCTCCAGTCTCGTGTGGCTTATATACACGGTGTCGTCCTCACTTCTCGGTGCGGCAGCTCTGTTTACCCACGTTTCTCAAAACATGCATACCCCTTGAGCTCAGGAAGCTCTCCGCAGGCTCCGTTCTGCTCGCAACAAGATGGGTGTTCCTGCGTTTTGCAACCGGGTGTCATTCGATACACGATACAGATACCGGTCAGTTTGAACAATATAGTACTTCTGATGACTGATATCGGGGTGGGTAATGGTCAAGTGAGATATAACTGCAGCTCTCCGGACGATTTGAAGCAAAAGTCAAACACAGGTCGACTAAACGCATAAAATTAAGTGTTTCGACTGACTGCCTGGCTGACTGACACATTCATCAACGCACAACTCTAACCGCTGGACGAAAAACCATGGTAATTTAAGGATGGCTTCCTCTATTTTTGCGAAGACACCCACTAAGAAAGGATCTTTTCAAATTCGACCTCTAAGAGGGTTAAAAGGAGTAAAATTTGATCTCGAGAACTCCTCAAAAGCTCAATAACCCGATGAGATATCGATGTGCTCTTAGCTTCAAAATGGTAATCTATTCAAAACCCCAAAATAATATTTTAAGATTTTTTTAAATCTAACCCCTCAGAGTGTGGAAATCGGTGAAATGCATTTTCGAGGAATTCTAAATAGTTTATTAGCTCTATAAGATATCTTTGTGATCTTACCTTCAAAAGGTAGCCTTTGCAAATAGACGTAAATACCAACTCCAGAATTTTTTTGAAACTGAAACCTTAAGAAGGCGAAAAGTTTAAAATGTGTTTTAGAGGAATCGTCAAAAGCTCAGTAATCCGATGAGATATTATTGTGCTCTTAGCTTGAAATGGTAGTCTGAACAAATTCCTAAAAATTTATTTCAGGATTTCGTTTAAATAGAACGCTTACAAAGTTGAAAGAGGTAAAATTTGTTTTAGAGGATTTGCTTAGTAGCTCTTTAACACAATAAGATGTTCTCATTTATTCAAATGCTATACCAATTTAATGCCTAAAAATGTCTTCCAACATTTTTTTACTACAATCTCTTAGATGGAAAATAGAGGAAAACATTTTTTGAACACTCCTCAATAGTTCAGTAACCCGAAAAGATATCGTTATTCTCTCTGGTTTGAAAGGTTGGCCATGTAAATACCTTAAAATTAAATTCAGGATTTACTAAAATTCACATCCTATATTAGATGTGTTTTCGACGATATGCCTACATTACATCGTTTCCGTGCCTGTTCCCTTAAAACCAGAATGTTTCTTTAAAAATTGATCAAACTAAATAAGTATGAATAGAAATGAAATCTGTCTTTTACCGAGAAAAAAAAAATCAATTTTCTTTAGAGTGATAGAAAAAAAGTTCAGTTATTGAGCAGGATAAATAATTAAATAGCTTATTTTCGTACACTCCGTGGTCAGTTTAATTCACATTTTATACTGCAGTTCATACTTCATTTTCGAAGAAGAGTGAATTTGGATAACTATATTGGCCATTCAAGCTGCACAGTGACCATCTTTGTGTTGTGAAATTTAATTGGCTTCTTGAAAACAAAACTGTATCCACTATAAACTTGCGAACCAACTAGAAATCTATCAAGATCACCAACAAACCTTAGCTTTAATTCACTACAATAATATTCTATGTAATTGGAGTATATTCTGGTAGCATTAGAACTAGAAATGCCCAGAATATAAAATCAGTTCATAGCCTACATTATGATTTTCTATCATTGAAGCTAATACACGGGTATTAAAAAACATTGCCATAGAAAATGTTCGAGGATTAAACCACATTAAGAATATAACAACAGGTACTAACATTCTTTCTGCGGTTTCGCCCGCATGTACTATATGAAGAAGCTACTAATTTCCTTTAACGAAGGACCTACTTATTCGCCACATTAGTGGTTCTGCCCGCATGTGCTAGGATTACTAATTGCTAGGCCAGTTTACTCCGGTGCGTATACGCTTTATTAAATTATTTCCCCTCTCCCCTTGTGCACATCCAGTGAGGACTATGGCCTCGATTACTTATTTTTGCCAAGCCTTGACTTGGAGCACGGGGCTATCGCAGAGTTTCAGGAGTAGCATTAAGATTGCCCCAAACTTGAGGAAAAGCTTGTGCGTGGATAGGCCAGGAGGGCAGATGATGATGATCTTTACAGGGTAATAGACTGCATCATCAATTTCTATAACTGTATTCACAATTTGTACTCTCTTTATACTCCATCTCGCAGCTTAAGGTTAAAGTAAAGCAACTGTCTATGGGGCACTGCACCCGACTATACAACGGGATGAACTCATAAAAAAGTAGTACAGACACCATAAAAATGGTCAGAAAAGTGCAATTTGTACTCTATATGAAAGAAGAATGTATATATTTGGCAACATTATAAAATATTTTACTAAAATATACGTTTTGAATGTAAAAAAAAATAATCGATTAAAAAAGTCTGCATTTTAAACAAAATTTAAGTGCATTTCCATTTTGGATGCTTCGGAAAACAGAATTTACAAGAAAATATTCGAAATAGAATATCGTCATAATATTTACTGTGGCCATATGTAATAGAATCATAGTAATAATGTAGGCCTATCATATAAATTTTATAATTAACTTTATTTATGCATGTTTCAGTCATAAATGTTTGTGATAATTGGACCCACATAAAATCAATTTTAACAATTATTTCCTGCATTTTTATTACAATTGTTTTTACATATAATCATAGTAAACAATATGACGATATTCCATTACGAATATTTTCTTCAAATTCTACTTTCTGAAGCATCCAGAATGGAAATATGATTAAATTTTGTTAAAAATGCAGACTATTTTAATCGATTATTATTTCACATTAAAAAAATATTTTTAAATAAAATATTTTATAATGTTGCAAAACATATACATTCTTCTTTCTTATACAGCATAAATCGTACTTTTCTGACAATTTTTATGGTGTCTGTACTTATTTTTTATGAGTTCTTCACGTTGTATAGTCGAGTGCAGTACTCCATAGGCAGTTAGTTGCTTTACTTCAACCTTAAGCAAACTGTGCTAATTATTTATCGTTTTATTATTTTGCACACGTTGCTCAATCCTCGTAACATCTTCCATGGCTATTTCTTAACTATTTGTCAATTCACTTCAAAATTTTATAATAACTATAGTATAAAGAGATTTTTGTCTTCTGATCTTATCAAGTTTTAAGTTACTTTAAATATTATTGTTGTGAATAAAACCTCAGGTTTGTTGAGAAAAAAATTAACACAATACCTCATTATTGTTATACCATGTGATTTTGTCAGTTTACTGTGTGAAGTGAAGAGATTTGGATGACTCTTAACATCGAGGTTTGAGTGCCAATGAGGATGATTGAGGTGAGTATGGAGCAGCACTGGAATGAAAGGGCGGGGGAAACGGGAGATCACCAAGGAAAACCCGCCGACCAACGGCATCGTCCAGCACGATTCCCACATGCGAAAATCCAGAGTGACCCAGCCGGAGATTGAGTCCGGATCACCTTGGTGGAAGGCAAGCAGTCTAATTGCTCAGCCACAGTGGTCCCCAGTTCACTATATGTTTCGTAAGTTTATAGTTCTGACGGTTCTGTTTCGAAGAAACCAATTAAATGCGGCAATATAAAGAAAGTTACTGTGCAGCTGGATTGGGCAGTACCTAGATCCCAATTCACTTTCCTTCGAAAATCAGATACTGAATTACTAACCGCAGCGTAAAAGGCCACATAAATCCGTATATAGAGCCTCATAAGGAAGAGAATATACCGCGATACATTTCCCTATTGAATTATTAATCCTTCTCATTTGTGACTGTAAGGGAAAATGGCAAAATAATTTTCCCCCTGGTAAAAGACAGGTTTCATTTCCGTTCATATATTTTCGTTTTATCTGTGCTTAAAAACACGATAGTTTGAAGGTTACAGGCGTAGAAACGATGTAATGTAGGTAACATATAGTCGAAAACACATTCGAAAGTTTTTCGCTTTTTTATGTATTTGATTTTGGAATAACCCTTAGATAAGTTTTTAGGTATTTATATATACAACGTTTTAAAGCAAACAACTAAGCGATATATTATCAGGTTACTGAGCTATTGATGAGTCTTCGAAAACACATTTGACCCTTTTCGCGGTCTAAGGTGTTGAATGAAAAAAGAAATCCTAAAATTAGTTTTTATTCTTTTACTACGTAAATAGCCTTTGGTATCGATGAAAACAACAATGTCGTATAATATTAAAGAACTATAAATCAGTCCTCAACAATATATTTTATCCCTTTTCACTTCTCAAAATAGATTTTAGGTATTTGTACAGGTTGTCATTTTAAGGTATGAAAACAAGGCTGTCTCATCAGATTTGTGAGCTATCGAGGATTTTTCAAAAACACATTTTACCCCTGTTCACCCTCTAAGAAGGTGAATTTTTAAAAAATCCTGAAGTCGATTATTAGGTAATTGTATTGGCTACTTTCAGAAGCAAACTGCACTACGATATATCAACGGATTAATGAGCTATTGGTAGAGATCTGAAAAATTCGCGAGATCAATGAACTGCGGCTAGACTCTACAGTGGTATGTACAACTATTCCGATACCAATTTCACATTGGTTGTATGCTGTCAGAGTGGATGGCGGCGATTGGGCCAGAGTTCTCCAAGAGTTGTCAAACACCGTTTAGACCAATGGCTAAAGTTATATAAACACACTTGTTTTGAATTCAAGCTTGTCACAAAATGAACCCGCGAATTATTCAGGTCTCTAGCTATTGATGAGTCCTCGAAAACACATTTTACCTCTTTTCCACCTCTTAGGGGTCAAGTACCGAAAAATTTCCTTAGGGAAAGCCATTGCTAAATGTTCATGCTTTTGTATCTAGCGGCTTGGGCTGTGCGTTGATGGGGATGGGGAGATGGGCTAGTCGGAAACTTCATTTTATACACAGAAATAATAAATAATAAGCGTAGCTTGCCGTAGGTTGTTCTAAGAACAGAAGTGGGGTACAAATCTGTGGACGCAATTGTAAAAATTGATAATACGGTTCATTACAATGTGGGCTTCACCAACAGCATCTACTCATCTGGCCTATCACCACACAATTTTCGCAATTTTGGGGCTCCATTGATATTGTCGCCAAACGCAGCAATAGCACCAGGTTGAAAGTGAACGATTGGAAAAAAGAAGTAAATGAGGCCACAATTTTTACTGGGTATTTTCTTCTTGGGGGGGGGGGGGTGGAATAAGTTTTAATAACTCACATCCCGCTTATTCCAGCCGAAGACCCTTACGAATTTAAGAGACGGCAATTCTCCGTCAAGATCTGTATTACTATACCAAAAATCTTTAGAGAACTGACAACAGAACGGTTCCATAAACGGGCTTCAGTGTAGCAGCAAAAGAATTTTCTTTTTATTACCATTATGTTTGTTGTGGGAACTATCTAAATAATGCTGGGGTAATTCTGTTGAAATAACTATCTATTCTGTATGAGGAACAGAATGCTCTGCTGTAGGTGCACTCACAGAAAATACCTCGACAAACAGTTCGTTTGCAGCTACTATCTACGTAAACCCTTTGAGGACAGCGCAAATTTACTAACATCGAGGACAAGTTTGAAGTAAGCTGCCTATACTCTACACCACAGAAACATAATTTTGGTTGGTGTCTGTTCCACTCGCCATTTTCCTATTGGTATTGGCTACACCAGACATGCCTACTGTACTCCGTAACGTTTATTATTGACTGGTCGTCGACCAATGAAATCACGTGTTGGCCGTGTACTAATTAATGTGACGAGAAAGTAGTAACAAGTTTTACAATCTATCGTGTTCGTTTGAAAAATGATTGGAAAGAACAGTTTTATTCTTATAATTTCAAATGTTGACTAGTTATCATTTTTTACCTAGACTCCGATATAGTCTAGCGGAATAGTAAAACTATAAAAGTGTGAGCTTTGTTTTCAAGAGCAAATAAACTTCCACATAAACGTAGCCCCAAGTATATACGTGCATACTCCTCAAGGGTTAACAATCTTTAGATAGTAACTACAACCAAACTGATTGCTGTCCCTACACTCCATGCCTGAATCAGTGATACCTAACAGTGAAATAACATTCACTCAAATTCAGTTGATAAGCTGCTGCTCAATGGTGATTCAAACATACAAAATGTCGAGAAAGTGGATTATGGCAGTGGAATTATGGACGTTCAGTGGAAAACACAAATTAATCAGTGAAATCCACTCGTAATATTATTTTTTATCTGTAGGAGAGGTGTTTTCGCGAAAATATTTATGGTCATGCTAGACTTCAATATCCTATGTCCACAACCACAATTTCCTTTTGTTATTGGCCAGGTGTCTATATGAGAAGATATGTCCTTATTTGACTGAGCCAATCTGAATAAAGTACTTCGATAATAAGTATCCATGATTTGCGGACAGACACTTGAGATATGTGACATTTAAAATCATCCTACCACGAATGTACATATGAACTAAAGTGTTTTGGAGTAGAACTGTGCCATGAAATCTTTTCGCGAAAAACTCCTGTCTCTAGTTATCTGACACTTATTACCGGTCGAGCCACTTAAACTGGTCTTCACTGATCTGGCTCAACTCTCACTGTTTCAGGTTTAGAGTATCGACTAATGATGTGGCAGACTAGTTTCAGTTTTATAACACTGAACTGCTTTTCTGCCATCACGTCTAGCGAGAAAAGCATGGATTGGATTTGAGGTTAGAACACTGATTTGTAAACAGGTGCTTTGAGATGTATGTATACTTACACTAACCAATTTGTAATGCAGTTTGATTAAATTCAAATTGATAAAAGTATTTCAGCCATATAAAAGTGCTGGTCTTTTGAAAATTGAAATGTAAACAAATACGTTCATCTCTGTTGACCATGTGACGTTGACAGTTGTGTTCCTTTGGGGTAGGTCAATGTTGGGTTCATGTGCAGAAGACGAATAATCGGTCGACCTCGTCTTTACTCTATGGTTTATAGTGTATAGTAACAGTTGTGGGTGATAAAAATTTGGTCCCCTACAACCATGTTCGTTTTTCAGTATGTGACTGTAAATAAGGCCCAGGGATAGCCGGAAATGTGGCAGAGACAGATTTCAGGGAGGGCAGTTTCTCACGTGGGCAACTTTGTGTAGCTTGCTCCAGAGTAAGCTTAACGAGCATCTTGATAATCCCAGTGCCTCAGGGCATAACCGTTGATGTGGTGTGCAATGTCGTCCTTAGGTAAAGGGAATTAAAGGCTTTTCACGGTAAACTGAGCCCTTTAGAAATCAACCCTGGAATAATGTCACTTCCCTCACCTATATAATGCATGTTTTAACTGGCTAACTAACGACGGAGTCCAAGTACTATAGTCCTATGTCTTAAAATTCAATTTGAAGGGTTAAGTCAACATTTATCAGTTGTGAAATTATTATTTTCATTTTGTTAAATGCATTTAAGTGCAAGATCTGGGACATTTCTTAAAATATTTACTCTTCTTGTAATTGTTTAGTTTCACTTGACCTACGAATGATTACATTTATTAGGCCTATAACAATATTAATTTTACATAGGTGTAAGTATATGCACTGTGCTGTGCATAAAAGTATATTTAAAGCAGGGCTTTCAAAAGTGATCAGCTTACCGTGAAAAGCTTATAGTAGTTGCTTCGTGTAGTACACACGGGCGAAGCCGTGAACAAAAAGGTGGCGTGTGTGCGTCCGTGTGTATGTGCAAATATATATATATATATATTATATATATATATAGAGAGAGAGAGAGAGAGAGAGAGAGAGAGAGTTGAATAATCTACAGACCAAAATTTGTTCATTTCTCCGTACGTTATTATTGTTCATTTGGGTACGGCCTGTGTGAGAAGCTTAGTGACTCTTACTAGGCTCCTTAATAATCTATTCTTACCTCTATAAATAAGACTACTTTATTTTTTAGGTGGGACTTTCTACTTAACCTTCTTGTCTGTGCGTCTATGTACTCTGGATATATTATGATGTTAATTTCTAATTGGAGAGCTTAAGAAATAGTTGCCTGTTCGACTTCTGGTCAAAATAATTTGCGGAAACGGCATAATTTGCAAAAACTGCAAAAATACTAACATATAAAAATTACGTACAGGAAAGTTTAGTTAGTTTTTCTTCGCGATAACATGAAGTACTCTTTGACATTTCCTGTGTTTCCCATTATTATTAACTATACTACTTTACAATTTTTATATAATATTTTTTTGTGATGTTTGAGTGTCGTATAACATATTTTGAATAATACCAAAATCTGATCAAATATAATTGGGCGAAGAAATCTAGTAATTTACTTCATCGTTAAAATCTCGTGTAATATGAGTTACAAAAATATTATTTTAGGAAGGGTTTTTTTTTTAAATGGATGAAACATTTTCTGGAAATATCCTTACGGTAAGCACAATCTATATACCTAATTCTGGAAATATTTCTGTGAGCGCAAACGAGTTTTGAAGTACTAACCCATACGCTCAGAGTTACAGACAACCTTAAAAGCGTTGATTGAAAAGTTAGCTATATATTAAAAGTTTGGCGTGTCCTTATGCCTTGTTATTGATCCGAGTTCTCGTTGGCGTTTCAAATAAACCAAAGTGCAGATAAAAAAATATGCCTAAGCTTTTAAGTAAAACGTGTTAGCAAATCAATTTGGAAATTTTTCATGTTTTTATTAAAAACTAACTTGGGCATGTTGTAAGTAATCAAGTTCATTGTGCTCCGACGTTTTACACAGACAAGTTGTTCACTTTCCTAATTCGATGAGACTCAAAGGTAAATATATTGATTCGGTTTTAGCTACGAATAAAGAAATGTGTATTCCTACGGGCTTGAAATGAACCCTAAAACGTTTGCTTTTTTTTTTTTTTACATTCTCCTGCCATGGGCTTCATCTTGAGTTCAATGTAGAAATATTAGAGATGATTCCTTAGGAAACATGTGAAAGAAAACGGAATACGACTTACGACTAGAAATGATTAGTAAGAGACATACGCATTTGAATATTGATATTTCCAAGTAATATTATTACAAAATGTATATTTTACAAATTATATCCAGCGAGATGTCCCTAGAGAGTTTTCTTTAATGTGTGGCAGTTTAGTTGTCAACATTGCCCAACTAATGAAGAAAGCGAGGTTTTATGAAATTATCTTACAAAACTTTAAAACAGCATCGAGTACAAATTTTTTTTTGTTGAATATGAATAATTTGGGTTGACTGTTTTCTAAGATATTAGGAATTTACAAGTTTTCAAAAAGTCTGGTTAGTTTGTTGACAACTGTGCAACTGTAAAGGTAGATATTTATTTTCTTGTATAAAAGTAATGATTTTAACGACAGATGTATCAATCACCATTCCATAATGGGTCCTGAGTCATTTTATGAATTTTTTTTCCAATTTTCCATACAGAATCATTTCAAGGAATTCTGACGTGGAGTTCAAACACGTTCTGTATATTTGGAGCTTTCTTTAGAAATTTGGTTTGATCAAACAAAATGATGTTGAGCTGAACTCGACTGAAGCGAAATATTATGTAGAAGGACTGAACAATCAACTTCGAAAAAGGATATATTTTGAATCTTAAAAAGGATGTATCAGTTTGTACCATTTTCCTTTCAGTTATTACACGAGATATGTTATAAGATAAAAAATATTGTACGTATTATATAATTTTTATTATTGTTACAACTAAAGTAGGAATATAATTAATTTGTGATACGACTTAATTTTCACAATTTGCAATTATAGCAAACTTCGTGAGACACATTATATGCGTAATTTATAGACGACCTATATGCGTCAGCAATATTTGTTACACTATCGCTTGATTCGCAAGTTAAGCGACCGGCTCCTCCACTTTTCGCACGTGTTTCACTTTAGCTCTGAAGGGCTTCCATATTTTCGACTCCACGTTGCTTCTGTCATCTGAGGGGACAAATCTCTTCACCTGGAACCGTCGTTTCCAATCCGGAGATAAGCGTGGTAGGCAGGAGTGAAGATGACACGTGCAGTGGTCGACAAAGACATTCCATCAAAGGGACTGGTGGTGATGGTCTATGGCGGGGGGGGGGGGGGGGAAGGGGGGTCAACGTGCTGGAGTATTCGCCCTCTTCCACCGCGGCCAACTGTTTGCTTTCTGCGTGTCGAGACTGTCCCGACACTCAAAGAGCCCAAGTCAGGATAGAGATTGTTAAACGGCTGCGGTGCCGGTATAAGCTACCCCTTCTGCTCGTGTCGAGTGCGATATCTCGCTGATCGATGTCGTGGGGGGGAATAACCTACAGATTACAATCCCTAAGAGGCTTACAATATTAGTGTCACTCTTGTAGAGGCGAAGTGCTCGATGTTGGAAGCCCTGCCACCTACGCTCACGATTCCGACGCTAAAGAGACGAGTTTGAAAACATCATCCTGTCTTTCAAGCTTGTTTTGTGTTGGTTTTATGGATTTCAACGCACACTCGGGAGAAAATATTTTGTCACTCTCCTTCGAGATGTGTTTATTTTTATGTATGGCTACGAGATGGCATTGCGATATTCCTACTTCGGCGGTGGATGGCATACGATTTCTTTTAATACAAATGAAATAAGTCAGTGAAGTGAAAATCATTTCCGGATGTATCTTGTATAGTGTTATACTCATGAACTTTCATAATTTCGGTTTCAGTGTGTTATGCGTGTATGTGAGCGCACTCACATGTGGTGTGGCTTATATATGTAAGTAATATATATTTACATAAGTAATATACATATATATACATAAACATACTTATTGTGATACGTTCATATTTATTTAAACAATAGTCTGTTTTCCCGTCATAAAAATATATATTTTAGTCAAGTTTACATTGAAACTCTTATAGACATTGCAAAGTGAATATACTACTACATAACATATATAAAACTGTAAAATGATGCTAAAATAACATAAAATGTGAACAGAATAATATGGACTTTGTAATACTTTCTCCTTAAATTACTGCGTAAATCTTGTAGTGCATTCTGCATTACTTGGGCCAGTAATTCAGAACGTTCAATTTGTCATTATATGTGTAGTACCTTCTCACTAGTTTGGAAATAAATGGATACTTAAGGTCTTTTTCTTTATCCTTGAGATGAAATCAGATTAGTCGCGGTCTCTCGTTTGCTAATCCATGCGAGGGTATTAAAAAAAAAAAAAAAGAAGGGAACGCTGAAGTGTGTTTATTTACATGTACCAAAATATTCTTCGTGCATGTTTAATTTATAGCGTAATGTGTTATATTGGCAGTTTGTAGACACGCGAAGTAACTTTACATCTAATAAAATAAAATAATAATTTTGGTTATTTTTACTATCGTCGAATATGATACTTTTGGGTTATCATTAATTTTTTTACTATCGTCTTTTTCTATGGTGAAGTTAAAATGGTAAGCCTCTTTTAACACTTGCGTGATGTTAAAATTACAGGCGAAATTTGTACACAGGTCCGATCACTGATTTATTACAAACATGTTGTTCCCCAGTACACACATACAAGTTGTAATTTGTTCGAAATATGATTCTAAACAATTCTCTCGGCAATAATTTTTTATTAGTATGTTTTTAAATGTCTTCCTAGAAACGTGGTAAGAAGAAACGTAGATTATAAAAGGCTTAAAATGGGTTACATGCAGTCGAATGCAACTTTATGGCTAACAGTTATTACTGTATATAAATGCATACATTAATATGCGATATTTAGCTGTCCTGCCAATATGTGCTATTTTTCTTGTTGAAGGAAGCGAAACCGAATAACGCAATGTGTAAAAAACCACGAGGATCAAGTTCATCCCATCAGTGCGAAAACACCGGACAAGCAGGTAGTCTTTCACTTACGCATTATTTAATATGGTAACAGAATAGGCTTATATTAACTTGTTATTCTATACCTTTGTAATAAAAGCGTATTAGACGTCTCTAAGTTACTACGACATGTTTGTATCATGATAAGTGTAATTTAAACCATATGTAGAACACTCATTAAAACAAATTTTTGCTGAATAGGCACTGTATTTTATCATACTTTTCTGTTCTGAACTTGAGCATTTTCAGTAACTGGTTGTGGCTGTAGCAAATATTCAAAACCCAGAAATATCCAAGCACACTTTATTGTGTTTAAAATTTATAGATTATAAATACAAAGTTGTAATTAAGGAAAACATGGCCTTCAAAATATTACATTAGTCTACAGTTTTTCACTGTTAAGAAAATAGTTTAAAAAACAAAACGTGTAAACATTTGTAAGTATTTTAACTTTTCCGCTGGAAGAAATAGCTGAGATACTTGAAGACAGCATCAGATTAGATATTTCGCCAAGTCATACATTGCACCGCCAACACATCTATATATTTTGAATGCTAAAATCAAATTTTAATCATAAATTAGGAATTTCAGCATACATGTGTGCCATACCCACAAAATTTTCCTAAACTAGAAATAAGTCCTCATCTGTTTCGGCAGTTACTAACGCAGTGAAACTTAACAAAACTAAAAAAAAGGAAAAAATTCTTCACATAAACCAATTTCCTCATGTTATTGATATAATTGTATTACTCAGCATAGAATTTAAGAAGTAGGTTCACAACCATGGCTATATCTTCGCGCAAGCATGATAATGATTATTTTTTGTTTTGTTTTATGTTTTGTGAGTATAGTTATGTATATACAGTATGATTCACGAGGAGTTAACGACACTCGCATGGCTTATTCCTTGCATCATTTGCATATTTAGAGAGTAATTCGACAAATTGGAAATGAATAGATTATTGCGTATGGGGATGGATGAAGGATATTGTTTACCAAAGGACTGCACAAGGACACGAGGAACTACTTGCGCGTATCATGCATGCCGCTATAGACATCAAGGACAGCCGTGTGCAGTTACGTAGAGCAACAGTTGCGGTTTATAAGCGTGCGCTAAGTGTATGGAAGTAGACAGAAAAATTTTCGAACATATTCTGTAATATTGTTAGACGCAGTTGTGACGCTAAACAGTAAACTATACGGTCTGATAATACATCACTGCATTTATTCCTGAAAGGGTTATTATTTTATTCGACAATTTTCCAATTTTTCGAATTACTTTGTAAATATTGGGAATAGTATGTCAAGGTGAACCGGGTTCAATCCCAGATTTTCGCATGTGGGAATCTTGCCGGACGATGCCGCTGGTCGGCGGGTTTTCTCGAGGATCTTCTGTTTCTCACGCCCCTTCATTCCGACTTCCCCCTCATTCCGCACCCTCATCGGCTCTGAAGACCTCGCTGTTAAGAGCCACCCAAATCTGTTAACTCACTCATATCGTGTTGGTAAAAAACCATTATTATACTATTTTAATACATTTAAGAGACAGTAAGTAAATACAATTAATATAAAGCGTGGTTTAATTAATTGTAACTTACAAATTATTTTTTAATTCGTAGAATAATTGCACTAGAAATGATTTAAACAGGGAAATATAGATACTAAACCTACTTTCCTGTTGACTGAGTAGTTGCAATAGGCAACCAGAACACTTTAGTTTAAAGTATTTTAAGGCAATGATCTCGTTTCCTCCTTTGTTTTTAATAAAGGGAGTCTTTACAACACGTCGTAGATAGGGAGAGGAAAATTTCGCGTTTTAAACGACTTGCAAGTTAGACTTAACGGTCCTGTGCATTTTCGAGCCCCAGCTTTCTGTTCATTGGCTGTTGTCCCAATGTGCAGCCAGTTTGACCTCAGACCAGGTGGAACGGGATTCGATGTTTGTTTCCCTTCGTGTCTGTTATTGGTTGAGAGTTCGCTTGGGCGTGCCTAAATATTGTTTGGTACAATTGCAAGCGTAACATAAATGTACATGTGTTTAAAGTCTAACTTGTCTGAAATTGAATTCACGAAATTTTCTAGTCACTGGACTCATACATGTCACACTCCATTCTTGCGTACAGTAACGTTTTTGAAATACAAAACAGTCTAGGTAGTTTCGCACAATATTTTTGACAGGTGCTTCTGTCGCAATTAATAACGATTTGGGTGAGGCGAGAACCAAAATACTTATATTCTGCGCGTGCGTACGATTTAAGTCACAGGTAAATCACCAAAATGTAAATAACTCGATTGTCTATTGCAAGTTAGTCTCCAGCTAGCATTTCAACGTTCTCGAATAGAAGGGATTAGAATGTCGGTAATATGAGTTATTTGATACAATTTATTCAGTCGAGTATTTTTTTTAACTACTTGTTGATAAGCAGTGCCCCTTAGGAAAATATATTGGAAAAGTGGGCTGCAGATCGCGTGCACCGAGAAAAAGCTTCCGTTCAGATTGGTTTCTGATCGGCAGTGGCGTGTAGTGAGTTTTTTCCCCCCGGATAAGCAATACAATAGCCCCACATATTTGAGTGTTTTAGATAACATTTGCTAGCGCCAGGCTGTGGCTCCATTTTCAATTTCTACTAACAAACGCAACTTCCAACTTTGCTTACCCTCCAACGTATTTTCAGTTTAACAGTACCTAACATTAGTTAGAAAAACGGAAAGGAAACGAATGTAATTATAACTAAACTGGATATTATTTAGAGAGCATATTACAAATTAAATGAAAACTCCTAGGGCAACTCGCTTGCGAGTTCGATTCATCGCTAGTCGCTCCCGTTCGTGGAAATAAATACTAGATAGCAGCACTATGCGTGTACAGTACGGGAGTTACGAAAACTCTGTTTATCGAATCAGAAACGGGGAAACTCAGATTTAAATGTGTTTAAATTTAAAGTTAAGGCGAGAGCTATAAAGGGCCACACATTTCAATCTGTATAGGTTAAGCATTGCTTACCTTGCATCTATGGAATAAACGCCACTGCTGATTGGTTGTCCGAGCTTTCTTGCCCGGTCTGTTCGGTGCGATCGCCGTACATGTGAACCAGGCATAATGCTTGGTCCACGCGCTGGGTCGACGAAGGGGGAGGTAGGGAGGGTGGGTGTAGGGAAGGCATGAAGGCTAATTTACGGGCGGGGCGAGTGACGTATCGCAACAAGCGCGCCCGTGTCACGATCGTGTATCTCGTGCGTTGCGGCGGGTAGAACGCTGTGTCCCGAGCCACAGCGTGAGATCACCACGCTATACGTGCGCGCCGTGTTACCGGCCGTACACGACAAGCAGACGATGAGGGGGGGGGGGGGGACAGGCAATCCCATTCTCAACATCGCCGCCGAGCGTCACAATAATTATTTTTTAACTCCTTACTCCGACTGGAGACACATAGAATTTCGGTAACCTTTCGCATATTTCTATAGTCCGTTCATAATTACTTCACACTTTTCTGGAGCACTGCTAAAATTCTACTTCCAAGATATTCCTCCGCCTTAACACTTTCAGACCCACTTTAATTTAAAGTTTCAGTTGCTGCAAAAAAAAAAAATAATACGTGCTGTAAAGTCGGCACAACACTCATTTCGCTGCCGCAGCTAATGATCTATAGGTAGAGACTTGAAAAATTCGCGAGTTCAGTGACCTGCAGGCTGGACTCTACATTCTTATTTACGGATATGCCGATATAGGCTGTTCACGGTAAAGTGAGCACTTTTAAAAGAGGTCGTATTTTGAATAATAGTAAATAAATAAATTTTATTTTAGATTTAGACGTTGACTTCTAGTGCAGTGCATACATAATGTGTATATACTTACGTGCAGTATTTACCTAGAAAGCTGGTTAAAGAGAAAAAAAAAAATTAAAAGAAAAACGTAACTAGGGCCTCAAAACTGCTCGTTTTACCATGAACAACCTATAAGCATTACCAACACACGTATTTTCTCCCTGCTTTTATTCGTCTTGATTATAAATTAGATATTACAAATGAAAGATCAAATGTATGTATAAGTTAGATATAACCGAAAGTACTTTTATGTTAACAGAAATGGCTTTTGATACATGACATATAAAGGAAACAACCATGCACATAATAAATGGGATGATTTGTCGACGATTTGATTCAAAAAACGCGAAGAAACCGCGAATAGAATATATCTATATAATACAGGTCCGTTTATAAGTATTGTGCATTATTTAGATGTTACTGACTTTCCGTGATGGCGGAGCGGTACCGCAATATTGAATGATAAAGGTTGTTCACGGTTAAGTTAGCAGGTTTGAAAGCCCTGTTTAGGATCTGTTTTTCTTCTCACTCTGTATCCTTCCGCTATAACTAATACTTCCATTGCCATGGACCGTCTCGTTTTATTATTGGATCTACCGAGTGGAAACCGTAGAATTTTTAGGAAATTAATATGTGTTAAAACCAACCAAAAAAAAAATCATATACTTCAGTAGCCATAAATATAGACAGGTGTTTTTTGCGAAAAGATTTCAAGACCAGTTATAATCCGAAACACTTTAGTTCATATGCACTTTCGTGGTTTGATGATTTTAAATGTACGTGTCTCAAGTGTTTGTCCGCAAATCATGGACATTTAGTATCGAATAACTTTATTCAGGTTGGCTCAGTTAAATAAGCACGCGTCTTCTCACGGGGACACCTGGCCAATGACCAACCAAAGGAAGAGGTGGTTGTGAACAGGATATTGAAGTCTAGCGTGACCATCACTATTTTCGGGGAAACACCTGTCCCTAGCCATAAATGTACATATTACACTTTCAATACATCGTCAGGTCTCACAGTTATTTTTATTACCTCGCTGCCAAATTAACGGAGAGCCTGAATACCAGCTTATAATGAAGCATACATGAGAATATAGAGTTTTTTTTTTACAAAGTTTGATTTCAACATTTTACTTTACCGTGAACATAATTTATTTCTACATAAGCTACAAGGTTTAAGTAGGTAGATAGGTAGGCTGGGCTTAACAGATTTAGAAAACAAGATTCATTCCCAGAAGTGGCCGTGGTGGCTGAGCGGTTAGACTGCTCTCCTCCCACCAAGGTAGGGGCCACGGTGGCTGAGTAGTTTGCCTGCTCGGCTCCAACCCAGGCGATCCGGGCTCAATCCCCGGCCGGGTCACTCCTGCTTTCGCATGTGGGAAACGTGCCGGACGATGCCGTTGGTCGGCGGGTTTTCTCGGGGATCCCCCGCTTCCCCCGTCCTTTCATTCCGCCGCCGCAACATGCTCACATCATCGGCTCTCAAGACCTCGCTTTTAAGAGCCGCCGAAATCTCTTCACTCAAACATTTATTTTTGGTTAAATATAAATTGTATTTCAATTTTAATTAATATGAATAAAAGAAACAAAATATGGTGCTGGCAATGCCTAGTAAGAAATAGTTCTCATGTAAAATATTACCTAAGTGAGTGTGCACGAATGCGATGCGTGGCCATTTCGGTGTAATTTTCTAGACTTGGTAAAACTTTGTTTGCATTAGGCGGAGGAATAACTTGAAAGCAGAACTTAAACAGGACTTCAGAAATGTTGTAAGTGATCGTGAATGAAGTATAGACAGGCTCTTGCAGCTAGCGAAGTTGTTGCCGCCCACAGCAGTGGTACCACGTCCCCTGCATCCCCCCTCCCCCCCAATCATTGTGCAGCTACCCAGTGGGCCCACCCATCTCAACGCGGGGCCACGCACCCCGAATAACAAACACCTCTCCGGGCCGGCCGCCCGCCTTATCGACGTCGCTGCGACCTCGCGATAAATATCCCCCCCCCCTCACCCACACCTCATCGACAGTCCCTCTGCGACACGCTCCTCGGCCCATTCACGCCCGTCCATTCACTCCACGACACACTGCGCTTCGCGTGTGGTGGCCGCGTCATCATTACACCCAGGTGTCACAGCCTCCTACCCCTCGTCCCAACCAACACCCTCCTAATGGAATCCCGCCATCTCTTCCTCACCTTACATTCCGGTCCTCAAGAAACTTCAAAGCTCCTGGAAAGACAGCTATATGCTGTTTTATAACTCCGCAGAAAGCTGTTCAAATTGCGAAAGGCACCAACTGCATTATTTTAAGGAAAAGTTTTTTTGAAGTAATAGTTTTACTCTTACGATACACAAATGCGAAAGGAGTTATTTAAAATTTAACTTAGTCGATGGATACCTCAACACAGTCCATAGAATCGGGCGGTATTAGCAAATAGTTTGTTATTTAAACCTGTTTTAAATACACTTAAACATTTTTTTGAAATATATTTTTCTGTTACACTAATAATATGCAACTGCTATCGTTACATTAATATTTTCAAGTGAAAAATATTTTGTTTGCCGAAAAATATATTTCGCAGTATTCGACATGTATTATGGAGTACTGGTCAATCCAATTCCCCTAAATTTTCAACCAATTTTAAATATAAATTATATCACAAATTTGCACATAAGAATATTCTACACACGAGATGTTTTTAAGCTCTTGACGCAGTCACTATACTTTCTAATAAGAAATGTTCATGGCTTACAAAATTAATTCTCAAAATGGCATCGAACACTTTTACACTAGAGGTTACCCTGCGTTTATCTATTAAATAAAGTTTTTTTCCAATCACACAAATCAAAACAATCATGGGATATTAGAGTATTATGTGTGACACAGTCTTATATTCTTTGCAGTATTACTTTTCCTGCCACAGTTTCTATATCACATTATATTTATACCAGAAGCGTTAGCTTAAAGAGCAGTGATTCCACTGGTGTTCCTATATCCAGAACAACAACACTTATGAAAGTGCCAAAACTAAAAATAAATGTAATGAAACGTATCAATTTGAGCATCTAAACTTATTGCAAAATGGCTAATGTATAATTAAAAAGCATAACGATAGACAGCATATTAATTTTTCCTTTCTAGGGCGAAAATTTACTAATTGTTTTGGCATGTCCACTCTTTTGGAATAAAAATGTTCTGTTGTGCGTGTTTCGGAAAAAGGAAAGAAAAAGAGGGGGGGGGGGGTGATATGTGCCTAAATTTAATCGAAGCATGTATTACCTATAATTTCATAGGAAGTAACTACACAATGAACACTGAATACAGCAGTAATAATATATAACTGAAATGTTGCCAGTGGAGATAGGACATTTACGACAAAGAAAAAAAAAAGGGAAAATGAAAGTGGTGTTTTGGTCTTACTACTAACGGAAGAGTTAACGAATGTAGACTTTATGAAACTAATTTATACATTTTTTATTTTGTTTGTATCGTTTATTTGTAAGCAGCATTACTATTCCATTCGGCACTTTGTTGGATGAGGAATTTTTTATAACTGTAGATTAAAAAAAAACTTAAGATACAAAAAAAATCCTTCAGAACATTTGGTTGGGATTGAACCCACGCCCTGTTCATTGGGAAACACGAACACTTAGACGTGCTTGAACCAGTGGCGTGTGGCGAACTGTTGCAAGGCATGCTGGTGTATGCTCACTTCTGTACATTCTCGGTGCACACATCAGGAGCCAGTAACCACCGTGCAGCCTATGGAAACTAAATGTATTGCGACCACTCACAAGAGAACACAGAGGGACCCCCATTACAGGCATTCTGTAGCGTCACCTGCTGAGCTATGCTTTAGTGGTGGGGTACAGCATACAGCTAACACCAGCTCACCTTGCAACAGTTCACCACGCGCGTCTTGTATGAGTACAATCAGTGACCACCAGAGGATTACTGTCATAACTTAGAAATAGATAAGTTAGAAACACATAACTTAGACAAACACATAAGTTATAATTTTCTAAGTTGTGCCTGTTCTAAGTTATGTGGTTCTAACTTGTGAACTTTCTAACTTATGACAGTTCTAAGTTGTGTTTTTCTAAGTTATGTGTTTCTAAGTTGTGACTGCTCTAAGATATAACTTTCTAAGGTATGATGTTTCTAAGAAATGTGTTTATGCGCTGCGTGTTTCTAAGTCATGATAGTTCTAAGTCGTGTGTTTCTAAGTTATGGTCGTTCTAAGTTATGATTATCTAAGTTATGACGTTTCTAAGTTATGTGTTTCTAAGTTATGCGTTTGTAAGTTGTGTGTTTCGAAGTTGTGATTGTTCTAAGTTATGACTTTATAAGTTACTATGTTTCTAAGTTATGTGATTCTGCAGTGTTTATAAGTTACGATAGTTCTAAGTTCTGTGTTTCAAAGTTATGATAGTTCTAAGTTAGGAATTTTTAAATTGCAACTGTTGCAAGTTGTGATTTTCTAAGTTATGTGTGGTTCCCACCACCAGACACACCCATGCAGAAATAAGAAACAGAGCCGAATGACAAGTTTAAGATCCCAAAACGCGGTGCTTCCGTAACACGGATCTCAACGCCAAGCGTGTTAATGACTGCGATCGACTCGCGCGGCCAGAGTGCTGAACGTTCTCGCCATTGTTGTAAGAGTAAAAAGGGGGGGGGGAGGGGTTGTTGTTGATCGGCGACTGGGGATGGTTGCAGCACAAACATGCACGAGGGCCGTTAAATTATCCGGCCGACTGCCATCACGGTCTTGTTCGCTTCAAATGAACATTAATATTCCTCGAGGATTTCCACGTAAGTACTTTGCCCATCTCTCCCCCCCCCCCCCTTTTTTTCTCCTCGTCTTCCAAACACCATCTTTGTCGGTACTGGTACCACCAGTCTGACGATCGCCTGGCGAAAATAAAATAAAAGTTGGTAGACGCCAAGAGCGAGGGGAAACATGCGAGACGGTTAAGCAGAAAGGGTACGTGAGTCTCACGAGGAGTCAGTTCGAGGCGACTGTAAATATACCCGCTAAGCTTAATCTAATGGACTGAATAAGAGTAGACGCGAGCTAAAGCGCCGTGGAGATAATTTAGTGAGGTGGCATCACAGTACAACGATGCTCTTGATGTACGCTAGCAAACAGAAGGGAACAGGGCCGGGGGGGGGGGGGGGGGGACGCAGTCTCCGCACTCTCGTGTGACTCGGTTTTAGTGGTTTTGCCATGAATGATCTATACAATCCGGATCGCCTCGCGTCGCAAAACGTCTTTATTGGCCGGCCGTCGTATGGGCCTTCGTTGAACGCACAACCGCGGCTTTCAAATTGCAAATATTCAATTAAATTATAGCTGAAGGTTGTTCCAGATTAAGTGAAACCTTTGAACAATATTACTGCTCCTGCTTGCCTATATTTTAATGGGCGCACGAAGTGACATGCGGCCTGTAAAGTTGGTAACGATGAAGGGAAATTAGTTCCATATCTTAACGATGAGTTAAAAGTGTCAGCTAAAAATTTGTGAAAATTGAAATAATTAATTTTGTTATGAGTTTTGTTTTTCAATGCATCTCAGTGTATGGAATAGCAATTTTTTTTAAATATTATCTTTTCTAAAAATCTGACAATTTCACTTGATCGACGAATACACAATGTTCATACACTTAGATGTTGAGCAGGGCTTTCAAAAGCGCTCAGTTTACCGTGAACACCGTTTACCTAGTTTAATATGGAGCAAGATTTTGTGTAAGAGGAACTCCATAAACTCGGCTCGAAATGAATACTAATCCATTGTTGTGTTCAGTCACTTAAGTCACAGTTTCGCCACTTTTGCATAAATTCTTTGTTTTTGCGTCATTTTTCCAGATACATAGTAATTACTGACGATGCCTACGGTTATAGAAAAATTTCCATTTTACGAGTTGTTTAATACTGAAATTTAATTGTGTGTTAGCTGCTAGTTGTAAAAAGTCAACAACATGTACATATTTTATCATTGAGTTTTCGCCTTTTTGCAAGCAGGAAATATCACACAGTGCAAATTAAATACAAAAGTATTTAAAAACTAGTGAATTGCAACTTTTCTATAATCACAAATTTCCAATTCTACCTCTGAAACAGAAATTATGACACGAAAACGGGGGTCTGAGCTTTAAGGTGGATGCCTGGGTAGGCCGCTGAACTGTATGCAGAGTTACAGCAGAAAACATTATGTTAAAAAACCGCTCAACGGGTGTGAGAGAGGTCTGTTTACAAATAGCATTTAAGAAACGTTGCACATCTGTATACGTTTTTCAGTTCCTCCAGTTCTCTCTAAAGCATGTTTTGTGATAGTAAAAATGGCCCAGACGGGTGTTTTCAGGGCGATTTTCAGGCATTAACATTCCGCTACAAAACATTAAAAAATGAATAGGGACGTGCATCAAACCTTTATTTTTATTATTACGTCGTAAAATGGCAGGGGTCTCCGCTGAAAGTCTCATAGAGGCGCGTTATCGACGGAAAGACTGCAAGTCAGTTCAGTCTCGGTCGCCCTTTTAATGTTCCCACTCTTTTAGGCCTCAGACATGCAAAATACCTTCAAACAGGCAGCCACATTAACATATCATGTCACATATGAGACAGTGCTGTGACGCATAATCATCTCGGAGGATGATCGGGGTTCAATCCCCGGCCGGGTCAATCCCGGGCTTTCGCAAGTGGGAATCGTGCCAGACGATGGAGCAGGTCAGCGGGTTTTCTCGGGTAGCTACCGTTTCTCCCCGCCCTTGCATCCCGGAGCTGCTCCGCTCTCGCCTCATTTCACCCTCATCGGCTCTCAAGACCTCGTTGTTAAGAGCTGTCAAATCTCTCAACTCAACTCGGAGGATGGCACGACTCTCCACACAGTGTATGTGCTGAACAGAGAAAATATAGCCGTTCATTTGTGCGGTCAGATAACAGTACAACCTTTTTACGAGTAATGCTACAGGAGGCTACTGCTGGCACATCGATATTCTGCAATCGGCTGTCGCTCGTTAAATTGGACCTATTTAGTATCTCCTCATAGATTCCATATTGTATGTGTTGTATTTATAGGCTGTTCACAATAAAGTGAGCACTATTGAAATCAACCTTAGAAAAATTTCACTGCGCATATTTTAACGGGCGTACTGAGTGACATGCGTCCGATAAAGTTGGTAACTGTGTATGGAAAGTAGTTCCATATGTTAACGTCGAATAAAAAGTGTTACGTAACCATTGGCAATCATTTAAATTATTTCTTACGTTTTATATTTTTTGAACTCCTCGGTGTGTAGTAAAAATTTGCAGATTTATACAATGTTTACCTTTCTAATAATTTCTCCGTTTCACTTGACCGACGCATGAATAAATTTATGAGGCCCATATCAATGTTAATTTTACATATGGTCGAAGAATACACAACGTGTGTACGAGTAGATCTTAGACAGTTTTTTTTTCAAAAGTGCTCATTTTGTCGTGAACAGCATATACTTTTTTACAACTTAAGGGGCCCGTATACCTGGAGCTTTCGAGAGTGAGAAGCGCAGGAGCGATAAGGGCGACACTGTCGGGCACATCAAGTACTACGACGTCGCTATGCGCAAGACTCGAAACTTGAGTGTTCTCGTCGTGCTGCCTGTACACATGGGACTTTAACCCTCTGAACCTACCATTTTATTAGTGGAAAGTGTATAACCAATTTCAGTGCAAGGCTCTATACTAGTTTCGCAGTAAATTAGTTCCGGATATTTTAATCTACAGCAATTTGAAAACTTCGTTTTTGGGCATTTTGAAGAGTTTTAAAATGGCGTTTTACAAAAAAAAACCCAAATGTGTTGAAAGTTGTATTCCGCCATAGTCTGAAGTGTTATTTAATTTCACAGCCCTACAGACTATGCACACGTAAAATAGATTGTTTTAAAAACCCGTGTTGCAAAAATTATGCAACCCAGTACGGACAACTTACGTACCCGTCAGGTGAAGAACATAAATGGTCTCGCGTCACCTGGGACGCCATTCTCCAGTCAGCGCCTGGTATCCTTATCTGCCAGCTGGAAGTCCAGCCAATTAGGAACCTTCCGCAACGTGCAGTAGCCAATCACGACACAAGACCCGTTCCCAGAGACTCGCGCGACCCATCAGAAAATTGGTTTGCCCGCGTCGAGCGAACCGACGCGCCTTCTTTTTTCTCTGTGTACTTATCTACTCTGTGTCCTGGGCCCATGTACAACGGAAATACGTGTAATAAGGCAATAATTCGTATTCGACATGGAAATGTAATGAGTCCTTGGCCCAAACTTCACGCAAAAAAAAAAAACACTAAGAACAAATCTAACCGGCACAAAAAATAAACAACCTATTTAAAGCAAAAAGGGCCAAGCAAAAAATCAAATACAGGAAACGATCTCATCAAACTAATCATGCTGGGATGGACGATGTGTACACAAAATAATTATAATGAACAAGACTACCTTAATCCATCAATAAGTCATAAACCCAGAAGAAAAATATTTACCAAGAAATAATAAAATGGGTCTGAGATAAAGTATTTATTTGAGTACAACTAGACAGTAACTTTCTTCGCAAACTGTTTTTACACATACGACGTACGTATATATTTTAAATAAATTAAATTCTTTTGTCCACTTACCTGAAGTCAAACAAAACACTTGAGCGGAAAATTGAGCTCCTATGCCTTGCAATTGCAGTTAGAAGAAGAAAGGTAGATATTTGGCGGCAAACACGAAACTTGAGAATTCCCTTTCACGTGGACAAATTAAACCCAACAGCTGGACCGCGTGGAATACATGAGGCCTCTATAGAACAGAGATTGTGAAGAAATTAAAACCGATTACTAAATCGATTGGAAAATAAGAAGGAAAGGGAGACATTTGAAGACAACATTCACCAAGAGATTCCACGACAGTTCTTATAAAGAGGGGAACCGATGATCTGCGAAACTCAGGTAGACTGGATCAACAGAAATTCCAAAAATAATTCAAATGAATGCGCAACACATTTTCTGCAAACACTACGGCATCCTGCACTAAAATACTATATTTCGGGACAACACAAAACTAAAGTTCTTCAGTGAACTAAGTGTCGATGAAATAACACAAGTGAGTATAGCAGCCACACCAGATGTGCCTGAACAATGGTTCGTGAGGCACACAGAAAAACCAAACAAAAGACGGACGAAATTATGAAATTGAAATGTATCTTTTCCTCAAAATAATTCATGAAATATCCTTATATAACATGGTAGGACTAAGACGTCAAACCCCTCCGGTAATAGTAGCTTCAAACAATTTGTAAATATATTTTCTGTACATTATTTCTGGTTCTCTTAGCTTGATGCTTTTCAGTTACTGTATAACGAGAGGTGCCATTAATCGACCTGGTAAGTAATTTGCGTTATACCGTCATAAATTATACACCAACACCTATGAACAAATTAGTGTACACAAATATTATATAATTCCTACCCTTTATTTCACCCTTACTGTATTGATATATCTCTTATATTTTACGGCGGAAAAATTAAAAAAAAATCGTGCTAGTGGTCCATTCAGAACTATAGGGTTCCATGAATGGGCAATATAAGATCCATCCATGGACCACTCCTGAACTGTACTATATTAACAATAAAAAATTTTTTTTTGATAAACTGCACATTTCAAACAATGAACATATATTTTTGTCTACTTAAAACTTTGGCACCAACAAGAGAAACTGCAACAACAAATCTTCAACTGCCGATAGATAGACTAACTATCTGAAACGACTCACATCCACAGACTAAAAATAAGGTAGACCGTTTATTCGTCTTCTGCGCATAACATTGACATAACCCAAAAGAACACAACTGTCAAGGTCACATGGTCAACAATGATGAAAGTATTTATTTATATCTTAATTTTTTAATTACAAACACTTTTTCCAATTTAAATTTCATCAAACTGTATTACAAATTGGTTAGATGAAGTATAAAAACATCTCAAAACATTTGTTTACAAATCAGTTTTCTAACCTAACATGCAAACCACGCCGTTTTTGCGAGACGTGTTGGCAGGAAAGCAGTTCAATGTTGGGACACGGAGATTGGTTGTGCGCAGCTAACGAGACCGGTCTACCACATATTTAGTCTATGCTCACGTCTAGCCAACACAGGGTGGGAAAAACTTTCACGTGCACAGACAAGCATCTATATGGTGAAATCACGCGGTGAGCATAGGACTTCATCTAGCAAACTGCATAGAAACGGAGCTATAAGAAAGCGGCGCGAAGCGAGCCACAGGGAAGCAACAATCTGCAGAATTATCTACACTACCCTGAACACTCTGTGTACAGACAATTATCAAGAAATGCGGGTTGGCATGCAACTAGCGGGATTGTGAATGTTACTTTCAAACCACAGAATGAAATAAATTGAGACCATACTGAACCAGCCAAATATTTAACACGGTAAAATTGTGACAGATAGAAATTAAGTAAAACCTAAAGCTATAAAAAACTTCCTCCACAAGCTCTGATGAAGAATTAAATTAAAAATAGAAAACTTTTACCACTAAACAGTATAAGCTGTCATAAAAAATACTCTTAAAGTAAAATTCAATTATTAGTGAAAAAAATATGTCCCTTAAACAGATAATAAAGGCATGAATTAGAATGATACATGTAACAAGACCTTTAAAGAGTATTCCTAATGGTCTTCGCTGACGAAATTACCGAAAATTATATTTTAGAATATATTTAAAAACAGTGCCGTATTTTCATACAGCATAGTCCTCATCGTAACAGGCTCCGAACCACTTGATCACTAGGTGCCCAGGACGTAGCCATGTCAGGAACTAGGCGCCAGCCGTTACACGCACGGAATCCTCGCCACATCAAGTTTCACTCGTTAAGGCCATGCGAGAGTCTAAATAATTTTATTTTCAACATTTTCAGCATTTTACATTTTCGATGTGAAACAACAGTCTGAAAAACGAACGGCAATGGAGAAAATTCTCAAAAAAAAAATCGTAGACCAACCACGTCACTTCATCCAAAAACAGAAGCATATAGTGCGGGGGCCAGCCCACGTTCTGTTGGAAAGTTTGCATATACGGGGTTTCTCTTCAGAAATAATTTAATATGTGTCCTCTAATGTTTTTTGTCTTGGGTACATTACCACAGTGTCGTCAGTTTTTTTTCAAAATGGCCTCCAAATATGGAACATGGTTTTTTTTATGCATAACAGCTTTTAATTCATAATATGACTTGGGAAGTTTGCGTATAGAGCATTTCTCTTCAGATATCGTTTAATATATATCCTGTGATCATTTTTTTGTTGGGTACATGACCAAAGTGTCGTAAATTTTTTTTTAATGGCCTCCAAATATGGAACACGGGTTTTCGATGTTTAACTGCTTTTAATTCGTGATATCACTTGGGAAGTTTAGGTTTAGAGGATATAATATATGTTCTGTGATATTTTTTATCTTGGATACATAACCAAAGTGCCATCAGTTTTTTCCGAAATGGCCACCAAATTCGGAGCAAGGGAAGCACTAATATAAACAGAAACGTTTGGGCCGAAGGTTGTAGAAAGTGTTATGAGTGATTGCCGTTATGCTCGAGGAGTAAGAGGACTATCACTTTTGGCAGAAGCCATTAGTCGTCTACAGATGATAACATCCTTCAAGCAGGTTGCAGAACTGCAGAAGATTTCAGATGTATTTTGAAGCAGTAAAGTTACTGCAATTGTCCTGCAAACAAGATGGGTTTGTAACAGGAAAACAGGTTGAGGAAGTCTGCAGTCACGTGGAAATGCTAGACGAGGAATTTGATTTATTTATCACTATATGTATCAACAATTCAAAAATGTTATGGTACTGAAATATTTTTTTGAATGATATATTTCCGATACTCAGAAATATGATACGGACAGACAAAGAAGGGAACTTGGACTTACATTTATATGCATTTGAAAAAGCACTTGCTTTGTTCTTTGCATTTGGAAAAATTAATTATGCAAGATAGGGGTCTGTATGTATTGAGAATTGTAAGAAACTGGAAGAACTGCACCCAACCATTTATGAATCATTCATGAAGGGCAGTTTTGTTGTTCAACATGGAACGAGAAAGTTTAGTAATGTTGAAATGGATCAAGCCCTTGAGCAAGTCTATAGTAAACCTGCTAAAGGTCGTGGAGGCATCATAGGACTCACTCGCCAGAAGCAGGCAGTTAGTTATGCATAAACCAGTTCTACCAAAATATGTGTGGTCTCCAATATGATGACGAGAACACATTGCATCATGAATTTTCGTCTACTTTAACTCAATCAGATGAGGAAAATATTAAAAGCAAAATATCCTTTTGATTTCAAAAATACAGAAGAAAGGGTGTATAACATTGCCACTGGTCAACATTTTGACGAACTTGATGAGAATTACAAACTAAGATTTTACGAAAGAGTAAAAAAGCATGCAAGCAATTCAGGCAAGAAAGGTTCGTTGATAAATCCAAGAAGCTCTTCGATAAGGTGGCTAAAATGAAGCTGTCCTGTTCTCAGAAGTACATGAAGATCATTGATACCCAAAAGGAAACTTCAGATGCCCTATATTTAATTGATGTTGCAAGAGAAAAAGAATACTCCATTGATAAACTGCTCTACCACGAACTCGTTTCTACATCGTTTTTCTTAACAAAAACTGGATATCTAAGAAAACCTGATACAGCAAGTTTGGTACAAGAATTAGAAAAAAATCTTAAAGAGTCAACTTTCACAGTGCCTCCTCATTCATCTCACAACTCCACTATCTTGTTTGATTTTATATTAATTGTACGACAAACTCAAGCAGCTATGTCTAAATCTTTAAATACTTTTGGAGACTTAGCAAAAACTTATTATACAGAGAATGGAAGCCATTGCATTAAACTGTTCTAGAATTGATGTAATCTGTCATGTATATAAAGAGGATAGTGTTAAATATTTTAAACGGCAACGAAGACAAAATACACAGCCAATTAACATAAATATTGGTGGACTAGAAACCCCTATTCCAAAAGGTATCAATTCGTTCTGGTCATCTTCAAGTAATAAATACCAGTTACAGGTGTTCTTCACTAAATATCTGGTAGACTCCAATGGTTTCAGTAGTACACCTATTTACCTCGGCAGTATTGGTAAGGGTGGTCAGACCAGCATACTTCTTGAAAATGGCAAGAAACGAGACATTTCATGTTTACATTCTGACCTGGAAGAAGCCGATGAGAGGTTATTTCTTCATGTACATCATGCAGTTGCTGGGAATGCAGAACACATTATAATAGCATCATCGGATACTGATATCTTTGTGTGTGCTGTATACCATTTCTTTAAGAGTTTCAAAAAGGAAGGACTGTCGGAGCTATGTGGACAGGGTAATACTTCTCGTGCGGTGCCAATCCATAAACTTGTTGAAGACCTGGATCACAGCACTATCGAAATTCTACCAGCCTTACATGTCATTACAGGATGCGACACAACAAGAAAATTTGGGAAAAAGCTTACAGCTTTGAAGCATGGTAAACTTTCACCACATCTACTACAAACATTCGGTAATACAGACCTTTGTGAAGCAATGATGGATGATGCCGAAGAGTTTCTTGTTGGCATGCTATCATCAAATTTCACTTCTGTAAACAAACTGCGGGTACATCGGTATCATCAAATGAAAAGGCTTGATCTAGGGAAGCTACTGCCACCGTCTTCCAGTATACGATTACATATCAAACAAAGTTCTTTGCAATTTTACAGGTGGTACCATGTACTTGTTGATGCACCCACCTTGCAACTAATATTTTATGGATATATAGAGATTGATGGTGAATTTCAGCCCCAAGTCACCATTGAAAACATTCCCGATGATTTTCCATATCCCTGCAATTGCAAAAAATGTTTCAGAGATACTGTTTGCCCATGCCGTAAAACAGAAATGCAGAGTTCAAGATTTTGCAAGTCTACAGCAAACAGTCGCAATACACATGACAAATAATTGTGTATATTTGCGGAGCAAACTCAATGTTGCCAACTTGTTAGTAATGTTTTTAATATAGGCAAATTAAGTGTGATTATTTGCTCTGCTGTGAACAAGAGTTTTAATTTGATATCAAACTTGGTCATACTGTGCATTAATGCTGTTATACTATTACAGCAAAGTAAAATACTATTTGGATGTTAAAAAAAATTGATTGATCTGTGTTTATTTAATTAAGATAAAAACCTCAAAGGACATATATTACACAATATATGAAAATAGATCCTGTATATACAAAATTCCCAACTCATATTATGAGGTAAAAGCAGCCGGATTATAATAAAGTTCATTATTTCTATATGCAGTGCCAAGTTTTGTTTTAGAATTTCTAAAATTGTTATAAGCAACAAATGCTTTATCACAAAAATTATTGCCAATATCTAGATTCCAATTTTATTTTGGAGAAATTTCAGCTCTTCAATTTTTAACATAAATATTTTTTAATATTTCAGTGATAAAACATAGAAGTATGCAGTTCCTGATCAGCACGACTTTTCTATTAGTTTGAAATCCTATAATAACAAAAAAATGCATGTTAAATTGTAAATTATTAAATTGATCTTTTGAATAACAATTTTACCTGGATCCGCATAAATTTTCTGAGCTACGCCATCTGCATTTTTTGTTTCATAAACAATTAAACAATCGTTAACAGATGATTTAAATAAAAATAATTTTATAGCCCCCTTTCCAGTAAATTTCATTGTTATCACGAATAAAACCAAATAGATATCTCAGTGTATATATTATTTCATTTGGTTTAGCACTTGAGTAACCTTTACTCGAATATAATAATTCAAACTAAATAATACTAAATAATTTTGTTCACCTCAAGATCTTAACAAAGTATTATTCATCACTGTTGATGTTATTCCTGGATTATTAACAGCTTCAATAATATTTCCATGTTTTGAGATTTATACTCTACAAAATTGGAAAGGATAAAAGTTAGCACAAAAATCAACATTATATAACTTGTCATATTTTACCTCATTTCCTTCTTTATCTTTTTTAAGTAAACGAAATTGCTCATAATCGTAAGAAAGCACAATTTGGAACAGAAAAACCATCTCCTATTGGAATATCAATTTCAACTATACTATTGTAAACATTTAAATTCCCCTTGGTTTGGTCTGTGGGAGGCTAAATTTGTCCCTCAAAACTCTCAATACTTTTATAACACAATTATAAGTAAAAAAAATATATGTAAATGAAGGAATCAAAGGGAGTTTCCCGAGTTAAATTACTTTTCGAAAGGTATAAAAATTATTAAAAGATAATGAAGTAGAATATGAGAAAATAAGAAGAAAGATCTACCTCTAATTCGTGAATTACAAGATATTGGTAAAAAAAAAAAAAAGTAGAAAAATTAAGTGAAGAAAATAAAAATCTAATACCAACACTAGTTCCTGTTGCAGTAAAAAATTTAGATTATCCACCAACACGAGAAGAAACATCTTTTGGAAGAGAACAATTTTCAGAACATAAATTTCCTAATTTTGAAGAGTAAATGGGAATTATACCTTTGAAAGATTCAACATTTAGACTGAGAAAATATATTTCTGGAGATATTAATAAAATTAACGAAAGATATGGTTTACAAGGAGAAGGGAATATTTTTTAAATCGGTGATACAGAATTGAATATAGATGGTTATATTATATTGGTCAAAGATAAAAATTATGAATTAATAAAAGGACTTTCTAAATCGCTAACAATAAATACCACAGAAGATCTTGTAGGTACTTACAATGATAATGACCTTAAAATTACACAGGAATTGTTTTATTAACTAATGCTGCATTCCACGAATATAAGCCTAACAAAATTATGCTTCTAGTGGAGTTTGGAAGTATAACAATATAATTAGCAATATTTACGAAAACCATATAAAAAAATTCAATCTCAAGATCAGTGTCAAACACACCCCAAAAAAAAAGATTCCTCCAAGAATTCCTAGATCTAGAGATGTTATAAAAAGATACAACAATTTGCCAAAAGAATATGTTTGGATGAGTGATGTTAGAGAATTTTACAACGAAAAAGTAAACATAATGGATATGCTTAACAATGAATATTCTGATTTTGTTGTTAGTAATCCAAAAGGAATTCCATATCTATATAAGGGTTTTAGATGTAATTCCACATCCATTTTGGAATTCTGAGCATCATGGAAAGTGAATAATGAATTGGACATTAAATAATTTAAATTTTCCCGAAATGCATTTGCCTGGTTATAATTATTGTGAACCATTTATAAAATGAAATGAAAGAATGGAAAGAGGTGACACAGGAATAAATAAATTATATGAAACATGTAAATATCATGATATTGCTTATAGAGATCATAAAGATTTATAATCTAGACACGATGTTCATAAAATTTTACAAAAAGAAGCAAAATAAATTATGTTAAATAAAAACACTCCAATTGGAGAAAAAATTGCTTCTGCTGCCATTGCTTCAACAATGTTTACAAAGAGAAAATTAAGTTAAGGTATTAAAATGTCTAAATAATTCAAGAATTTTTAAAACTATTCAATAAGTTTTTTACTTATACATGAAAATAAAAAGCTTAACCTTTCGATATACCCATTGATCAAACTAAGAGATTTAGGTACAGATAAATTTTAACAAAAGATCAACTTGAGAGAAAAATAAAAATTAAAAGAAAGCAAATGTTTCTTATTAACTTTGTCACTTCCATTAATCGAAAAATATTAAAAGAAAAATTAGGAAGTGGTTTACACTGTGGAGTAATTATTACCCTCATAGTTGCTGCTTTAACTGGACTTGGTGCATTAGTAGGAGTAGCAACTTCAATTTATAATTCTGTTGAACAAACTATAAAGAATAAAAGGAATAAGAAGAACAACAGACATAATTGAGCAAAATAAATAAATCAGGAAGTGTATTAAAATGACGAACACCAAAAAAAATTGTATATATATCCATTATCTAATATTGATATTGAAAAATATGTAAAATTCTGTATATTAAAATTTTAGAAATGTTTATACGATTGACGAATTACCAAAAAGAATGCTCAAAAATGAATGTGCTGTGGCAAACTTTGACATTTCATCAAATTCTGGCACTCATTGGTTTTGTTATTTTAAAAATAATAATGATGTTTACTATTTTGATTCATTTGGAGTTAATATTCCTACCAATTTAACTAATTATTTCAAAAATATAAATGTTTATAACAATGATGATCGCATTCAGAATTTTAATTCAGTTATATATGGACACTTATGTTTAATTGTAGTACATCTCTTTTTCGAAAGATTTTAATTTTAACAATATAATTTCTTTGTTATTAAATGACAGATATATTTGGAAAACCATTAATCAAATGTTTAATTTAACTTTTTGACACCAATGCTTATGCTTTAAAAAATATGTAGATACACAATGCAATTCGGGTGTTTCTGATTTACAAAGTAAACTAAGCACTTTTTTTTAAATATATAAAATCTTATGTTTTTTTAGGCCATAGAGTTGTTAATATAGACGATCCTAGAGATTTTAAAATAAATATATAGTTAATTATGGTTTTAAAAAATTCCAAATTTACAATTCAGTAATACCATTGCAAATTATATAAAACAGATCAAATGATGCAATACATGTATTAGAAAAGGATGTAGATTTGAAACACAGTAATACTGTTTCTGATTATGCACTAAAACCATATGTGGATTAAAAATACAATAGAATTGTTTCTGCTTTACAAGATCAAATTAGTAAAGTTTTTGTTTATACAACAGATTATGTTTCTATTCAAAATCATTGAATTAATAATATGGCTGATCCTATAGATGGAAAAGATGTGGTCAGTAACCAATTTTTTAATAAAGAAATAGCAAATAAATTACAAAATTTAAATCAATCAGTTTTTAATTATTGTGATACACTTCTTAACTCAAATGTTGAAAAATGTAAGGAAAAACAGTCTCATATATTTTAATTACTTGCAAATTGGAATAAAAAGAATAATATATTCACTTAGATAGTAATCTAATTTTCTTTTCTTTTTTGATGGATTGTACTGTTTATAAAATAATTAATGCTTTCCTAATTTACCTGATGATACTATAATGTTTATTAAAGGATCTACAGAAATATATTATAGTAAGCCTTTTGATGTTAAGGGAGGCAATATTTTAAATAAAAAAAAAAATGTGAATATGATGAAGGTTAGATGACTACAATATGAATATTCATAAAATATAACGATTAACTATTTTTCTACTATTAAATGGAGAATACTTGATGTTTAAAGTGTAAGTATGTCACTAAAAATAATAATAAAAAGAATTAAAATACTTAAAACGAACTATTAGTTCAGAAAAGTATATGCTCAATATGTAATTCAAATAAATCAACATTTAAAAAAATTGCCCAATGTAAGAGAAGGAATAATCAATGAACTATATAAACTTACACAACAATGTTTCCAAGAAGAAAGTAATATATATGCTATTGATTTATGGAAAATTGATCATGTTGAGGTGGATGCTGGAAATTTAAAAGCCATATCCAATATAAATAATGGATATAGATATATTATGACAATTATTGATGGTTTTTCAAAATATGAATTTGCTATTCCAATTACATATAAAACAGCAAAAATATGTAGTAAATGGTTTAGAATCTATATTAGTCAAAAGAAAACCAAATATTTTACAGAACGATAATAGATCAAAATTTTATAATAAAACATTTAAAGAACTTATGAAAAAATATAACATCGATAAGTATTCTAAATTTTCTGAATTTAAAACTAATGTTGAATATGTTTAATCGAACTTTGAAAAATATGATGTGGAGTGGATTTGCTTTAAATTATAATTATAAATGGGTAAATATATTATATGATTTAGTGAAAGATTACAATAATTCAAAACATAAAACTATTGGTATGAAATCAATTGAATTTAATAAGAATAATAAAAAAAATATATTGTAAAATAATTTTGTAGACATGTGGACTAAACCAAAATACAGAGTTGGAGATGTCCATGTGAGGAAAATAAAACAAATTTTTCTGAAAGGTTACGCTGCTAATTGGACAGTAGAATTATTTACTAGTTTTGAGGTTTTAAATTATGATGTACCAACTTACCAATTAAAATATATTAATGGAGAAGAAATAAAAGAAAGTTTTTATGAATTCGAAATTATGAAAACTAACTATCCAAATGAAAATTTTTTGTTGAAAAAGTTTTAAAAACCAAATAAGATAAAATTTATGTAAAATGGTTGGGTTTTGATAAATCTCACAACTCTTATTAATAAAGCATATATTTTGTAAAATTTATAATACTTTTTTTATTCTATAATTCAAACACAAAAGCATAATGCATATTGTTTTAATGGTCAGTTTAACGTTTGTTTTAATGTAAACATGCTTTCAAAAATTTTAAAATGTAATAAAGTTTATAATTTTATTTCTATGCTTCCCATTATTAATTTTTCTACTAAAATTTTAAGTGATAAAACCACAATTTTTGTCCCAACATTTTGTACAAATTTCTTTAAATTTTTCATAAGGCATATAACCACCAACATAATCATTATAAATATGTTTTAAGTACATGTCATCTGCTCTAAATATACTCAATAAATCATATTATCTCTTACCAATTGTTGAGGTACTTTTTAATATGTTTGAGCTACATCATATATGTCTACATTTTATGTCTTCCTCTAGTAAAATATTCGAGAATGATATCTCTAATGTCTAAAATAACACTGTCAAATACAATTAGAGATTTGTTTTCACACTGATCTAAAGGAATAATATCAATATTATTATTAAACAAGTATGCCATTTGCCTTTAACTTTCAATTTTTTAAATGCCTCATCAAAACCATTTTGTAACAGAATATATTTGGGTTGATTCAAACTTTTTGAACAAACATACAATTTATTAAAATTTAACCATCCAAACTAAAAAATTATCAACAAACTAGTTTTTCACGATTATTAGGCCCAACTATTATTGCTCTAATGGCATCAGGCAATAGTTCTCCATTCTTTTCATTTTTAGAGATTTCTTCAGAAATGAAAACACCGATGCCCGATTTAACTTTTTTAATTTAATAAGAAAATATTTCATTTAATTGATAATAAAATATTCAAGTTGACAAATAATAATTCCATACTTAAGAAAAAACTTTATTATTATATTCTCCACAGTGAAAAATGGATTGCTTTGGTTAGTTTGCATACCAAATTTTTAACACCAAATTTAAACAACAGTACTATAATGAAAATTGAAAAATTAAGTCCTGTTGTTGACAAAAATGAAGTTATAACTATTACTAGAAGTCAATATGATATTTAATCATTAAAAGTTTTTATACATTTAATTGAAACATTTTCAACTAATATCATTGAACTACTGCCAGTCTGTGTGAAAATAGGATATCAATTAAATATAACTTTGATATTAAATTTGATGATAGACTATCTGATATTCTTGGCTTTGAGAGAAATATGACTATTGGAAAAGACAAAATTGTTGAGGTACAAAATTAGATAATATTAATCCATTTGAAACAATAAATGCTCACTCTAATTTATCATATGGAATGTTCATATAATATGATGAATCTAATCATTTGGAAACAGACATAATTGCTAGTTTTTCACCAAAAAATATGTTTGGTTCTAAAGATTATATTATTTATAAGCCCTCATATCCAATTTTTTAAATCAGATTAATAATGAGCCTTTCAAATATGTTGTTTTAAAAGTTAGAAAGGAAAATTGTCAACTGATTGATTGTGATGGTTCTGATATAAATATTGATTTGGAGATAAAAAAAATTAAAAATATAATATATAAATATAATATAATAAAATATAAAATTATTTGTTTAATATCCCCATGGTAATGTATCTATAATATCATATTTTTCATTCTAAATCATATGTTTGTCATAGTTAAAATTAAATTCCTTAGCAATAAACTTATTTGCCAAATTTTTGGTAATTTTTATCTCTTGTAATTATATCTTCTTTAATAATAACATTTTCCTTATTTTTTGTACTATTGCAACAATTGAGTTCATGTTCAATTGTAAAGCATTTTCGTGATTTAGAGTGAATCATTTAATTTTTGTAACTTGTTTTCCTAAAAATGTTTCATATCCATAGCTTTTTGGACCAGTATTTATCCAATTTATTCCATAATCATTTTTCCCAAATTCATCTGTCCATCCACCAAGTATACATCATGTTTTAACAGTATTTTTACCATCATCAATGTAAACTATGCTATCTGTATCATAATATACTACTTTATCACCTAATTTATCTAACATTGCATATAAACATAATCTAGCATTTGAAGTAGTAAAGTTGCCATAAATATATTTGTTGAAATGCTCCCTTCTACACAATTTTCGTTATATTTATATGATACTTCAATTATTTTTTAATTCATACAAACAACATTATTTATTTCTATTCTATCATCTAATAACAATTGATACCAATGAACACGATTATTAATATATTCTGTTTGTGTTAAATTTTCTCTCTGTCCAAATACCCCAAAAAGAATTTAAACAAATTTTGACAAGAGCACGTTTCACATTTCCTTGAATTTTGGTCAATTTTTTCAATATTTTCTTCTTTTTTATAACACGAATATATCCTTCTTTTGATTTATAATCGCCTTGCCAAGGACCAGATTCCAATTTTATTTTCATAAATGTTTTAATATAATATCTGAACGTGATATTACTTTTTCGTTCGAAATGTCAAACCTTCATGAATTTTAAATATTTTGTAACCTTTTCCAGTAGCTTTATTTAATACTGAAGTTATCTATGTACAATTTATCGATCTTTCTTCAACATCATGTTGGCATTTTCGTTTTTTCACTACAAAACATTTTGAAAATAAAGTTAAGAGTAATTTTACTTTTTTAATTGATAGTACTGGATGATAAACATTTCGCGGTGAAAGAACTTTACATGTGATTAATCCAAACAATATTTCGTTGTAATTTTTAGAATTAAATATTTTAATAGGATGTCCAACAGGATAATAATCATGAAACAGCACTGTTGGATATAAAATACTATGCATCTTAATTTTTTCTAAAATTTTTTATGTTGTAGCATTTGTTCTACCACCAAAAATGCATCTCTAGGTTGTAATGGTTCTATTGCATTTTTAGTTTTTTCAAAATTATTTTTGTAAAATATTGATTTTTTCCATTTGCATACCCACATTTCCCTTACTTTGTAACCATTTTGTCTTAAAATTGTTGTTCGAATGTTTGTTTTAGTAAATAAGTCACTCATACTTTCATAGTTACAATTATTTATTGTGTCTGGAGAATAACAATCAGGACAACCATGCCAAAAACAACCATGATATTGATATTTCATTTTTTTGTCATAACCATCAACTTTTGCACCACATATAGTTATCTCTCCACCATTTAATGCATGTCGAACATTTGGAAATGTATTCAACCACGAAAATGATTTTCTACTAAACATTTATTTCTTATTATTTTTAACTACACCAATACTATTTTAAATTATAAATCTCGATTTATAAACAGATATATAAACACCAGCTATTATTATTTAATAAAAAGTATCTATATTTGCTATTTCTAGAAAAGATTATCTACATTTAAGACATCCACGACGTAACATATCGTAATCAAAATCACAATATTCAGCAAGTTCTTTTTTGAAATAAAAAATGTTATTTTCTTTCACTTTTTCAGCATGCCATTTAAAAAAATCTTTTCATTTTTTTTTGTTTCATTGTATTACTCCAAAAAAATTTGTAGCGGGTATTTTTTCTACATAATTTTGATTTTCTGGTATATTAAAAAAGTGTGAAAAATATCCTTTTTTTGGTTTATACTATCAATTATTTTGATAGTTAGACTCGTTGTTTTAAGTTGCATAATTTTTTAACCTGGACTTATTGTATGAGGTTTTATACTATTTCTAACACAATATTGTAAAATAAAATATGAATCGTTGCCTTTTGAATTATGTGTAATAAATAAATATCCTCTATTTTCTTCAGATATTGCCCATTCGTAAAACTCATCATTTGTTTTAAAATGCATTTTGCTATCATAAAAATCATCTACAGATACAAAATTTGGAGTATGAAAACCAGTATCTTTCGTTGCTTCGTAACCAAAAAGGTTTTCTTTTTTTTTTGTAAGAACAATCCATATGTTTTGTTGTATTTATAATTACAAATATTATGTAAAAAGCTAGAATATATTCAGGAACCAACATATTATTTTTATTCTCTTTAAAATTTTTTTCCTTATTATATAAACAAAAATTGAATCGCTGCTCAACAAGTTTAACAATTCATTCAAATCGACTTATCTACAAGACCAAGAAAAAAATGAAAAGTATGTTGCTAAATATTTTCAAATTTATGAATATAAGTGTGGCAAAAATATTAGTTGTATTCTTGATTCAAAGTATAAAATTACATGACCTGATCAATATGTAAGTATGTTTGATGAAAATAAATTAAAATTACTAAATAATAATCGATTTTTTAAAAACATAGTAAGGTTTAAAAGAAATGAGGAATGGAAAAACTAAGCATAATTTAGTATTATCTAAAAATGAATAAATTCTATTGATTTGAAACTCTCAATTATCTTTTTTTTTTTCACTTTATTTTAGCATATTTTACTTGATTTTGTTTTAAATTTACTTAATTTTTACTATTTTTGTGAATGATATTTGCATTCACTGTTCGTGCGAAATTTTTTTTTTGTTGAAATTCGAGGAAAAGATATTCATTTTGGAGGAAAAAAGCTTGAAATTCGAAGAAAAATCATGGAATTTGGGTCAAAATTAGATTGATTTGACACAATTTTGCTTAATTTTTTAGTATGTTTTTTAATTTGAAAATCGAGGAATAAACTTGATTTTGAAGGAAAAAAGCTTGAAATTCAAGGAAAAAGATAAAAATAATTGAAAAATCATAGTAAATTACGAAAATAAGTGATGAAAATCATGAAATTTAAGTTCTAAATGGGTTCGAAATTCGAGGAAAAAAGGTTAAAATTATCGAGGAAAAAAAACATTCTAAATCACAAAGAAAAAATGAAAAATCGTGGAATTTAAGGTGAAAACTGGATTGTCCTCAACCTACTCATATACTACTCACAAATAGTTAATAAAGAGAAAAGTTAACTGTGATACCAACACATTTCCTTAAAATAAGGAGAATTATTAAGACTGACATTATTTAGAAGAATAATTATCACTGAAATTTAATTAAATATGACATGTTAAAACGTTAAGTAGATAGGCTATAGGTTGATGTTGGTATGTAGGGAGTACGACATTGTAGGGCATATTCAGCGTCTACCCCTGGTGCGGAGGTAAGTGTTGTGTTTGTCGCTGCCGCCCACGTGGTGTGGACACCTCGAGGGCGCGACCTGGTCGACTGCGGGCAAGTGTCGACAACACGACTGTTTGATACGAGGGGGGGGGGGGGGGGGTGTAGTAACCCGGCGCTGGCAGCGGCGATACGTTAACTGCCTGAGTGGGCTCGCCTTACAGCGTGTGCGAAGCGTGTTGAACCCTGGCCGACCTAATGTCCAACCGCGCGGCAATAAACTTCCTCGTGTCACGGCTGGACCTCCAGGTGTGGTCCTCGGACGTCGTGCAGGGGGTTCACTTCACCCAGGCAGGTGGCTGCCATCTTGTTTTCCAGCTCATAGCTCACGATGCGAGTTCGAGTGGAGTGGAGAGATTTGGCCCATGAGAGCAAATCGGGGTAAGCGAGGTGAATAGCAACACCGAGAGGAATTGGCGGGGGAAACGGGAGATCTCCGAGAAAATCCGCCAGCCAGCAACATTGTCTGGCACGATTCTCACGTGCGAAAATCCCGGAAACGATGTTTACCCAGGCGGGAGGCGAGTAGTCTAACCACTACACCACCGGGGCACCGCTGTTTCTCCCGAAATCACTCCGGGCGAATGCTGGGGTGTTTGCTTCCCGCTGGCCACGAACGATTCCTCTCCTCATTTCTGCTTTTTCTAAGAAACTTGCTCCGTTTCTAATGACCGAACTATCGACGAGAAGTTAAGCTCTATTTACCTTCCTTTCTTGTGAGTCGGGACATCTAATTTCCTAGCTGTAATTCCAAACACGCAGCGCAGGTACACTTTCACGGTTTAATAATTTTAACTGTGTATGCTCTCCGTATTGCGGTCGCTAATGTCTTTCACCCCTCTCCTCCCCCTGCAATTTGGAACCATCAAAACAAACCCATCTAAAAATGTATAAATAACAGTTTAATTTTGCAGACTTTAATCGAGAAATTAGTGCTGTCTGTAAAATAGATTTATAAACACCAGTAACACTAAGCCATTTGCGACGCAAGCTACAATAAATGAGGAAATACACGCCAGATCAAAAATTTGGTTCTCTAAATACTTTATAAAATAACCATATGTGGTCTGAACTAAATGCTTCACCTTCACTAAATGTGTTGTTTAATCACTTCGCCTCAGCTAATGCGTACTAGATTTGGTATTTCAGAATTTGAGAACACTTTGCTATTAACCCATTCAGACCCAGTGTACACAATTGTGTACATTACGCACGTGTAGGTAATTTCTGCTCTGTACTGCACGCTGCGAAGCTGAATGACTAATAATCTTACGTGTGGTTAAGTTATTCGCAAACCGTCTTACTGGCCTCGGTCATAATTAGTTCGTATAAATGTAGCCGAAAATAGGCTATGGCAAAGAAGCAAGAGTTGTGTCGACAAGTATAGCACTCATCATAATTTTTTTTTTTAGTTTCCAACACCGGTAACCGTAAATTAAAGTGGGTCGGAAAGGGAAAAAAATTATTAGTGGCCAACATTGCAATTTAATTTTCCTGCTTATGTTATAATTACGGGGAAAAATTAATATTGAAACCAATAATTTGAGAGAATCAAATTAATGAATCTATTAATATTATATTACTTGCCTGCATTTACTTAATAATAAAGTGGCTATTCCGTATAATTCGTAAGACAGTCATTTCAACAATATTTTACAAAATAAGTATTTGTCTAGAAATATTTTTCAATATCATTGGTTACACTCGTGTCAACCGGTGACAGGTTTTCATGAGGTTTAATGTTTAATTATTTTCATTTTATCTATGGAAATGAAAATAAGAGTTTGAATATTTTATGTTTTGTTGTCGATTTATGCAATTTATATTTATGCAATCCGAAGGAATAACACTTTTTAATGTTACTAGAATGTAAAAGTTTGACTGCGTAAATCCTTGGAGAAAAATTATTTTTTCCTTCTCCGGGATTATCACTTTATACCCAACTAGAAATTTAGCCCGTGAGCGTGTTTTCAGTATGGTCACGTGCCTAGGATTTTTACAGTGTTAAAAATTTTGGTTATTATACAAAGACTGAAAAGAAAAAAAAATGATATTTCTCTATCCACTGGGCCACTGTGGCCCCACTTGCAATCACTCTATCCACTAAGCCACTAAGGCCCCACTTGCAATCACTCTATCCACTAAGCCACTAAGGCCCCACTTGTAATCGCTCTAGCCACTTGACCACTGTGGCCCCACATAATTAACTCAACATTGAAGAGAGACATTTAGGGTAAACAAAAATCATATTCCATTACCTTCACATCTCTATGCTTTAATACAAAACTTCCATAGGAAAAAGTGATTAAAAATGAGTTTTTAGTGTCAAAAGTCATGATTGCGTTATCTGATCTTGCTGAAATTCGAACTTGACCTGTATTTAAGACTGATGATTCTCCCTGCAGAATTTGATGAACTTTTGTCGAGTTTCAAGGGAATTAGAAGTATTAAAGAGGGGCGGACAGACAGACAGAGCTCGTCCTATTATTTAACAGGAGTATTTAATAGGACATGGCAGTAAGTTACGCACGTTTATAACCTGCATGAAATGACAAAACTTTCAGCCGAATTGGTAGCGGGCTCTTTTTTTCCTGGCAGGAGACGCTTCTACGTGGAACACCTGAGGGCCATTTGTAGTGAAACGTCGCCCTTTTGTAACACGAGACGCGGCAATCCGTGTCGGGATGCGCGGAGGAAATAAATCCGGCGCGCCGATCAGATATCGGGGCGAGGCTCCTGTGAGAAGACCTGCGGCTCTGAGTTTGGGAACCGGTAGAGTTGAAGCCAGACTCGCTCTGCGAGTACCTTACCAGCCTCGCGACTCAGCCCGCAGGTGTCCTGCCCTCGGCACGTGAGACTCAGCGGTACAGGCGAGGGCAGGCAACTTGAGAGCTGTGGACACGTGCACTGAAACGTAACGTTACTGTACCCACACCGTAAAAAAAAAAAAAAAGAATTGGTTCGGCTGTGATGAGACACGGCCGTTTGTTTTGCGTGAATACGTCTACGTTGACGCGCTCCGATGCCTTGATGTTTTTTTTTTTTTACGTTCCCGGCACCGCTTCACTCGATCATATGGGGTTTAATTGGGTATCAGTGGATTGCTTTTGAGATGCTCCTTCCGACCGTATACGATTTCTGTATTTCGACTTGGCTTTTTGATGAGTATAGGTCGCAATTGTGTTAAGTTTTCTTAATTTATTACATTAAACTTATTTAATCTCACCATGACCACGACACACAATTGTTTTTACACACGCAATCGATTGATCTTGACGAGAGCTGTCGATTGAAACTTAAACGAGCGTCGTAGCTTCTACTAGTCAAAAGTAATGCTACGCGTAAATTATGAGACGCGGTGAAACGAACTTAAAATTGTGCCCCCACCACCCGCTCAACCAGGGCAGCCAGTAAACGCGCGATGCTTCGCAGTTCTCACTCAACGCAACATATTCTTTGATCCTTTGGCACTCGAGTGGTGTAATTGAATTTTGAATGCAGACGATAGATTCGAAGCGGTAATGCCAAACTCTTTGCTCCAATTTTGTTATTATCGGATTTTCTGGCTTGCCTCTCACTGTGGTCGCAAATTTAAAGACGTATTCACATCAAAATCTTTGTATAGGATGTCCGATGTTAACTTCCCAAGTAGCAAACCACATATAGCCCATTAATGGTTTACAGTCGGATGCCAAGCCGGCAAACAGTTGGCCAACAGCTGGCATACACCTGGCACCATTGCTGGTCCTGAAGTGGCACCACCAACTAGCCGTACTCTGCCCATAACTGGCTGAACACAAATGGCCGAAGTATGGCTCATATGCTTACAACAGCAATGGGCTATCGATGTACCATTTCACAGCCATTAGATGGCCTACTAATGGCTAGCCATGCTTTCACCATATGTCTTAACTGTATATCTATAAAATAATTATTTTGACCATAAATATAAACTTTTCTTTGTTTTTAATTTCCGCTTCTTCACTATTAAATACATTATACGACATGAAAATATTGTTACAATTTCTCTCTCTAGAAATTAAGTGGGCTACACCAAGTTCGTTAAGGGATGCAGGTCTTAATCAAATAAAACAATTAATTATAATTTCCTTATTTTATTTACAATATCTACAGCAAAAGTCTCTGAACTCAAATTCTCACAATAAATTGATAACACTTACCGTTCACTCCAATTTAATACAATTTATAATTATTACAAACAAATCAATGAAATTAAGAATTTAAGATCAGTCAAAATAGACAGTGTTTCAAATTATTAAAATTATTTTATAATTTATGCGTTCCTATTTGACAGTTCGAATATTTACAGTAAAATCAGTATTACACTTCCATTCAGTCCATGTCCCGTCAGTCGCAATGTTCTAGAGTCCTCCAAGCGCCCTCATGCACAGTAGGCTTCACTCGTCGGTTTCACACCCTCTCGTCCATTCAAGCTACGAACACTTCACTCGACGTCGTCCCGCAATCTCCAGTCGTCGTCCACACCTTACTTCACTCACGCACACTCGCCAGACGGCCTCGGTTAAAGACTGCCGGCCGCTGGGTTGTGGCAGTATATGTAGAGTCTTAGGCCGCCACCTAGAATCTTCCCCAACTCGCGTGATGCGTCGCGGAGGGCTGAGGCGCCAGTCAGTCTCACCAGAACATTCTTGCGTCGTCGCTAAACGTATCGGAAACTCTAGCAAACGAGAGGAGGTTTGTGACGCCAGCAAGTCCCACCACTGTCGGCATTCACGGGATTCCCAGAAGGGGGGCAGACATCCATGAGCGCATCATTCCAGGAAGAGGGGAGGGCGATGTGGGTCTCCGATTACGGCGCGGGGCAGCGGAGTCGGTGCCAGCTGCAGCACATAACAATATTTTGCTTACCATTGCAGAAGAGGGGGCGCGAGTCTACACCCTTTGCAATGACAGTCCAGCAAGCTAATCATGCTCCTAATGACACTTTCAGGATGATCAATTTTTTTGCAAGTAAGTGTATATGTATTTGACTCTTTCCTGAGAAAAACAAGGAAAGTTACCATGTAGGGACGGGAAAATATTTTACCATTCGCACTTCCTCGACACTCGTATACAATGATATGGTAAATTTGCGAAAATATTCTCAAGAGTGTAAGACGCCGGCATACGACTAGAATGATTTTTCGACTAGCATAATGTCAGTTCGAAGAAAAAGCTGAAGTTTGCCCAACGTTGGTGAAACAACTCACATCAACATGACACACACGACAACGTCGTTCCAATACTGTGCTGTCAGTATGACTCAACAAAAATAGACTTCCTAGTAGTTATATCGGTCTCGTTGTAAGCAGATGAGTAATATCACAATGTAAATCTTTTCTCGTGAAAGGAATGAAAGTTGATATTTAGTTGCCAATTTATAGAGGTGGATATTGAAACATAAATTTTGTTGTTGAAACATGTCAATGTCATGTCAGCAAAATTCGTAAAGTAGCCTTCTGTTTAGGGTATTTATTCATCTATGAAAGAATGTTTTAATCTATAGTGACAAAGCTGTATCTTCTCTGAACATATGGCTGAATAAAATCCTGTAGTCGCCACTACAAATTCTGACTAAACAAAACACACTGTAAGCTTGTTTATGTTATTTTTCATTCCCGTCGCGATTCCTGCTTACAGCCGGGCGTGACCTTGATGCATTTGACACTTTTTACTAGATGCTTTCTCTAACATATTTTAAAACACCTGTTGTATGTTCACAGTAATTGCATTCTATGTGCAATGCAGTTATTTTATTTGCTTTGTGTTGACTACAGTGGAGCTCTAAATGTACTGATTACACTCTTGGCTAAGGTCAGAAATATTATTTTAAAGAAAACACTGATCTCATGTAACATTCGTTTTTAATTACTGACGATGTTTTCAATGCATAAACTTAAACCTGGTGCTCACTGACATCCCAATACGCTGAGCTAACAATTGCATTGCTTCATCAGAAATGAATTTAGTAATTTTGAGATTCATCACATTGAAATGTTAAGGAAATATAAACTATTTCAAATGATTATAGTAATACAAAACTGCAATACTCAACGAGAATTACAAATTAAGTCCTCCTTTCACGTTCTTTTAGTGAGATGAAAATGTATTTAATATCTACAATTTTTTAAAAAGTTTTCTGTATTAAATTATTGTTAAAATTCTTTAATTAAAAACCTTCAAATGTGGCATAAGTATAAGAACACAAGGTTATAAAGAATCGCTTTATGTACAGTACAAAAATGTTGTAAGCATTTAGACAACATTATTAAGGTGAACAATTTAAATGAATTTCTTTTCGTTTACCGCATTAAAATGCTATTGTAAAATATATTTTACAATGAGACGAATGCTATAATTTGCACGCTGTCATTATTTATTTTTCTGGAAGATGTCCCGCCCCTACAAAGTAATATAAAAACTAAAAAATCGTATTCTTTTCATAAACTAAACATTCAAAACAATGTACAACTCTTCCCCTAGAAAGCTAATACTTTTTTTTTCTTAAAATGAGATAGTTTTCAATTTTGTTATTAAATAAATCACTTTTTTGTATTAATTACTTCAATGTAAGATATAATTATATATTTATTATTTTAATACAAAAGTTTTACACCAAACAAGGCAATACTCTGTAAGTTAACATATTATTACTATAACGTTTGTTCACTAAGCATATTTTTGCTCTGTTCAAATGGTGTTGGGCTATTATGTTGCTCTATCCATCAAGAGTTCTCCGTAAACACATTATCACTTGTGTACACATAGTCATGCATCTTCTATTTTCTTTACATCCCGCATCCTTAGTCCTTATAGGCTATTCACAGTAAAATGAGCAATTTTGAAAGTCCTACTTGTATGCACATTGTGTACTATTCTGCCTTATGTAAGATTAACATTGTCACGGGCCTCATCACTTTATACATGCGTCGGTTAAGTGAAACTGTGAAATTGTTAGAAAAGTAAATATTTTATAAATCTGTTCATATTTACACTTCGATGCATTAATAAAAACATAACACAAAAGAAATAATTCAAGTTATCAGAAATGGTCACCTAACACTTTCTATTCGACGTTAAGATATGGAACTATTTTTCCATCCATCGCTACCAACTTTACTGGGCGCATGTCACTCAGGGCGCCCGTTAAAATATGTGTAAGCAGGGGCAGTGACTATTTTCTAAGGTTGATTTCGAAAGTGCTCACTTTATCGTGAACAGCCTTTAACGGCCAGATTTTATACTATGTTTGGTAAAAGGAACTGTCTTGTTGTCCGTGCCAGGTCCCGTGCCATCTGTCGTGCCTGGCCAATCACATTGCAGTTTCATATCGTAGGTAGCTCGCCGTGGCTACTATTCGCAACGAATTCATGAAGAAACAAAAAGGTACGCCTCTGTCTTGTTTATACGTCCGTGAGAATAAAACTCTAGTGTAAAAATTATCGGGAAAATTACCTGACAATCTTAAGGTGATATTAGCAAACTTGTTTGGGAAACACATTCTTCTTTACATGTAAGATACAATTACCGCACTCTGGAGTAAGATTCACTTACATGACAGGGAAAAATCCCATACATGGATGAGAAAATTACCTTACAATATGTTGATATCCTTAGCATTGTCTCAACAGCTCTATGGGAGGATGGGAGAAAGAAACAAAAAGAGGACAACTTGTAGGACTGTTAGAACAGGCATAATAATAAGCGATAAAAATTAATTTTAAAGTAGAAAATCTGTAAAATACAATTATCAATTAGTTACAAATGGAAAATTTGGGAAAAAAGAAATAAAAAGGAATAAGAAAATTTCTAAGAGATTGTGAAAAACGGATATCTTATTGTTCCAGAGTTCAAATCTCAATATACATCTTTATATTTACCCTCGTAATTTTTATGTGTAGGGAATTATTGAAATAATTCTTAATTTATTGAATTCAAAGCACCAATAAAGCCACAAAAGAAATTGTACTCAAATTTCGCTTTGTACTATAAATAAATGCGTATAGGGGGTGGACCCAGGGCGAGGTAACACTCTCCGAGTGACGGGCTTTCCAGCTGGGACCCGTAGATGCCCATCATCCCTGAACATGACATGAAATGAGATCCTAGGATGGAGCGGTACTGGATTGTTGGGCGGGGGAAATGGGAGAGCCCCGAGAAAACCCGCCTTGGTGTGAGGCGAGCATTCTAACCACTCAACCACCGCGGCCCCCAGGGCCAGCTGAGAAAACCAAAGCTGTATTGAGCAGTGTGTTTCTCATAAAAATGAATTCGTATCTCATCGTGCGCTTCTTTTAATTTCGCACAGAATACCTACTAGAATGCTGCGGGACAATGCAAAAGAACAAAGTGCTCTAACCAAATGAACCTTTTTGACCGTAACAGCGCAACAGATGGCCTAATCTCGAGGACCGGCGTATGAAATTTTTTCTGAACTGTCCCCTACTAATACCCACTAATACCCCCACATACGCCGACCGTCCAATCGAAGGCTGGGCTACGTACTAAACTTATATTAGCTTACATATACAACGGCACTCGGTATTCCAACCTCGTCGCTGTGGCCCCAAGGTAAAAAAACATAAAGACTTCAGCCGTAGTCTCCGCTGGTTTATAATGCTGGTGTTTCTTATTGCAGTATACAATTAGGGTGAGGACCTTTCAGGCAATCAGAAACGCTCGTCCGTCGAGGCAGGACTGCGGACGGTGTAAACTCGTAGAAGGAGTGCCCGCTGATTGTGGACCGTGGGAGCAAGAGGAGGACCTTGCGTAGGAAGAAGTCTCCTCGACGGCTACCTTATACGGCAACCCGTGGGTCCCCCCCCCCTTACCCCTTGTGGGGACTCTCGTTAAAGGCAGAAGCTTCCTCGCGACAAGGGGACCCGGCGACGACGTCTCAATCCTTGCCAGAGAGAAGCTCCCCACGGGTGCTGTAAAATCGTCCTCCATTCCTGGGCGCCTGTAAAACCTCTGGCCGGTGACAGACGTCCGCCTGCGGGAGGAAAACGTCGGCACTCGCTCGGGCACCAGTAAAAACCTCGGTCTCCGCCGACGTATTTATGATTCGCGAGCAAATTGAACAGCTTTACAGGGGGTGCCCGGCCTGCAGTAAATTGCCGAGGACGGGTTGAAAGCTTTACAAGTTCCTCCCCTCGTGGACCCCCTCGTCTGGCGGGGGCCCGGAGCAACACTGTCGCCCGACCCCGGGTCCCGCAATGAACAGATGAAAAGGCTGGAGAAATATGGTCCCTCGCGCGCGACAATGCGGACTATCGGTGGCGCGGTGGGTTCCCGATAAACATCTTCCGTGGCCGCATTCACCCGCTGGCTTCAGCAGTGGCAACGACCTGAGCCTGCACCGGCAAGCGTGTCGCTTCCACCGATACCCCATATATATCATTTCTCCTTGAATATCCCCCATCCACAACCTGTACCCTTCTTGCGTTTTTCTTCCGAGAGTAACGTTACCCTGTTTGGGTATTGGTTTCCTGACAACGAAACATCAGTGGGGCATCGCAGAGAAAGACGGGTAGCGGTAGCGCAGTAGCTAGTGCGCTCGCCTCCTACCACGGCGATCCGGGCTCGATCCCCGCTGGGCTCACTCCCGGACATTCTCATGCGGAAATCGTGTTGGACGATGCCGCGTGCCGGCGAGCTTCCCCGCCCTTGCGTTCCAGCACCGCTCCATCCTAGGGCCTCACTTCATGTCGTGTCCGGAGATGACGGGCAGCTACGGATCCCAACTGGACAGCCCGTCGCTCGGAGAGGATTGCCTCGCCCTGCGTTCCCTCCCCACTCGAGTTTCTTTTAACAGGGAAAGACAATACCTAATCAATAATCATGTTTATACTGAAGCGCAGCGAGTATCTTTACATTTGTTATGTCTTGGTTTCCTAACTTCGCAATATCAGTCACGTATCAGAAGTAAACTAGAAAACAGCAGATTGTGTTTCTATTGAAGCACCTAGGGTAATTTACTCTGTTTGGCCTTGGACTCTTGACGTCGCTGCACGAGTGGCGTATACATATCTGCCTAAACAAAATTTCTATTAAAAAAAAGTATCGCGTCGTCGCTGAGGCGTCAGTAGTATAGCAACGTAGGTATAGTCCATTTCATATAAGTGGTCTCAAATTTGACAGTTTTAGGAAAGAAGTGCCAATGGTATCTGGGTGGCTATCTATCCTTCCGCCACAGCTGAATTGTCATTGAAGGTGAATATTTGCGAACAAACACCATGTGACTGCCAGCATATGTAAACAAACAACATATGACTGCCTGTTTTTGTAAACAAACTGCATGTGCCTCCTACCAAATTACTTTTAGAAGCTGTGAAGGGCTGTTCAAACAGTTGCAGGTTAGCAACAATCTCATTTTTTTTTAGTTTATAAATATTTTATGTAAATGACTAACAGCTGGTGTAATAAGTCTATACATTGGTAATTTTTTTACCTCGCACGAACCAGGACGCACGAAAATGAAATCGTATTCTGACTGTCAAATGAATAAAATATATTTTACTGTTTTGAATACACTCTAAATATATCAATGGCAACTAATCTTGTCACACTTACCTGAAGTAAGTTCTTGTAAACATACAAATTCAGCATGGTTCCCACGAACCCCAAATAACAATATCTCCCCCCCCCCCAATAATGCACAAATACCGAAATAACGCCTCACCCCCTCCCACACCTTTTCAAAGACAGTATACATTCTTACGTACAGGCTATGCTTACTATTGCATTAAAAGTACATAATTCAGCTTTGTGGTATGATATGACAACAAACTCTTTACAGTCTGATACTTTTATGGTGGTTATAATTCTCAGGATGTAAGTATGTAGGTAGCCAAAATAATATTTAAACCAATGTTACTTAATTTCAGTAATTTTAATAACTCTCATTTAGTAACTCAAATGTTAAGTATTGCAGGTCTACATACAAAATATTTAAATAACTTTTCTTAAATACCTACGTGTTCAGATTGTCATGATGCAAATAAAAACTTATTTCTGACTAACTCAGTGTTGATATTAGCACTGAAGTTCAGTCGCACAACCTCCCTCCTCAAAATTATGAATACAGTCTTAGGCTTGTTCTCGGGTACCTAATGAAAAACTGTATTTCACTTCAGAGATGTTACAAAGCGCTCTAGAGAAGCAGATGTGACCGACATCAACAATATATCGAACGACCATGTTACTTACACACTAAAAAGATGCTCCACCTACTCAAGATTAAGACATCATACAGTACATTTTCCTTGGCGATAAATTTCGGAATGGCACAGTTCCTGCTGATGCATGAGACACTTCTTCATGATGTTGGAGCACCCGCGTTGTGTGCTTAAATTGAAAGAATTTTGTTTGATAAGGATGCGGTAATTTACTTGGTTTAAAAAAGTTGTCTTTCAAATGTAAATCGTGTTTATATGAATTATTCTTCTGCTACTCTTACAATATTCTTAACAATATATGCGAAAAACATATAAGCGCTTTTAATTTGCAAAACAAAAATGCTCAAAACGTTTAGGAAAGACTCCACCGTTGAAACCTACATGCTATTACGTTACTTTCAAATACAGCCTTTAAAAACAGGAAAAACCTTTAAATTTATTTGCTAACACGTATCCTGCATAACAAGCTTGACAAATGTTATAAACGTTCTAAAAAAAAAATACAAGTGATACAATTTACAAGTTTGTATGGACACTAAGCTTTACATTTTGAAACGCTCCAAAATCAGAGTGTTAGAGGTTCAATCAATAATAACTCAGAGAAATGTTCATAGCAATGAAATGTGGGCCCAATTAGGGTATCATCTTTATTTAGTTTCGAGGTAAAAAGGAAAAATTGAGCAGCTTTGGGGGGGGGGGGGGGTAGTTTATCGTCTTTCGTGAGACGGGATTATTTTGATGTTCTTATGACGCCGGAATCACATAGCCCCAACGCGCACGACACGACGGCCAACAGCCAATAAAATACAAGATAGATCGTCGTAAGCCCGACTGATTCTGTCGTTCGACCAGCAATTTTGGATTAGAAATGATTTCTATTATTCGTCGTGTCGTGCGGCACGACGGACAGAATGTACAACATTACAAAATTAAATTGTATTGCAAGCTTTCCCTACAATGGTAAATACTCAGCCTAAAAGAAAAATAAATTAAACACTACTGTATCCAATTCTTAAAAATAATAATTTTACTTTTGTGTGCATTAGCGATACCAGTTTGCCATCATTACGTATTACAAATTTCCCTCTTATTCGCCGCTTTTGAGACTAACGTAGCCTATCAGCGCCTTCTAAATAGTTAGGTTAAATGCTGAGAGTGTGGTGTCGGTCGTGCTGTAAATTCAAATAGTCACATTGAAATGTGCCGTGGTTGCATTTTTGGTCGTGTCGTGCTGTTTTGGTCGGGGGCTATGTGATTTCGACATGAGTGCGTGGCATTTTGAGTTGCATATTGTTTTGATAGATCTCAGTAGAAAATTTTTCTCGTATGGAAATAACATTTAAATTATTTAACTTCGAAAATTATAACTTTAATTTAAAGGAAAAAACGCGATACACACGTCGCTGTTCGTATTCGTACAGATGCAGCAATATATACACGCACACACTTTGACCGAAGGTTAACCTTACACTCGAATTTCCGATTTAGACAAACAAATATTATTCACTCACTACAAAAGTGTGGAAAGTGCGGCATTTTTCAGGTCACGTGAATTTCAATGATTATATTAACGGTTTACAAATACATTTACAAAACACGCAAACTTGCTGTTGTAACCTCTTGAACACGTGTTTTTCTATGGCAATCCTTGCGATCATCACTAAAATCCCGTTTGTTCGTCACTAGCATTAAATAATTTATTTGCAAAATTATTCAGTAAAATCAACACTACGCACGTTTCCTGATACAAACAACCTTAAAGACTTATATACGGAAATTAAATTTGTGTCACTTCATTGTGCAAGGCGGTTAGGAAAATGGCGGAACGAGCAGTTTTAATGACGTGCCGATTAATATTACATTTTACTCAACAAAACTCACTACAACGGTACCTACAACCAACAATGTTTGGAAAAATCAAATTTAAAATAATTAACTACCGATTATATATTCCGACAACACCAATAAGATATTCGTATAATAAACACGACGACAAAAAAGCGCACGTACAACTGCCTTCACCGGGCTGGAAACATAAACATGGCTTGGCGGCTAGCCATTGGCTGGAAACGTTTACTGTTCGTATGTGTCGACATACTCTGTCATAAATGCTGAACATGTTTTTGAAGGCCCATTACTAATAGCCAAGAAATTTTAATATTGCTTTAGAAACATAATTTAAACCATAAATGTTGTAAGCATAATTAAGATTTTAAATAACAACTTTTAGTTCCGAGTACTATTTTCTTCCAAAGACATCATCAAAATAGCCAACCTAACAACACGAATCCCGCAGCAGTTCATCAGCTGATACAATACTGTAGGAGCGAGAGCATTTACTGTTTACATAGTGTGTAGGTTGGTCACATTGTCTGTCAAATCTGAGACCACTTATATGAAATGGACAATACTTATTCGCTGTGTCTGTATCAGAAGAGAAACGTCGAATTCCAGACTCGCTTGAGATAGATATTTTCGTGTATCCCCTGTGATTTCCTTTGGTCCTGAAATGATTCCTTGCCGAACTTATTTTGTCGTGTGAGCAGCGTGTATCATTTGAGAGATTGCGGATTCATACTTCACGATTCTATGTACTTTCTTGCTACAGTTTTTTTTTTGCATGACTAAACGTTTTCTTTTTGATATTTAATCGTAACTGCGTATATTTTAAAGTGAAATTTAAACAGCTCATTTATAATAAATGTGACCCTTGTCAAGAGGCGGGAGCCGAAGGAAACCCATCTACCTTACGACAGTCACTAATGCACCCTTCTCTATCCACATCCATATCAGTGTACGGACTGGTCATCTCTTTAAAATTTTGGGCAGATATCACAAAATGTTGGAAAACTCAAGTAAATAATCCCATCCCACTGGAACAAGTGACAATATGAATTATCACCAGTTGCGAGAAATGAACAATTGGTGCTAATTCAGTTTTTTTTTTACTGTAACCATATACTTGCGGGCTAAAATACTTTTTTTTCTTTCACAAAATTTCACCCAAAAATTTCAATACAAAAATATAAAAGATTATTAAAACTATTTTAAGCAGATTGATAAGATTACGATCAAAATATCACAACTGAATATTATTAGGCTTAAGTAAAATTACAAAGTTAAATGCCCAAATATAATAAATTCCTATTACAAAACTAATCTTTAAAGTGTTCCCTCTATGAAGTCCGCCCCATGTTCTCTCTCGAGCAGTCTTCAGGCGAGGGCATATGTAGTCTAGAGAGCCTCCACTCCAGAGTTCATGATACCAGGTGTTGAGGAAACTCCATAAAGATAGTGCTGATCTTCTTCGCGGCGCAATCAAAACCACATGACGTAGTATGAGCGTGGCACCTTGTCGAGGAAACGCCGGCCAGTAGCTGAGGAGTGGACGTGGGGATGATAAACCTTTGGGGGAGGGGGGTGGCGTAGAAATGATAGGGGGAAGAGGGGAGGGGGCCCTCTTCGTCGTCCAGTCGACCAGCTGATCGCGACGCGGAAGCCAGGCCTCGACCTGCCATCCCGCACCGCTGCCCTTCGAACTAGGGCATAGACAGGTAACGGCTTGTTCACGATAAAGCGAGCTCTTTAGAAATTAACCTTAGAAAAAAATCACTTTCCCCTTGCTGCATGTATTTTAACAGGCGCACTGAGTGACATTCGCCCCGAGTAAAGTTGGTAACGATGGTTGGATCGTAGTTCCATATGTTAACGTCGAATAAAAGGTGTTAGGTAACCATTTGTGATGACTTAAAATTGTTCCTTTCGCTTTCTGTTTTTTTAATGCATCGAAGTGCAAAAATAAGCAGATTTATAAAGTAATAACTTTTTTTTTATAATTTCACAGTTTCACTTGAACGACGCATGAATAAAGTGATGAGGCCCATTGCAATGTTAATTTCACATAAGGTGGAGGAATACACAACCTGCATATAGGTAGATCATAAGCAGGGCTTTCAGAAGTGATATGTATACCGTGAACAGCATACGTGTTGAATAATTCTGCCGATATCCCTCGAAGGACATGTAATTCAGTAACATAGTAGGTGAAAATTGTGCGGTGTTGCATGCACACTGTCACATTGCGTATTAAGAAAAGCATTCTATGTGTTGTTTTAATTAAAGTAGGTCTATTAGAATTAAATTTTGCTAATAAAGCCCACTGCACTCAGAAAGATTTTTCTTGCGTGATCGTATGCGTGGAACCTTGCTTTCTGCTGCACGTGTTTACCCACTTAAAATATAGATGCTTACGTGCATTCCTGTGGGCTAGACTGCTGTTTTTCGCTAACTGAAATGGCACTCTTTTCCCTACGATTTTCCTTGCTGGTTTCTGACCTCAATCAATGACAGCAGGGGTTATTGTCACTTGTTTACCTCCGGTACGTATTATCAACGACAGCGTAAAATGCGAGTAACCAAATGGATAACCGTGTGTTTTCAGTAGAATGTGTGATAAATATAGTAGCGTTATAAGACTCAACACAGAATTGACTTGTATAAATAAGATAAAAGTATTAATTGTTTCTGAGAGGACATCTACATTTACTTTTAACATTTCTGTAGAACTATGTCTTAATGACAAACACCAAAGCTTGTAGCACACCGCAACTTTACATTTAAATAACTCTTACAATAAAACACATTGTCAGATGTATTTGTAGCTGAAATGGTAGTAATTATAATAGTTTTATGCTGTAATAAAGCGGGTTGTATTTTTGATCCCAATAAAATTATACGAGGAATGTCAAATCACCCGAAAGAAATAAATAGTTTTTCAATCACTGATTAGGATATGAATTTTTCAGTTTCGTCGAATACTTCTCATTCTCAGCATTTCCGGTGGACTTGAATAATTAAATGTAACAGGTAAACAGTTGGGTGGTGACATAAATTCATTAAAATAGAAAATATAATTGAATTATAAAAGCATTTTACCTAAAACAAATAAGATTTAAAATAATGGTATTGTACGTTTTAAAAGTTGATATCTAAATAAAAAGTACGACGGTGTTACATAAACAGAATGAAATTATAAATATATCTACTGGACCAGTAACGTAGTGCGACGAGGGTGGCCAAGCCCAATCCGAAGACAAAGAAATTAATATAGAATGTAATTTATACCTAACACCTATATATCTGCAATGTGGAAAACTCTTACAATTAGAGCATATGTAATGCTGCCAAACTAAGGTGTGTTTCTCTGTAGTCCATAATTCTTCCCTCTCCAAGGCAGAGTGGCTTTGCTTCCCAAAACAGAGTCTTCCCTCCCATCTCTCCATAACTGACAGGTCTCAAGGATGGAAAACCTCATGAATTGACCCTAAGAATGTACCAGGTCTTTGTGTGCACAAATCAAATCCCACATTCTCTTTATGTCCTAGGAAAGAAAGCCACCATGAATATTACAGCATTTAATTAATACAACGCCAAAACGATTTCGTTAATAAGTAATTATAATGTTGAAAACTTAATTTGAAATACTACGAGGTTATAATCTGCTGCTTTTTGTATATTCACATAGAGACTTTATCTTAATAAAGTAGGCAACTCTAAACAGGCTTGCTACTGCTGCCTTGAATATGGCGACAGCAGTGCCACCTGACACGTAATTATTTTTCATTTATTTAGACAGTTCTAATTCCAAAAAGCCTTGAATTATCAATATTAGATGTAGTTTCTAATATACAGTGGAACTCTTAGAACATGCTATGTTTGCATTACAGTAAAAAATAGAAGCGAATTATTTAAGTTCGGTAGGAAAACATTTGTGACTAGGAAAATATATTGGAGTGAAACAGTTTTGTTCTACATTATAATTATGCTTTCTCGCAAAACAAAAATTCCAAAAAAAAATATTATTTACTTTGGTTGTTTCATTTAAATAATCAAAATGACGGAAAACATTACTGGGCCCCTTATATGCATATTTTTACATATAAAATACATTGTATGTGACCAAACCGCATCATTACACCACTTTACCAATTGAGACCATATTCACACCATATGTTATTAAGGTGGCGAGTGAGGTTTTTAGTTATGTTTCATTCCTATAGGTGGTGCTGGAGTGTAACTTCTATACTTATGGGCCAATTTTGCTAATACTTGCAGGAAATGTTTGTTGATCTAAAAGAGAAAAATGCCAGCGATTCCACGGTCAAACATCGGTCGACGTACCAGGCATAATAGAGAGGACGTATTGAGAAAGCAAAATAGAACGTGAAAAAGGCGGAACAACGTTCGTCGCGATCAGTAAGTTTTGTTATATAATCTCACAGCAAGACAAAAATACTAGTTAGGGCCTATATACTCTGCACCATGACGCGTTTTGTAAAAGATAAGGATATGTTTCAATGCAAACTAATAAAACAGTCCCCCATTGGCAGAAGATTTTCCGCCGCCACTATTAAACAAATCATAGCAATATGCATAAAATAACCAATCAGTGATTGGTATGGAAAATTATGTATATTCTCTCCATCCCATTGTTTTCATTTTTCTAAAGTTTTTCTAGCATTAGCATGAGTCGATACAGGTTCGCTTTCCCTTTAACAGGGCCAAAAGGAGTATCTATGTTTGTTAAGTTGATGGATCAAATGTTTCTGTTGGCCAACAGTTTACACTTGTGTGTGTTGCATGTAACGGGATGTTGTTATCATTTGCGATAGTGCATTGCAATTTGTTGTTACTGGAAGTTATTTATCGCCTAGAAGTTGTTTATCGCCCGGAAGTGGCGGGTTGGTGGGGCCCGAAAGTACATCATATAGCCCAGCACATAGCGGCAGCGTTTATAGATACGGAGAGCTGCCGCAGAATTTCACATTCGCATATTAAATGCCGAGCGAGTAGATTAAAGTAGCAGGTGCGGGCTGATCCTGGACATTTCTGTTTTCGGTTTTTTTATGTTCTTACCTTGTTTTGAGGTATGTATCTGTGATGTATTAAGAGTTGAATTCCTTTTTGCAAATTATATTCATTTTAAGATTATTAACTGTATTGAGTATGTGTTTTTGCAGATTTCATCCTGACTGAATCGGAGGCGAATTCGTTCCTCTGGTTATTACCCAAGGAAGGTTTATAGTAATATTGTGTCTTTTACTAAGGACATCAATAAAGATGATAGGTCTTGGATAGTTAAGATCCTTGATATAGAAGAGAGTTATATTTTGTTGTATTTTTTGTACCATTTTAGTCTTCAAGGAATAACAGCTAAAGCTGTAAGTGGTTTGTTGGAAATGTGTTTCTTCAGAAGTTCTCATGTCGAGAAGGAGCCTGCACCAAAGGGTATTAGTGAAATTGATCAAAACAGGATAATCTGTTGGAAGACTTTTCCAGTTCATGAGGGCAAGGCAGACAATACTACTGCAATTAGTGTCTTTGGTAATGTGTCTATGTATTCACGTAAGAAGATAAAGATGGGACTTGGTGATCAGACTTGGTTGTGTCGGAAATTAGTTGGTACTACTGGCTACATGCATATTCTTGGTCATGTGGAATTAACTACTAAAGTCAGGTCTATTGTGAAGTGAAGGTAACCCCATAACCTATGCTTCCAAAACAAGTTTTTAACTTGACTGGGCTAAAGTATGACCAAACAGGCATAATTGTGTATGCGTTTGTGTACACCTGAAATCTCAGGATTTTATCTATTAATATAGGGACTTTGCCGAAATAAATTACACTAAATCTGAGGACTTTCTGTTATAATAACTCGTAAAATGCCAAAAAAATTGGGACATAATGAAATATAATGAAATTAATGAAGTAATTTTATATAGGCTTATAGAAATTTCCACTGTAGTGGAAAGGTGAACTGTCCAGTATACACTTTTAGCACTTGCATAAAAGTTATGTGACAATTTCCTGCAGCAATCGTCATCTGAACTGTGTGACATATAAATAATTAGGCCCACAAACAACTACTACTATTACTTTAGAAAAATGACATTTCAACGCAAATGTGTACTGGCGTTATTTCTGATATCGTTCTCCTTTCTGATTGACAATGTAAAGCAAAACCCTTGGGCCTTATCGCTTCATTGACGAGTCGCTCATGTAAAACTGTGTAATTATTAGAAAAGAATGTATTTTAAAAATGGTTCTAATGCTTGCACTTATGCGATTAAAAAACTAGAAATCAAAAACTAAAACTTAAATGTTTACGAATATTTACCTAACACTTTTACTTCACATTTAAGAGCTCCATCTTTACCACCCTTACTTGGCGCACGCCCCCAGTGTATCCGTTAAAAATATTTGCACGTAGGTGCAGTGACATTTTTCAAAGGTTGTTTTCAAAAGTGCTATATCAACCGTGAATAGCCTATACATAGATAGTAAAATCTGTTCACGATAAAGTGAGCACTTTATAAATCAACCTTAGACAAATTTTACTGTCCCTGCCTGCAAATGTTTTAACGGGTGCACTGAGTGACATGCACCCGGTAAAGTTGGTAACGACGGATGGAAAAATATTTCCATATGTTAACACCAAATAAGAAGTGTTAGGTAACCATTTGTGACAAAACGCACTTTTTAAATGCCTCAGTGTGTAAAAATTAGCAGATTTATAAAATGTTTACTTTTATAAATATTTCACAGTTTCACTAGACCAACACATGAATAAAGTGAGAAGGCCCATGGCAATGTTAATTTTACATGAGGAGAAAGAATACACAACGTGCAGACAAGTAGATCTTAAACAGGGCTTTCAGAACTGCTTATTTTACAGTGAACAGCCTATAATCATGTTAATACCCTACAAGAAATTTGTGAGAGCCCATAATCAATAAAAACATTTAATAACAGCGTGTTTCTACACTGTAAAAAGATGTGTAAATATACACATAAAAATCTTCGGTAATTTTACTTTTTGTATGTGTATTTTGTAAAAAAACAACTAAAATATGTGTAATTTTACACAAATTTTATCAATAATACAGAGAGTACTTCATGTCTTTGGTGAAAATACATTAATGTATGTTTTAATAAACACAATGTTGGTGTTAATTTACACTTTCTGAAGTATATGTAAAAATACACCTACTCACTGTATTACCATCAAATTATGTATTTTTACTGCTACATATTCGTTGTATAAACACCCAATATCAGTACAGTTTTACATCTTCAACTGTGCAATTTTATAATGACCATGTGTGTGTGTGTGTGTAAACTTGCATTACATTCTGGAGTATCTGTAATGTAAATTTTTGCATACAAATTTGTGATAATTTTCGATTTGTATGTGTAATTTGTTAAAACAAGTACAGTATATGTAATTTTACACCAATGTAACATTCAATCTAGCAGTAAGGAATAGAATTACTTCGAACTCCTTTTCTGTGTTCAAAAGAAAATCTTAACTCCCGCTGATGGGATATGCTGGATTTTGTACATAACTACCGTGCTCGGGTTCCTAAACTCGCCCAAGCCACTCATTATAGAACCTGCACAGCCTTTTGTTCTGAGCAGTCCTAAAGGGACAGCTAAGACTAATTATAATTACTTATAGATTAGCATAGTATTATAGGTGACATAGGTTTAACCTCTCTTCCCAGCCAGCTGTTTGCAGGTATTGCCCTGCTCTGCAGTTCTGTAGGGGCTAGTGGTGTCGTGTGGCTTTCTACAGCAGTTGGTGAGAGACCTCCGTGTGTTTTTTCTAAATAAATACTCCCAAATTTAAGCTAAGTTGCAGTAGGATAATATGAGCAGTCCTTCAGGGACAGCTCTGCCTAGTTTATAAGTAATTAATTAGGTTTATTCCTCTCAGCCCAGCCAGCTGTAAATATGTATGGCCTGTTTGCTATTGCCGATTCCAAGGCAGTCTCTGGGAGGTTATCTCTGCAACATAACTGCAGGGGCTGTAGCGATTGTGTGCTCTCTACAACAGCTGGTGAGAGTCCCAATCGACGAAATAAGATTTCAAACCCTCTTTTATGGAGCTTAGTGACTGTTAAATCTGTTAAATATTTAGGGCTAACTTTAGACAGATCACTTAAATAAGCAGAACACATTAAACGAATCACTAATATAGCCACAGGAACTTTAATAAGCTTATACCCAATGCTTAAATCACCTCGATTTCCTCGCAGAAAAAAGCTACATCTATTTAAGCAAATCATAAGGCCTATACTACTGTATGGCTGTGAGATATGGGGTTATGCCGCGCCGTCGCACATACAGAAAGCTCAAATAACACAGAATTTAATTCTAAGGGCAATATCAGATGCAGGCTGGTATACTAGTAATGAAACAATTCATCGATTACTAAAAATGGACTATATTAACTATGTAATAATTTCTAGGAACAAAAACCTTTATGAAAATTTCAGTGATCATTACAACCCCCTCATTAATGAAATACCTGAATATGACCCACTAGAGTCACGGAAATATAAAAAACTGCTATTATCTTAACATCTCAGCCCTGATTTCAACCCAAGGCAGCATCAGTACTGTATACACTGGCACTCCCACACATAATTAAAACAATGGGGTAATTTTTTAACATTCATAACACCATGCCACACTATGCAAATATGACTCACCCCCCGAGTGCGCAGGTGTATGATCGATTCGCTTAAGAGTTCGCTGCCTGTGGACTAGGGTTGCATCACTCTTGCCTTGTGTGTTAAGCCCATCTGGATAGTTTCACTACCAGTTCTGGTGAGATCTGCAGGGCGGGAACTGCAAACTACTAAAACAATATTAAAATATCAACACTTTAAAAAGGAAAACGAGTTTTAACTCTAATTCGACATACATTTGCACTACTCTTGGGCCGGGGAATCCTCTGATCGATCCGGCAAAAATTCTGCACGTTTAACAAAACTACCTGTACCAAGGCATTTCCAGCTCACTGCACACGAAACACAGGAGCCCAGCGGAGCTCCCCGGATCTTAAAAACACAAGACATCAAAACTACCCACACAGAGTCCTCCCACGCGACAAGTAACTACTTATGCCCTGTCAAGGCAGCTCTTGTGGGTGTACTGGCAGACAGTGTTCGCCCCACTATGTCGTGAGGAATCCAGTCTGAGAGGCACAAATGGGAGGGCAGGACTGGGTTAGGGGTCATTTGTCTTAAGTTAGTCGGTAATTTAAAAAAAAATAAAAATCGCACAAACAAATATTATAAATTTCAAAACCAAATAAAATTTCGAAACTCTTTAAAATCTAATTAATAATTAAAATAATAAAAACAAAAAATACAAAGAATTTTTTTAATTCCTAAACATGATAGATTCAAAGCTGCAAGGTCGGTTTCCTAGTTTCTAAGGGTATTTCTACAAATGATGCCCTTCAGGAGGCTGATATAGTTACATCAACTACACTGGTAAACCCTAATTTTAACCAGGGCTGGCAACAATTTTGGTACAAAGGATGCCAGATAAGTGTACTAATAACATGCAACTTTTTTCACAAACGCCACATGATGAAACGACTGGAGAACAATAGCGAGGCCGGACCCTGACTTTCCAGTGCCGCAAGGCTTCATATCCCAAGCAGGGTTACCAATGAGCAGCGACTTAGGTTGTAGGGACTCACCGACATACTACATACAAGTTTAACTAACTACTTGCAAACAACACTACCACATGTTCTACAGACAACACGACCCTACAACACCCCATTCGGGAGACTGGTGGGGAGCTTCACTCCTCCGATAAGAGCTACACATTAATTTATTAAGATTGCAACAATGGTTAAACAGCTATAAACATGGGTCCGGTGCCCAGCTAAAACATTTACACTGCAGCCCACTGCAGTCTCAATGGTTTGACCAAAGTCTGTGGGGCTGCATTTACTGTTGCAACCCACAATACGAGTGGGGCATATGAGAGATCAGCTGTAGAAATAACAGTGAGGGGACGACGTACAATAGCGCCACTTCCCCCACCAGATAGGAGGACAAACACCTCTTTGGTTAATCCAGCACCTTTCCCACTTGCCGAGGCAAGGGATAATTACAATTAAAGTTCCCATCACCTTTCTACTAGCTTTTTCATCTCTACAAACACGAGAATGTTCCACACACACTTTGTCTCCTGTAGCATTTCTGTTTAATGCATGAATGATTTTGCATTCTATAATGTCGACTGTGTATTTTTTACGGTGCCTATGCCGGTTTTTCCCAGACTCTTCTAGTGATAGTTTATCTGTAAGTACACTTAGGGAGGTAGTCATGGCCCCAATTGCAGGCCATGGCTGCCAAGCCCTCTCTGCCACTATGCATGTTTCCTTGCATGATTTCCTTGCATGATTTCCTAACCTTGTGGGCGTAAGGGGCCTAGCCCTGAGATGCATTAAAATTTCGCTCTACCCACCTGGCTTTCACTTAACACTTAGTTATAGGGTAGTTAGAAAAAAAATTGGAAATAACACTTTATAAATCCGCTTAACTACCAAAATACAAAACAGTGAAAATTAACATGAACATAATAATAATACACTTACACACTATGTGAATTTACAATATGCAATTGTAAAATAACATATGCCGAGGGTAAAATTGCTTAGTAAAATAGTGAAAAATGTACAGAAATCATGTAATTACAAAAACAGTGAATCTGCGATTTTACTATCTTGTTAGTGTAAAAATGCACGTGCACAGTCGTGAAATTACAATTGCAATGCCTGTGTAAATTTACTTGCAGTGGAGAGAAAATACACGAATGTTGCAGTTTATTTTCTGCAACATAGTAATAGTAATTTTACACAATTCTATCTAAAATTAGCTGTACAAAGTATATTTTATTTTACTAAATTGTAGACTAAATTTACTTGGATGCAGAGTAAAAAAAATTGACACATGTAGGTGCAAAATTACACTGACATCAGTTTCTATACATATAAATCTGATCACCAACATTGATTTTCATATTCTTTCGTGAATACATAACAGGATTTCCAAATGAACTTATAAGAGCAGTAATAATTGCAACACCTTCATTAACTTGGAATGTTTTCCAACAAATGTTATCTCGTGTATCTATTTCACCAATATCTTTGGGTTTTGGGTCCTTAGCATTATTTGCTCGTCTAAGGAACAGAACTTAAAAAATCCAGACCCAGCCTTTGCGGTAACACCTTGTAGTCCACATCGAAATAATAAAATATAACTTTCTTCTATGTCCACAATGTTTACTGTCCATTCAGTATCATCTTTGTTAATGTCCTTTTCAATAGACTGAATATTAAGAAACACCTTTTTTTATTAGGTTATGTAGAATTGGTTTAAAATCCTTGATATGTATTCAATATGTTATTATTTATGTATGTGATCATATGAAATTTAATGTACAATAAAGAGTAATACCATATATAGGAAGTTTTAGTAAATATTCCTAAGCCCTGGCACACTTGCAGTGGCCCTAAAACTACGAGCCTTTGCCAGGATAAGACATCAAAGTTGCGATAACAGCCATCTAGTGTATGTATACCTGAACGACTTAGACTTTGTAGGATGTGACCTCTGACAACCTTACTTAAGATAATGTGTTACTGAGAGCTTATCTACTGAACTCTGTACTTTGTCCTTGACAACATTGCAACTCTGATAAGAGCCTATATAAATGAATGTCGTCAAAGACCACTTGCCAGTGTTAACTTCCTCAAATTACATTGGGATTCTGAGATATTATCCATTTACCAGCTTCAATACTTACCAGCTGCGACCGAGCGCCACTGCCACATACATTTAGTGTGAAATTACACAATTTGTTACAGTGTATAAAGGAGCATACACTTGAATTACAGTGTTTATAACCTGATTCTGAAATGTGTAGAAGCCACCAAATCAGAGAAAAATTGTGTTAACATATTTTTTAGGGTTTTCCCCAAACACCGTCCCATCTTTCATGCTGCCAGAAACATTTATTCTTGTCAGTTACAAAATTAGTTCATCCTGTAGTAGCACTGCTGACGAAATGTCACGAGATTCTTAACTGCACAGAATTATCCAAAATGAAAAGCTGTGAAAATAATTGATAATCATGATGGTTCATTGTAATATCTGGCAGGCTCTCGATTTCCTTGCATTAGATACTAGCAAGCCGCAATCACTTTGCTCAGATTTTATCGAGTTATAAAAATACATACCTATATATGGTTTGTAAGATTTTTACTTTATTATAGGAAATAGTTTTATCATTGTGTTAGTGTTGGTTTTTTTGCTAAGATGTATTTTTACTACGTTTTTCCAAAAACTATTATCGTTTCAATAATTTGCTACTAACCACGACTACTTGCAACTACCTACGACTATCTGTGACTACCTGCAATTACCTACAACTACTTGCAACTACCCATTACTACCGACAACTACCTGTGACTACCGATGACCACCTGTAACTACTTGGGATTACCCGTGACTACTTCTTACTACCTCCGACTACCCATGATTATTTGTAACTACTTGTAAATATCATCGACTACCTGTGACTATCAGTGACCACTTGCGAATGCCTGTGACTATTTGGGACTACTTGCATCTACCAGTGACTACCTGCGACTATCTGTGACTACTTACGACTACATGTGACTACCTGTGACTACCCATGACAACCTACAAATACCTTCTACTACCCATGACTAACTTAGAGTACCCATGACTCCCTGCGACTACTTGTCAGTATTTTTATATTAAGATACCCAATTTCTTCTAACAATGTTTCAATTTATCTTTATTAATGGTTTTGTTAGTGCATGCTTATAAAGCAGCCAAGTAACTCATTTTTCTCCGACTTGGTTTACAAATTTTTAATATATTCAAGGAATTTTTTTAAAATTAATCAGAGCCTACATCCATCTGGAAGAATGTAGCATCCTAACAGTGAAAGAATTATAAAAATCAGCCCTGTAGTTTCCGAGATTAGCCATTACATATTAACAAACAAACTCCCATTATCTCTCTATAGTATTAGTATAGATCTCATGTGTACTTCAGTTATGTAATGTACACCAGAGAGTCAGTAAAAGTTTATTTATTTACTCTTCTGGTATTTTATACCAAGTTTTTTAGACTCATGAATTTTAATCTTTTTAAACATTCCTGCATTTTTAAGTCTTTATTCCTAGTTGCTTAACATGTGTGAAAATAAGAGTTTTCACTCTAATCAAAATACCCTATTGTTTATGAAAATTGCAACTCCCTGAAAGAATGGTCTGAATGAATCTAAACTCACTGGATGTCTATAACAGTGTACCAGCAATAAGTGATTACGACTGCAGAGAAATGGTATACACATAGGCCCTGCAGCGCCCTCTCTTGTGTGTCTGGAAAGGTCAGTGTTACATAAAGCTCCATCAAAGAAAACTAGCCATCAAACAAGGTGAAAGCATGTGTTAGGATGCCTTGTCGACATCAAATGGTGCCATATCAGCATGCCAGTGACTCGAACATGGCAGAATGATTGGTCTCAGGGAAACGGTTTTGTCATACCATGACCTATCTGCTCGTACAGGGCATGCTGCTGCAACAGTGATGCATGTGTGAGCAGTAGGGGATTATCAATTAGCTGTAAACTGATTGGATTAAGGAATATTTCGATCATAATCATAACTTAAACCATTAAAAATTATAACCAGATGAAAATTTTTCATTAATCCTTAATCAATTCATTAAAAATATTATTTTTTTAATCTTGTGTTAGTTGATAAGTGTATAGTTTTGTGCAAAGGTCTGCTAAGGCACTTTATTTTTTCTTATTTTTGGGGTGGGTAGCAGCCCTGATAGATCTTGATGCTCGGAGCTCTGTCATGGTAATGAGGTGGTCGTGCAAACTCTCTCTTTCTATATATATATATATATATATATATATATATATATATATATATATATATATATATATATATATATATACATATATATATATATATACATATATATATAAGAATGTTTTGAAGTAACTTTAAGAGTATTTGAAAGTGTAGATAAAGCCTGAATTTGTGATACTCTCACATTTTAGGCCCATTGTGAAAACAATGGTGGTTATCCAGTAACTCACTCTTTCTCCACTCAATTAAAACTCAGAAAGATAGGTCAACCACCCACCTAGAATGAATTGCAACACTTTTCCCCACACTCAGAGTTATCTACAAGTTTGAATGACTTAAAATAAGTCTGAAAATTAAATTAAAAACCCAAACTACCCCATCACACATGCATCAAAATAACATTGATTTCATTACAGACAATCAAAGTCTATTCATCCATAAAATCCCACATCATTCACCAGACGACATTCTGAGCAGTGAATAGGGCTGGGCTGTGCACCCTAGAAACACACTGTGCATGGTACGGAATAATTCCCTCGCATTTTTTCACTCAATAATTAATACTAACGATCATAACCCAAAACCCATCCTTGAAAAATTTTAACAGTATTTAAAATTAAATTATATGCCCAAATCACCCCATCACACATACATCAAAAACATTTCAAAATTAGGTTACTGAAGGTACATTCATCCATCAAATCAAACATCCTTCGCCAGACAATGGCATTCTGAGCACTGAATAGGGCAGAGCTGTACATCCTCCAAACACACTGTGCATGGTTAGGCATAGTTCCCTCTCATCTTTTCTTGCTCCATGATTCATACTCACAATCATAACCAAAACCCACCCTTCAAAAATAAAAAAAAATATGTTAAACTACTTAAAAAGTAACAAAGTAAACAATATTGTTAATGTGAAATTAATTGCTATGGAAGTAAATGATTTTAAGAAAATTTCATTCAAATTGCTAAGACTTGTTTAAAAAGTTAACTGAAATCAATAAAATCATTTTAAAACTTGAAACAAATTTTGGAAAATTTCATTCAAATTGCAACACCTTGTAAAAATTTTTGCTATTACCAGAAAAAGTTAAACCATACATAAAAAAATTGTGCTACACTTTTTCCATTAATGAAAAAGAATAAAAAAAACCCTACAATTATTAATATTACTCACTTACATAAAGTCTAGTAGCTAATGTGTTTAACATTCAAGTCAGGTGGGGTGACTGGTAACCCCCTCAGCGACCATTGGGGTCCTTGCTCCAGCAGGTGGCCGTAATCCCAAATGAGCGGTAAGCTGGTCCTTTTACCATTGCAGCATAAACTAGGAACCAATGGGGGAAGGGTCCATTGTCCATCATGGAAGAGCCCCACAGAGGCAATCAAGTGGCTAGCGAGCGGCTGGTGTACCGAATAAATCGATCTTGCCTGTAGTTTCGAGCAGCGCAGACTAGTTCAAAGGTTAGACATTATTCACATGCACTGGTTGGGAGATGTTGACCCTGTGAAGTCAGAACAGCAAATGGCGAGCTCCGGGCTGGACCCTCAACTTATAGACCAGATGCCCTCCCTTGTCGCAATACTTTATATATCGCAATTCACTTCCAAACTACATAAAATGAAAGAATTAAGTATTGGAATCATTTTAAAGTAAATTTCAACCAAATTTAACACAAATTAAAACGATTTAACACATTTTGTGAATTTTAGCGTGTGTATGTTGGAAATTAATGAGGAAAACGTGTATTTATTCGATATTAAGCTATTAGATTTGAAGTATGTTCTTTTTTAACAATTATGTATATGAACAATTGTAATGCCAATACAAGTGTTTTGTAATACGAGGTTTTTAATGCAGAATGTTATACTACGATTCAATGCCTATTTTTATGTACATGAACAAACAAATTATTATTTTGACTAACATTTAATTATATTTTTTAATTTTGTGGATCGTTCACTACTCCTTTCATTTAATATGGTTAATTGTTACAGCCTTACAAATTATATTACATTCCTACATGCCTTAGCCAGGACTCTAACCCATAAAAAAGATTACTGTCATACATTTCTTAGCCAGGATTTGAACCCAGAAACTAGATTACAATTAACTATGCCTTATCTGGGATCTGAACCCAGAGCCTCCAGCTAAAGTGTTAACTGACTACACCACAGAGGCAGGTGAAAGAATTAACTCTCCTTTGTGCATTTATGGTGTGTTGTAAAATACTACTACATATTCCAGCATATATTTTTAACACAAGACAGTTTTAACTATCTTTAGTTGAAAAGTATTCTGGGAAACAAATAATTTTGTTTGTTATATGAATTTTTCTTTACAACACTCGTACATGTTAACGAACATAGTTGGAAAGAAACCAAACATCTTTTGTTAACTTTTTTAAAATCTCTCTCTCTCTCTCTCTCTCTCTCTCTCTCTCTCTCTCTCTCTCTCTCTCTCTGTTGAGACATTTTTAACTATCTCTATACATTTCCTTTCTTAGGAAAACAAATACACATTTAAAAGAGACAGGTTAAATAAACATACAAATGAATTCATTTAAGACATATGTGTGTATATATGTACATATTGTTTCACAAATCATTTTAACACAACTAAGTATAGATTGTTCTAAAACATATCACAAATTAAACAATTATCACACCACAACATCAAACAAGCAAGGAAGTGCAGCTTGCTCCAAAAATTTATATACAATATTTTATCACTAGCAAGTACAGGTTTATTCAAAACATAGAACATATTAGACAATTATTTTAATTATTTCAGGTTGATCCAAAAATTTAGTTACAATATTATTTCAAAACATATACAAGTAAATACAGGATGTTACACAACATAGTTTCAAAAACAATCATAGGTGAACAAGGTGTTTCAAAAGAATTTTCTAAGCTGTTAGCAACTTCTGTAAACAAGGTTTTTATGCACTGTTGTAATATTGGATGCAGGCCCCCTTCTTGAACTCTGCTTCCAAAGAGGTAGCATTTCTTACACCCTGGCTTTAACCTGTCTGTTTGTACACATATGTCTTTACATTCCAGGGAATGTCAAAGGGTACTTTGAACTATATCTGGATAAGTTTCGACATAATGTGGGTGCACATCTTCAATACTAGATGGAAAAGGTTTTGTTTCAGACATATAAAACACAGGATATTTCGTTCTATCACAGCATTGAATCAATTCAAAGTTTTTTTTCCTAGCAGAAAATAAATCACGTTATAATTTAATACACTGTCACAAGTCTCTATAAACTCACAGAGAAGCTTATTACACCATAGTGTATATGTTACATTATAATTTCCTGGTTTGGCACTGACATAATGGTTTCCAAGATGAAAATATGCCATGTTACTTGTAAGCGATCCTAAACTCGACTGAGACCAATTAGTAAGGAACTATGAATATATATTGATAAAAGTATCATCTATCCTTTAGAGTTTAACACTGATTTTGTATAAATTTTATTTTTGCTACTTTTACCACTCTAATCACACATTGATTAAACACACCCAGTACATGACGTGTAACCATACCTTTTGCAATAATGACATAAAGTATGTCAAGCATTTTCACATTCTTCGAAGTACTGATATGGCAAAACCTTGTTCTTATAAATTATATATTTGAAACCTTTTTCTTCCTCAAAATGTTTGTCACAATGCACTTGCCCTTAAGCTTACTCTTTCGATCAACTCTGTGTTGTCTATATTGGTATACAAAACATTTGTAACTGTTGCAATTAGTTAAAATAGAATAAAAAACTACATGGCTTATTATGTGGTGACAAAGGTTCAGCGAAATACATACGTTTTAAATTAATGTTTGACTCACACATTTCCTTAACAACTAAATTTGAATATGCTATGGTGTAATTTACAGAAAACAAACTTTGTCAATAAATGCGTACCTGCAATCGGCGAGAACATTATTATGAATTAGTCACTTCACACAGATATAAATTACACATTGATAGGAAAACTAAACCTCCTTGTTCGAAAATATAGTTGTGGATGTCTCCTTCCAACAGATGGTGATACCCTGGTGAGGTCTGGTGACTTGGTAGATGATTACTCCATGCCCATGCTTCTCTTCAGGCAGTTCAGTAAGGCTGGCAATCATCAAATCTTCTAATTTTGATGGTAAGTCACTGTTGGGGCAGAGATTTCTCATAGCACAATCGTTGCATGCTATGCCTTCACCAAAGCAAGTTCTGAGACTGTTATCGAATGTGTAGCACCAATGTTCTATAATGTTACATATTTGAATTGTTAAATACCATCATGCAGCTTAAGTAAATCTTGTCTGTATTGAGTATGCAGGACCTCCTATATGTCTGTATGTTCGAATGACTGACAGTTTATTACTAAATGGTCTCCTTTATATAGATGCTGTGTCATTGCTTTTTCTCATTTTTAAAAGTGTTCTTACTTAGCCAAACTTTGCAATTCCTCATGCTGCACAGAGTAGTTAATTCTTGGTTTCCTATGTACGTAAAATGTTCTTTGTTGTTACATTGTTTGCTTCATACTGTAGTATGAAAACAGCAACTACATTCCTTCTGTAAGATATATTTGATTTTCTTGTAGGATGTACTTTTTGTGATTTGTATACTGTGAGCTTCAAATGCTAGTTGACTCTCACTGCAAGGTAGCTTGCTGTCAGGATGTAAATTACACAAAGGACAAAAACTTCGCCCAAAACAAACATCGAAAACTATTGCAGTATAATCGGGACTGATTAACAAGAAACACCAATGTTCATCTCTGTTACACATCTGAATCTGTAGTGGGCTATCTTCTTCTTCAATTCGAAACCACACTCGCCTGTAACCTGGAGTAGCACTAGCATAAGTAAGTGATGAGTCAAATCTCTCCATCGTAACTTAAGCTCTGGTGTACGGTTCTCTTTCTTTATATACTGCGATTTTCTTCGAGTTTGAGATAATATTAGTTATTTAAACACATCTTAGTTTAATCGAATTTACAGACACAAAAATTGCTATTCCAAACTTCACTGTCTCACATTCCACAAGGCGACCTTTGAAGGTGGCTACTACCTATCATTTGCGTGATGTGTTCCATATTATTACATGTTTCACTCCACAAGGTAGGGCTGTCGTAAAATTCTCCACCCAATTTATATTTTATTTGTCTAAATCCTGGTTCCTCTATTATTTGTTTACTTGCAATTATAAAACATAGGTCTCCAGAAGAACAAGGCAGGTTGCTGTCGAGCCGCATAATAAAAACGGATCAACCATCTTCCTCATTAATCAAAACTCACTCTTGATACGTATTTCCTGCAAAACTTTGTGTACAGCTGCAGTGTTCACCTCCATTGCACATCTGGAATTGGAATTGCATGTTATTTAGAGACTTGAACCACACTTTCTTGTAGCCTGGAGTAATACTGGCGTACATATTATTTGGGATGCATTTCTCAATTTTCAATGTCTTATGCAGGTATAAACCTGTAACAAACTATTTTTTTTCGAGATTATTATCTCTGCATGTAGGTAGGATGTTAGTATAAATACTCTTTTAAAGCTTTGCTTTTGCATTGTGAACAAAACATTTTTTCTCACAGTGATTAATTTTATAGCATTAACTATTGAAGTAATACTCGAACAGTCGTGATATCTTCTGATAATTATTACTTCTGCATTTGTTAAACGTTTTAAAATTTCCTTTTGCATTTTTCCAATTACTATGCTAGATAATATTTCAGGAGCACATCGCTCACATATTGGAAACACTCTTCATAAGTTGTATCACCAGAGTCCCATTTTAGGTCATGTATCTCATAAGTTGGTTGCAAAACATCATTTTAACTTCAGATATTAAAGTATACCAAGCTCTGGGAGATATATAGCTTAATACTTTTGAATCATTAGCATTGGTTGCATAATAAATTCCAAGTCCTTTAATTACAAAACAGTTGTCTTGAAAATTTTCGAAACCTTGTGCATAGCACATAATTTTACATTATTTCTTGTTACACTCTTAAGTTATACATTATGTACAGAAAGTCTCTACTCATCATAGTTAAAAGAACTCAGTCGTCGCCTCGGAATACACTTCATCAACTCCAGAATAGTACATAAATTCATCTGGGATAATTCTGGCTTCAATTAGCTGTTCCAGTCTTCGCGACATACAATCCCTCCACATATGTTGTAGGTTCTCATCATTAACGAAAGCAGGCATACCGTATGGGCAGTCTTCACTTGGAAGATACGACCTGATATCGTCATCAACTCGTAAATGTTCAGGAAGGAACAGATATACTAACTTAATTTTGTGTCCCACAAAAGTAATGATAAACTCTTTTGGCAGTACCAATAATTGACAACAGTCTAAACTAAATAACGTTTTCGCATTACCATTTGCTAGAATAGCATTGAATACTTAAACACATTCATCATCACAATTGTCACAGCAGCGACCTTGATGCATTTTACCTGTTGTGGGGTGATGCAGAGAGAGATATGTATTCGTCAGTAGATTCTGCATTGTAGATCTAGGTGATGATGCTATAGCCTCTCATGTTGTAGGGTCTGACATTGTAGTGGACGACTGGCATTTTTCTTGCTGTGGATGCCTAGCATTGTAGTGGATGCTTGGCATTTTAGTGAATGTCTGGCATTGGAGCGGACACTTGGTGATGCATTAGATGCTTATCTCTTGGTGCTGCTAATGCAATGCCCATGCACCCACGTACACAAAGTGACCCTGACACCTGATAAGTTAACACTGTGAAAAAATTAATTTATTCCTCTTTATATTGTATATGGATTCAAAATGGCCACAATTTTCCTTTTAATTTGCTTAAATTTTGAATTTTTTTTAAGATAATATAGTGGAATTTAACAGATTCCAGGATCGATAAAAGTCATTTCAGGCTGGATTAATGTTATTTCCTTAATATTACATCTATAAAGTAGCATTTTTTAATGAGAATAAGTTTATAATTGTTCAAATGTACACATCTTATTGTAGATAGTGTAGTCGAAATTCTCGACTGGGAAGCTTTTGAATTGAAAATCTGGTTATACGTAAATTATAGTGTCATAGAGAAAAATACATGTAAAATTCGTATTTTTCTCTGCATTGCACAAACATTTGAAACCGATTAAATATATATGTTTTACATAACCCTGAATTTAAAGACATTTGGTTTTAATGTAATTTTTCAAAAGGCACAAAAAAACTTTTCCTTTTGTATTCCTTAAATAATATTATATATGTTTATTTATTACTTACAAATTTAGTGAAAATAGCTCTTGTACGAAATATTTTTTCCATAGATTTATTGGATTGAAATTAATTTCTTGGAAATTTAAGGATTAAAATATTGGGTAAGATTTAATTACTAGTGATCAGGGAAATAATTTTATCAGTGGGACTTGGGAAAAATTCCTTCAATGCCAGCGCAAGCAAGCTATCCCTTGGTTTCGAGAACAGAAAAGATCTTGCCTTGTGAACATGTTAACAGCCAGGAGAAAGTAGAAACTTTTTGGGCTGAGGGAAGAGGGGAAGTAACCAGAATGGTACACTTCAAATTCGTGGGTAGAGGGCAGTTTTCGAAAACAGATTAATGCATTCGGAAGAGTTCAAACTTGGTGTCTTGAGGGGGAGTTAGATAGGTGGACAGTCCCGGACGAGGTGGACAAAGACACATTCTGGACTGTGGGGGTGGTTGTCGGGGTGGGGTGCATACCTAGCGGGTGCAGGCAGCCCTCGATCTAGCAGAAAACGTGTTTTGGGCTGAGGTGGAAGGGATCGGGGGAGTGGGTGTATACCTGAGGACACACTCTGGTCTAGGCGTGGGGGGTCTGGGGATGGGGTGTATAATGGTGAACAGCAGCTTCCAGCCACTTTTCCCTGTCCTACACCATTTTTTATTTTGTGAGTTAATCTCGCACTGGACACATTGCTCTCTAAACACGCACCACTGAGCACCCATCTTCAACACTCAGGTTGGTGGTTGGCGGGGACTCGTGGCACGATCCAGGCTTAAGATATCTGCATACCTGGGGTTTCGATCAAGCCTACAGCGGACTTCACCGCTCGCTTTCTTCGAATAGTATCTGCTCTGGGGTTCAGATCTCATTCGCAGTATTCGTAAACTACAGTATACACTATTTTTATTAGTTTTAATATAATAATTTATCAGGAAAATTTATTTGTGTGTTAAGACCAGATTGATATAGAGCATCCATTATTTTTAATAATTTTGTAAGCGTTTATTGTGTCAAATATGTTTCTGAGGTCGGTCTACAAGAGATCATAGGATTTTCAACTACCGTTTTCTTAACTAATGCAGCTAATTTCTCAAACTTAATGGAATTTGTGTTAACATTAATTGGCTCGGTGTAGTATGTCTATATTATTTTTTTAAAGGTAATGTTGTATTGACTTCATTGTTTTTTCTTTGATGAAGTGTCGGGACTCAAATCATTCCTAGATTAATTAATTTTTTTAAAATAAAGTTTGCAGGATTAAGCTTTGCTAGATTAAGCCCTCCTCCACACGATCTGAGTCTCCCTATGTTTCGATGGAAATTGTGTTAAAAATAAATTCTTCTTCTTCTTACTCTCGTGAAATCTAATTTACTAGGGAAGTGAAACTTGTGTTAAAATTCCGGGTAAGTTTTTCTCAATACTAGTTTGCCTTTGTTTAATAAATGCACTTCCAACAATGCATGATTTCATGCGGGCAGTAAACACGTCTTCATTTTGAAGGGAAACAGGTTCTGTAATTCGTTTAGTGAGTTAACACTTAATTTATTTATGAGACCAGAATGTTGTGTTCGTTCATTCTGCTGTTTGAAATATACACTTATTTATTTTATCCTTATACTTTTATCGTATTACAATTTTTCATTACATAAATTTCTCACGTGTGTAACATCAGTATTTTAATTTATTTGGAATCAGTCGTTTTGTAACTGGATGTAAATCGTATTCAACTCTCTTTTGGTTAAATTCCAAGTTTTTCAGCTCAGTTGCCTGTCAGACGCCGACTGTGCTCCACGTCTCTAGTCATGCTCCCGACACACACAAGTTATAAGACATTCATTCAGCGATCTGCAGACCCAACTGACTTTTTTTGCTGCTTGTACAATTTCATTATGTGTTTTTTAATTCATTGTTAATTCATGTAGTGTAATTTATATATTGCTACGTGTTTTCATTTATTTCGTCATGTAGATTATATTAGTCGAAGTAAAAGGACGATACTGGCACAGCAAATTTTTTATGGCTATTTATTTAAATTACAATAAAAAATAGAGTTATTTTGCCTAAGATTGCAGTAAATAAAATTCAGAACCCAAAATCTGAAATTTGATGAAAAATCAACGAAGTATCTAGAGTTTTTGCTCCAAAATCATGGTTTTTGAAGGCAAAATTTAAGCTCTAAAAGTTTTTAAGAAGGAGCTCTAAAACAAGCCATTTTAAAATTAAATAAAGCAATTTTAAGCAAAAAACAAGCAGATTTTAGCAGTTTTTCAAATACGAGCCTGCGTGATTTGGCACAAGGTAAAAACAAGCAAAATTATACAAAGAACAAGTAAATTTATTGTTTTCTAGAAATGTTAATTTTGCAAGCAAGAAATCTAAATCAAGTAAATTTAAGCTAAAAACAAGCAAATCAGATGAAATTTTAAAAAAGATAATTAATAGATTAAAAATAATAGAATATTTACATTTTTAAGAGAATTCCAAAACATGTTTAATTTTTCCATTTATCATTTATTTTAAACCTTTATATGCTATAAAACTCGCCTATCATTCATAATATTTAAGCTATTTTCATCAATTATCTTTGCATAGTGATCCGGTGAAGTGATTTTATAATTTCCATCTAGAATGCATTTGATTTTTTTGCCAAACTTAGATTCATGAATTTTAAATTCTGTAGGCTCATACCATTTATCAATTTCGAGGTCATATGAATTGTTCATCTCGTTGAACAGAGCCTCCATTTTGGTTTGTGTTATTTAAAAGGAAACAATTTTTAATAAGACTGCAAAAATGTTGAAATTAAAAATAACATTAAAATTAAAATTATAAAAAATATTTTTTCTCTTTATAAAAAATTTTTCTGTATAATTAAAATGAAAAATAATATCATGTGCAAACAATGTAAAAAGTGTGGCGAAGTATTAAACATAGAAAGCTTTGCACTGCATAAAGGCACAAAAGAGAGCATTTTGACATCTCTAAAAATGTATAGTAAATATGTTAGTAGTTGTTACGAGTTAGAAAAAGAGAAAGTAATGTGCGAATGTGAAAAATATATTTATAATGCATCTCTCAAAAAGCCTCAAAATAGTCAATCACAGAATACACCACTAGACAATTTAAACAAAATTCACCATGATAATTATGCAACAAAAACATGTAAAGTGTGTAATGAGTAAAATCTGTATAGTTATTTTCTCCTAATAAAACTACTAAGGACAAACACACAAATCCATGTAAAAATGTTTTAGCGAATATCTAAAAAAATTATCATCTTAACAAGAAGTTAAATATGGTTTGCCAATAATTTAAGCACTTTTTGAGCTTTACAATTATCGTTATTTTATGCTGTCTTTATATATATTTTTCTCTTATAAATGCATCTAAAAATGGAGGCTTACATAACAGCTGACTTGAACGATGTGGGGGTTAGAGAGTTGAAAGAAATAGCTAGATATTTTAAAATAACATATATATGCAGAGTAAGGAAAAATTATCTAATTAGAATTCTTATACTATTTATTAAGCAATGGCTTATAGACGAGCGGAGAAAAAGAAAGCTGATAAAATTAACAAAGGAAAATTTTACAAAATTAGCTTTAGCTGATGTCGACATCAATGAATTATATCCCCAAGATAAAAAAGAATTGGAAGAAATAGTTCCTTTCCATAATTATTTATTTGTTAACAAGAAAAAGAAGAACCAGCAATAATTATCTAGTTATTAAAGTTTTTAAATGTAGGATATCAACATATAACATTGAAAATACTTTTATTTAGTACAACCTATACAATTTTTGACTTCAGTAAAACATAAGGTATTTGAGATAATACACAATAATCTTATAACATGTAGAGGGGTGAAAACCAGTATTAAATTATATGCCTATTTTTGTAAGCAAGATAATAATAAATTAAAATGATTTACATTTCAATAGATCCATTATACAATGTTGAATGAAGGAGATAATAAATGGATTTATAAATTCATAATACAAGAAATAATTACACAGTTATCTGAATGTCAATAAAAAGGCTCTGGATGAACTTTAGATAGAATAATTGGAATAAAATTAGCAATAAATAAGTGTAATCCATTAAATGGGGCATCATATATTGAACTAACTGAATTTACTAAGGCCAAAAAAGCATGCTTATATGTAAAGAATAATGATCAAAAATGCTTTCTTTGGGCAATAAAATCAGCATCGTTTCCAGTAGAAAAATATCCAGAAAGAGAATCTAAATATAAAAATGCAGGGCTTATATTGATAAAGTAATAGATAATTATCAATATCATATAAAAATTGATGATATACCAAAAATAGAAAATAAAATTTATACGTATATAAATGTATACTCGATTGAAGATGTGTCTACAGTATATCCACTAAAATTTACAAAAAAGATAAAGGAAAAACATGTATATTTACTTTATTCCAAAGATGATACAAATTCACATTACTGTTGGATTAAATATCAGCACAAAAAAATAATAAGCAACATAGAACTTATATATGCGATATGTGTCTTCAACTCTTTCCCTCACAAGAGAAATTAAATAAATATACAGAAAACTGTACTAAAAATGAACCAGAAAAATCAATTTACCCTCGAAAGGAGAACAAATAAAATTTAAAAATTACAAACATACAATGAATGTTCCTTTTACAATATATGCCTATTTTGAGTCAATTATAGAAGAAAATATCAACAACTAAGCCAAATCCAAGGTAAAATATAAATTTGAATTAGTCCAAATATACTCTGTTTTAACAGAAGATGATATCGATAATGACCTTTATAAGGAGATACTTAAAGAAAGATAGTAATGAAAAAATAAATAACATTGATTTAAAGCTAAACGTCGAATCATACAGAATGAAATATCAGTTACTCAAAGCATCTGGTTTTTGCTATTATAATGTATCTGGTAATATCCAGTAGTATATCGAGGTACAAATGCACAGAAGATGTTTATACCATCAAAAAAAAGGGAAGTAGAAGAAATTGAGGGAATATATTCACAAATTGAATGAATGCACCCACTAACAAAAGAAGAAAAGTGTTATGTAGTAAATAATATATGCTGTATGTAAATCCGAATATATAGAGGACAATAAAAAAGTAAATCATCATGATCATATAAGTGGAAAATTCATTAATCCAGTATGAAATAATTGTAATCTACAATTAAAATTACCCAACCGTGTACCAACTTATTTCCATAATTGCGCTGGGTATGATGCTCATTTATTTATTAAAGAGCTAGGCTAAGATGATAAATATAGACTTAATTGCAAATAATGAAGAAAAGTTTATTACTTTTGAGAAAGCAACAAGAAATTTAAAAATGACGTTTGTAGAAACGTTTAAATTTATGGCGAGAAATCTATATAAATTTGAAGAAACAGAACTTCCACCAAAAAGTGAATTTTACAATACATTATATGATTGTGACATAACTGACAATGAATATCAATGTTCAAAACTTGTATAGGGCCAATTTAACATGAAAAAAAACTTGCCGAATATCACAATTTATATTTAAAAGTGATGTATTATTGTTAGCAGATGTATTCGAAAATTTTAGAAATATGTGTATGAATGCATATGACTTAGACCCTGCATGGTATTTTACAACACCAGGATTATCTTGGAATGCAATGTTAAAATGACTAAACAGCCATTAGATTTATTACACAATTATAATTATTACTTTCATGGTATAAAAAGGAATTAGAGGTGGTATTACACAATTTTCTAAATGAAATGTTAAAGCTAATAACAAAATTTAGAAGATTTAATCAGAGTCAAGAGTGCAACTTTGTAGCATATATCGATGTTAATAATTTATATGGTTGAGCAATGTCACAATATTTACCATATGGTGGTTTCGACTGGGTTTATTATACATTATCCAATTTAGATCACTGGAGTAAAAAAATATATATTTGGAGAATGATTCTGAGTATGGTTATATATATTAGAAGTTGATTTAGATTACCCACCAGAACTGTTTTATTACATAAAGATCTTTCATTTTGCCCAGAAAATAAGGTAGTTCGAGGAACAAATCAATCCAAATCAGTAACAACTTTACATAAAAAAGAAAAATATGTATTTCACTATAGTAATTTAAAACAGTGTCTAAATAATGGAATTAAATATACTAAAATACACTGAATATTAAAGTTTAATCACTCTCACTGGTTGAAAAAGTATATAGATTCGAATACATCAATGAGAACTAATGCTAAAAGTGACTGAAAAATATTTTTTATATGCTGATGAATAATTCTGTGTTTCGCTAAACAATGGAAAATATAAGAAACAGAGGTGATATAAAACTAATATCAGAATCAGAAAGAGGTGAAAAATTTGTAGCAAAATCAAATTTAAAAGAAATACTATATTTAATAAGAATCTTGCTGCTATACATTTGAATAAAACAAATCTAAAATTTAATAAGGTTATTTATGTTGCCATATCAATCTTAGACATATCGAAAGAATTAATGTATGAATTTCATCATAAAATTATGAAACCAAATATGGAGATAAATATTAATTATGCTATCTAGATATCGATAGCTATATATATATATATATATATATATATATATATATATATATATATATATAAAACAGAAGATTATTACAAAGACATGAAAACTATGACAGAAAAATTAATTACAAATGATTATCTAAATGAAAATAAATGAGAAGGTTATAGGTAAAATGAAAGACGAATGTAATGGGGGGAAAAAAAAAGAATTTGTTGGTCTAAGAGGAAAAAAGGATGCATATAGAGTTGATAATAAAGAAAATTAAAGATCAGAAGGTGCAAAAAAGTGTGTTGTTAACAAGAGAATTACATTTGAAGGCTATAAGAATTGCTTGTTCAAAGAGAAAATGTAATATCGAACAACGAATTTAATAAAGAGTGAAAAGCATGAAATATATAAATTAGAAGTTAACAAAATTGCATCAAGCCGTTGTGATAGCAAAATAATTCCACTAGAATACAAATCAATACAGAGCCATATGGATATCAAAACATATCATTTTAATTCATTTTCTAATAAACAATGTGAATATCAGAACCATAAAAGTCAATCAGTTTACCATTTTCAACCCTAATTTTTAAAACAATGTGCTTAAAGTATACATGATTGATTCTATAAAAATGGGATATGCGGGCTCACAACTAATATAATTTCTAAAGCCATACATAGTTTTTGGTGGGAAACTAGCAGTTATATCTGTTTCTAAATGATTAGAATCGTCATACTTTATGAACATTCCATACACTAAATTACAATGAATATTTATTTTTTAAGTGGATTAAAATTATTTAACATAGCACCTACAACAATTTTGTCTTTTTCGATAAGCATATTCCTCAAAGCCAAGAATATCGGATAATCGATCATCAAGTTTAATAACAAACTTAGAATTAATATAAGCTCAACTTTTTACATTGCCTGCTGTCAATTCAGTGTTATTTGTCGAAAATGGATAAATCAAATGTATAGTTTCCTTTAAATTTTCAATTTCTTGTTCTCCATTTCGAATAGTTGTAACTTCATTTTTGTCAATGACCACACTCATTTTGTCGATTGATGTTTTAGTATTATTGTCTATATTTTACAACAAAAATTGTGTGTGAAATCTAACTAATGCAATCGACTTTTCACTATGGACAATATCATAATGAAGCTTCTCCTTCAATAAAAAAGTATTATTTGTTTACTTGAATACTTTATTATCCATTAATACCAACATTTATTGTTGTTTAATGAAAAGGCAGTAGTCAAAACAGCATATGTTGCGCAAAGTTTATTAGTAATTGGGGTGTTAGTCTTTTGATTTCTGAAGAAAACTTTAAGAATAAAAATAATGGTGAATTATTGCCTTATGATATTAGAGGGGTAATTGGAGGCCTGAGAGATTGCGGGAAAACCAATTTAAGGACCAAATTTATTTATAAGTTTGAATGGTCAAATTTTAATAAACCGTATGGTTTCTCAAAAGGTTTGAACCAAGCCAAATATATTTTGATACAAAATGATTTTGATGAGGTATTTAAAAAATTTAACATTAAAGAAAAATTGCATACTTAATTATACTGAGGAAATTTTCCCTTTAGATCAATGTGAAGATGAATCTCTAATTGCATTTGATGATGTTATTTAGACAATCAAGACATATACATGAGTACTTTACTATGGGAAGGCATAAAAACATTGATGTATCTAATTTAGCACAAACGTATTAGAAAATACCAAAACAAATTGTAAGAGACAACACAAACTATCTATGTATATTCAGACAATATGACACGAACCTAATACATATTTATAATTATTTTGTCGGTGATGATATGTCTTACAAAAAATTTAAATAGATCTGTGCAAAATGTTGGGTAGATGACTATGGTTTTATCACAATAGATATGAGTAGAAGAATGGCCAATGGTAAGTATCAAAATTAAACAAAAGATTTTATATTTTAACTCTATCTCTTTTGAATTGTATACAAGAATATGTATTTTTTTTACTATTAAATGGAGGCGACTAGATCTCGGCAACTTCAACTGCCTAATACTTGGTGCTTGAAGTATAATGTCACAAAAAAAATAATATAAATACTGAAAATACTAAAAATGGACGATTAGTTCAGAAAATTATACGCTCAATATGAAATTTAAAAAAAATCAATATTTATAAAAAAAAATTGCTCAGTGTAAGAGAAGGCATAATTAATGAATTATATAAACCTGCACAAAAAATTTCCCCACAAGAAAAGTGATTTTATATAGTATTGATGATTTATGGCAAATCGACCTTGTTGATATTTGAAAGGCATATCACATATAAATAATGGATACAAATATATTATGGCATTTATTGATGTTTTTCAATATATGCATTTGCTAGACAAATTTTAATAAAACAGCCAAGAATGTCACAAATGATGTATAGTCTATATTAGTTAAAATAAAACAATGTAATATTTAAAGTGATGCTGGTTTAGAATATATGATAGAATATAAAATAACTTATGCAAAAATATAACATTAATCATTATTCTACATTCAGTGAACTAAAAACCAGTTGTGTAGAATGATACAATCGTACTATAAAGAATAAAATGTGGAAAAAAATTTCCTTTGAATGGCAATTACAAATGGGTAAATATATTAGATGATTTAGTGAAAGAATATGACAATACAAAGCATAGTACTATTGGAATGTAACCAATTGAATTTAATAAAAAAAATGAAAAAGCTACAGCTGGATCAGCCTATGCTGCACAACACTTAAGACAACAAGATTTTGTGAATGTGTTTACTAAACCAAAATATAAAGTTGGCAATATTGTCCATGTGAGTAAAAGTAAACAAACTTTTGAAAAGGGCTACACAGCTTATTGGACAGCATAATTGTTATTAAAAATGATGTACCTACTTATATTCTGAAAGACACCAATGGAGAAGAAATAAAGGGTATTTTTTTATGAATTCAAAATTCTGAAAAACCGACTATCCAAATGAAGATTCTGTAGAAAAAGTCTTAAAAACTAAAAAATGATAAAATTTATGTAAAATGATTAGGTTTTGAAAGCTAGTATAACTCTTGGATTAATCAAACAGATGTTTTGTGAATTTAAATATTTTGTGAAATAAAATATGTTTATGTAATTAACTATTTCAAAACAACATAAAAAAACATCTTATAACATTCATTTAGTATTTATAAAATGTGGTCAACATTCATTCATTCATCATTCGTTCAATGCACATTACTACTATGGTAAACTTTTTTTTAAAAAAATTTTTAGAAATGTTTACGAGCAAGTTAGTGCCAACATCAGAGAACTGTTTATTTTTTGGGTTTACGAGCAAGTTAATGCCAATGCCAGTGAACAAAATTATTTATATTTTCAGCCTAATTAAGAACCAACAAAACTCCAAGTGGAGCAACCCCTCACTTCACCACCAGCCAGGCTATTTTTTTATTTGTTTAGTGGAGAAGTGAGGGTTTTTTTTTTTTTTTTTTGTTCTCCCTTCTCATATGTCATGGTGCCATCGACATATGATAACACCCCAGCTTTTGCATATGTCATATTACTTTTGCCATGTGGAGAACACTTTTGCTTTGGCTTGAGGAGTACAATTTATTTTGCGCCAATACTCATACATTGCTGCATGAGCAAGAGCAATTGAAATGATTTTTTGGCTCAAATTTGTGAACTACTTGGTTGATCCTCTCGACACAGAGTCGAACCCCGAATCTCGAGTTGAAAGTCGAGCTGAGCCAATGTGGCGACACACATGCTGAGATAATTTTACTGCATCTTGTGGTGGCACTCGTGGAGTGTTCGCAGTAGCATGAGAATATATCGACGCAGCGTGATAACACTTCCTGTTGCAGCGAGAGTTCGCTGTAATCGACAACAAGGAAAACTTGCATTGAGGCAGAGTGCGCTATAAAATAACTTTATTCCTGTTGCTAGTTGAATGTGTGGCGGTCTCTACAGTAGATAAAATAATAGCAATCTTTATATTTCACAAATACTCCTATTGTAGTCATCAAACCATCATCATATGCAGATATTGTGGTTCTTTATTTTAAAAGTTAAAATATCATCCATGTTAACATCTAAAGGCTTACTGTAATTTATTTTTGAGTTCCCTTAATAACAGTCACAATATTGTCAGGTAAATTGGGATTAACAGAAATTATTTTATAAACATTACAATCCATCAGAAAAAAAAACTAAGTGAAAATGATTATTACTTTTATTCTGCTTGGCAGGTACATAAAATATATGCTATTTTTATTTCTTATTATTTCAATTTTCAAGTTAACAAGTGTATTACAATAATTCAATACTGATTTGTTTAAATTTTGCTATTTAACAGCTATTTCTTTATCGAAATATCTTTTATTGACAGTATCTTTTCCATCTACAGGGCCAGCCATATTACTGATTCTGCGATTTTGAAGAGAAACATACTCTTTTGTATAAACAAAAACTTTGTTTATTTGGTCTCGTAAAGCAGAAACAATGACATTATATTTTTATTCTACATATGTTTATAAATCAGAAACAATGGTATTGTATTTTGAATTTACATCCATTTTAAAAGTATAATCTGCTATATGTTTATCGAAATATCTTTTATTGAGTACATCATCTTCATCTATAGGATCATACAGGCTAGTAATTCTAGTATACTGAAAAGAAATATAACTGTTTGTAGAAGTAAAAACTTTACTTATTTCACCTTGTAAAGGAGAAAAAATGTTATTGTATTTTGAATCTACTTCATTTTTTAGTGCCAGGTTTGCATTATTTATTTATTTTATATAATCAGCAATAGTGTTACTGAATTGTAAATTTATATCTTCTTTTAAAGCATAAAGCATTCTTTTTTTTTTTTTTTCCATCACCAGTTGTTGGAGATTTTTTTTTCTGGTGTGTTTGGTTTTGATTTTATATAGTTATATAGATGAATTGGTCCAATTATTTTTTCACATTTCCTACAACTACTTGAACTTGGACTATTATTTTTATTATTAGGAATATATTTTTTTAATACAGCATTGATTAATTAAATATTTTCTGTTTGATTTTTAAAGTACTACCGCTTCCCTGGCCTGCACGTTCCCCTGACATGCCGCCCATCGAGCATGTCTGGGATATGGTTGGTCGGCGACTTGTTCGTCACGGCCCTCCAGCAACCTCTGGTGATACTTTGTGGACTCGCATACAAACCGAGTGAAGGGAGAGTCCGCAGGAACATATCCTTGACCTCTTTGATGCCATGCCATGACGTTTAGGGGCTCTGATTGTAGCACGTTGCGGCTTCACACCATACTGAATTCTCAAGGACAGAGATCATGCACAGCTCTGTAATCCTAAGCAATTGTGTATTGTCAAGTACTTAATCTGTGGTAAAAAGTTAATTTCAATTATACGTATCATTCTTGGTGTTTATTTTCACAAACGTTAGTGTAGTTAAGGTAAATTCTTACTGGCAAAGAGCATATTATTTGCTGTAACTCACATGTTCTTACATTATATTCAGCAACTAAAGAACATCGCCAACACAGTCCAGAAAGTATTTTCTTTTAAAAATATTAATTGATATATTATATACTATATTTTAAATTTAAGGATGAGCAAACATTCACAAACAGATTGTGATTGTCATGTAGTTGTATCAGCAGCAATATCCATATGCTTACCGTAGTGTATTACACTATTCTCGCACCCTGTTGTGCTCATTGTTACATACGGCCACTCTGATAGTAGTTTTTGTAAGCCGGTATAGGCAGGGTAACTTCAGACATTATTATTTACAGTGCAACATTATCCATTCAATTATTATTTCCATTATGTGCAATAGAACCTTCCCTATTTCTTCTGCCATCAGCCAACCTCATATTGGTTGCAAGGGAAGTTGTTGCAATAGAAACTAATGTTTCTTTTTATGTTCCTGGCTTATTCCAGTCTGGTACTTTCTTTATAAAATATAGTTTTCTATATATATATATATATATATATATATATAGTTTTCAAACATCGTCTCTGCCACTCAGTAAGTTGATCTTACATTACGCTAAAGCTGGGAATTCTTTCGTGCATTAAGGACAGTCTCATCCCAGTGGTCTGAGAATGCAATTTGTCTTGGTCTTGAAATAAATCTAGTCTGAGCTATAGTGAATTATTGACAAACTTACATGCGAAACTATATACACGAGTTAGACAAAGTGCTACTGTTCTGTTATTAAATACATTTGGAAAATACGTATTAAATAATATAACATAATTAGGATATCTAAGTACCTCTTACATAAAGTATTCAGGAAGTGAAGGCACAAATGTCCGCAGTTCCACATTTTAGGCAGCTGCACCGTTTCCTAATTGTATGTTATTTTGGTATACATATAATACTTGCGAAATTGGGATGGAGGACGCAAATTTACCCTTTTATACGTAGTCTACCCAGTGCGTGTCGGGCCCTGCTGTCGTATCCATATTAATTACGGCGCATTCTTCTCTCTTGGGTTTAGCAGCCAAATCATATCTCATTAACACTCTGCGAAAATGAAGGTATTTTCAATTTTCGTGCAAACAGTTCCAAATCCACATTCGTGAGTGCTCGTTTCGGTAGAGATTTCATTATTGTTTCTTCCTGCTGCGTCGCTTTTGCACAATTCGACCTCCTACTCAGCATAGCCTTAGGTAGAGGCGTCTCCCGTTTTTTTTGTACCCATGGCGATAGCTTCCATATTTGCATTGTGTCTTTGTGCCTCGGTTAACTGCTTCCTTTCATTTGATGTTGTGTTGACGGTCCGGACGATACCACTCGTGGCTCCGATTAGGCCTCCGAGGGCCCCGAGTGCAGGCAAAATCAATGGAAAAAAATCCAGCCGTAGATATTTTCTTAGCCTTGCACTCTTCTTCTTTTTGTAACTGTTTTTCTTTTCACTAGTGCCTTCCTTTTACTCTTATCACCCATACCTATATTCACTTTGGCGTTCATCAAGTTAGAAACACCCCACGCTGATATTTTTTCTCCAAGTCTGGCATCTGATAATTTTCTTATTTCCTCTGCCTTCTGTGCAAGTATATTGTCTGCTCGGTGTCTGGCTTCCAGATCCTTGTGCTAGGAATAGGCGATGTCATGCTGCTTGCATACCTCGTCCAGGGCATTTATGCCTGTCTTGTTGGTTACAGTCTTTGTAGCTAGCTTGATTCCTGGTCCGCAGAAACTGTATCCGGGAATGTGCAGCTCGAACGGTAGATTGTTGACCAGCGTATCGACAACCCCGCTTTCAGCTACGGTCTTATCTCTTCGAGAAATCGTGGTGATCTGAGTGAGAAAAGTATAAATACGACCCTTTTATACATTTTAGTTTCAGTATCATTCTAGACCTAGAACAGTACCGAAGTAGTGATGCATCTGCTGTGTCGCTTCTGCGGTAAAACATTTACTGCATTGTGGAATTTACGACGATAGTAAATAACAACCTACAACATGAACAGTTCAAGTGTGTCTTATGAAAGTAAATTCTGCCAGAAGCAGTTTTCTTGGTGTGATACTTTAAAGAGACATTCTACAGTTGGTAGCACTGGTTCTCCACCTCCACATCCACACCCACCCCCACCTCTGCATCCACCTCCACATCCACCTCCACCTCTGCATCCACCTCCACATCCACACCCACCCCCACTTCTGCATCCACCTCCACATCCATTTCCACCTCCACCTCAGAATCCACCTCCACATCCACATCCACCTCTACCTCCACCTGCTCCAGAAGATTGTGGTGGTAACATACGTATTATCAAGCAAGATGGTACTCTACCCATACACATTCATGCTGAAGATGATGATATTTCTCACGAATCGTGGCATGGAAGCCTCTTTCCGAATACAGTGAGGTGCATAATCTCTGGACCATCAAATAGCGGGGAAATGCGTCCTACTGAGCCTGCTGGAAGAAAAAAACGGTTTCCGGATCGAGAATGTGTACCTATATTCAAAATCGCTCCAGCAACCTAAATACTAGCGATGGGCACGAGTACTGTAGGCCGTGGAAGGCATATGTTATTTCTCATGCAGTGATAATGAAGCCATCGTACCACCGAACAAGGCACAGCGAAACTCGATATTTGTCTTTGATGAGGTTGCCTGCGAGAAGCAAACTTGTATTCAAGAATACTTTGGCATGGGACAGCATACGAACATGGACTGTGTGCACCTCGGCCAGACTTATTCGCGCATACCCAAACAGATGCTTGGCGGCAACGCAAACATATTGGTGCTGTTTTGCACGGATAACACGAATTTGCTACATGTTTAAGCGGATCATGTAAATACGGACATGACGCTATCAGATTTCAAACATGTGTGTGCTTTGTGCTGGAAAGAGAAATACTTATTTTTGACGATCGTAAAGTATTGGCCCCTATATAATAGAAGATACAATCACGGGTTCTATCAGTTCATCGCCGGCCGTGGAGAATGAGTTACAGCATATCGAAATTCGGTCAGAGCAACCTCAAAATTCGCCATCATAAAGACAACGATGGCGGTTGTCTCGTACCAGGATATGATGGAACTTGTGATGCTGGTAGAAGAATAATTCGAAACGTTGGTGAACCCCAACGATCTGGGGATGCTGCTACTAAACATTTCGTCCTCGAAACTGGCAATAGCATTATTTCGGAATTGCGCAGTATGTTGACCGAACAAAACACATTCTTTCGAAAATACCTGTCCGAGCGGGGAGCAAAGATTGAGCGTGTGAAGATGGAGATCGTTCGCGATATGGTGGCCATGGACGAGCACATGACGAGTGTTGAAAGGCAAATTATCGACAGATTGAATGTAGCATCTGCACAAAATGAAGAGAAGCTGAAAAATCTGGAAGGATATGACAAATACATTCGATACCTCGATTTCCCGCCTCGCCACGAAAACAGATATTGAACATTACTGCAGAGACATATTGGATGTTTGCAATGAATGTCTGCGCAAGCAAGATCTAAAATATTTTGGCGGAGACTCATGACTAAACCTATAAAAGAGAGCGACTATGAGAATTTCTATTCAGTATAATGGTGGACATTGCCCGCGAACTATATCGGGCGATTCAGTCTGTCCGTTTAAAGTATTTACTCGCCAAGAGAGCTAAAATCTCACGCAATCATATAAGTGATGAAATTTTTAAGCTCAATTCTCGTCGTCTCGATGTACTCAGGCAGAGCGCTTGTGCATCAGTACCCATTAAGATTGAAATAGACAATACCACTAAGCCTTTGAAGAAGCGAAAACATGATGAAGTACAGTCAGATCAGGACGATGGATCGGAAGCAGATTTGTCACACAAGAAGATAGTACGTAAGAGAGCCCTGAAATCTAATTCTTTGGCTCGATGGTACCTACGGTAGTACATATCTCGTAATAACGATACGGTGTACGACGTATACAGGCATAATGAGTTGGCAATTACATGACATGTGGAGCCCCCGGACTATACGAACTTCTATTTCACAAGGAGACCAGGAACTTTACAGGATCCGACATCCTGGAATAAAGGACTTTGCTCGAACTCACGCACGCACTTTACCAAGACAACTGTCCCGAGACAGGTGTTTATAAGGACGAAGATCACGAAAAATCGACATTCTTGCGGATCTCTTCAGCGGCCTAGCACTGAAAAGAGGCGAAATTTTTAAGAAGAAGATAGACGGCAAGAACATCGACTGCGTATTCCGGGACGACCCGAACGAGTTGGTGAAATAGGCTGCAGCTACTGCTTGCTTTGCATAGTGTTGGAAATTACTCCCACACCAATGAGGAAGATTCGATCATCGAAGAACTTAAGGAGGCGGGCTACATACGATGAGTCGATTGGTCATCGCCAGTTTCAAGTTTCGAGATGATGCTGAAATGCCATAATGGAGGGGCGTTCTTCAAGTTGTGGTTTTCCCTGTCCACTTCAATTCCTGGGTCGTCGAGGTGGACATCGAGTGGTGAACGTCGAAGAAGATTAATAAACCTGTATATTTTATTATGTGTACAATCAATTTTATGTAAATAATATAATCCCAGATAATTTTTGAATATCAAAGAAAAATGAAATTGTCTTGAATAACAAGAAATCAAATGATAAAAGTATTATTGACTTGAAGTAGAAATGGCCTTCTGAGCAAGGTTCACATAGCCAGAACATAAATTGTCACTCTCTAGGTTTTTGAGTCGGTAAACAGAGCACACATAAAATTGACATTTGGAGAGAATGGCCCTTATGGCAAGAGAAAAATAAATGTTTGTGATAGTTTTGTGTATAGTATAATCTTTTGGGAAATATGGTCACTGTTTGGGCCACCCAGCCAGGAAGTTAATTATAACATACCTTTTCAGAGTGGTAAAAAGAGAGGAAACATTGTCACTGCATTGTAAAATGGCCAGAGTTTTTAGTGTAATTGTATTTTAACACAATTTTGGGAAGATTGTAGAAGGGAATTTTTTGAGAAAAAAAAAAAAAAAAATCCAGAACTTGAAAATTTGATAGTAAATTTCCTAGATAAAGGGTTTTCTAGATAATGTGTTATGAATATATAAAATATTACATAAAATATAATTGAATTTATTAGATAATATAACCAAAGAGAATTTTGAAAGTTTTGCTTTAAAAAAAGAAGAAGAAAAAATTGTATAGGGAAGTGAAAATCATATTCCAATGATATATAAATATATTTTTTAATGTAGTCTACTCCTATATACATACCTATTTGAAACAAATCATATATGTTATACATATGCAATATTTTTGAAGTGAAAATAATGTGCAGATATGAGAATAAATACAATGGTTAAAAATTAAATAATTAATGTGTACTTTTCGGGAGGTAAGCAAGTTTTCCTGCTATTTTCTTGATCTTATGCACGGAAACAACATATTTAGTTGCCGTAAACATTGTAAATATCATAGTAAAGACAAACGAATATTTTTTTGGAGTGAACAAATCTGTGACAAAACAATTAAGTTTTGGTCGAAGTAATGAACAGCATTAATTTGGTTGGCTGTTAAGTAAACTGGTTATTTGAGTGCCTTGGATTGAATATACAGCTCGAGTGTTTGTTAATAATTTTTGTGACGACAATGAGAATAGCAGTGTTTTTTTACGCCTTTATTGAAGCTTAATACTGGCACGAACAACCCCGGTTAAACAATCTCTCAAGAAACTAAAACGTACGAACGTAAAAAACCTTGAAAATATATTTCACGGTATATAGATTCATTTCACTAGTTATAAAAGAAGAAAACATTGCCCCTACATTGACCGAGATCGGTGTGGAATGTGGTGTTACGCTTAAGGCTAAGATGCAGTATGGAGTTTGTATTCGACCGTTCACTATATTGTTCAATAAAATGTATTTATTATCTAACGTATAACTTAATACTTTTCGTTGTTGTATTTATTGCCTGCATTTTCTTCGACGAATAAATTCCAGCTTTCTTACATCATTTGGTTCCGACTTTGAATCTCTGTCACTTGTGTATGTTTTGTGTAAAAGAAAAATTAACTGAAGTGTACGGAGAGTCATACAATCTGTAGTAACGACAACCAAATATTACGCGTTTCGGGCAGCAAAAAAAGTACCAAAACCAAAATTTGGTTTCAGCAACAAAATATTTAGCTACCCCTAAATGCACAAAAAAGTGTCTTTTGATGGAACCCAACAAATACAGTCGTAATTAATAAAGCCTGTGTGCGAGGAGCATGTCGGTTGAGCGGCTCTTACTCACGGTCTGGTGTCGTGTCTCCAGTGATAAGCATGTGTGGAGGAAGGGGAGGGGGGCTGGGATGGCCACCCACGTGCCTCGTATTGAATTAGTAAAGTGTTGCCATCTATTTATTGTTTCCTGGGGAGATTGGGAGGCGAGAACTGATAAGCGCGTTCAGGTTGTGGGGTCCGCCGAGACACGACCACTTTCTTGCTACCCCATCAACCCCCCCTTTCACTTGCATCTCCTTCCACGTGACCTGTGGGCCACTTGGACCTACCTGCTGCCGTGGGAGACACTACGGGCGTGGGAGCCGCGGTGGTGTAGTGGCTAGACTGCTCGCCTCCCACCAAGGCGAACCGGATTCAACACCTCGGCCGGGTCTCTCCCGGGCTTTCACATGTGGGAATCGTACCGGACGGTGATTCTGGTCAACGGGTTTTCTAGCGGATTTCCCGTTTCCCCCGCCTCTCCATTCCGGCGCTGCTCCAAACTCACCTCGCTTCACCCTCATCGGCTCTCAATATGTCGCTGTTAAGAGCCACCCAAATCTCTTCACTCACTCCGGGAGCGCGCCCTTGATGGAGAAGGTTGTAAGTATATAGTCCATTTTCCATTGGAAGAAACCTTCTCGGAGCCCTGCTAACTATCTACTTGAAGGCCCGTTTCGTATGCTTCCGCCAAATATAAACAAATATTGCCATGTGACTGCCATGTAACATCTGTCAAAATCAATGTTTACATTCCATTGTGTGTGTACATGTGTCCGTGTACTTTCGCTACACCTAAACATAAACATTGAAATGTGACTTCTACTTTTATACCTGTCAAATGTGTTGGCTACTGTTTAAAGGTTTTCAAAGAATTCTGTCATATTCCAAAAACCATTCCGTACGAACATTCACAGTTTAGGCATCTAACATTATTTAGGTCAGCTTTATGAAGTTTTAAAAATGCCGGAATTGTCGATAGTTCTTACGGTTATTTTACGTTAACATATTTGTTTTCCACGACATAGCACATTACATGTAATGCACGCAATATTTTGCCGCGACTGTGTTTAACGCTGGTACAAATGCGAGGTAAAGAATTGTAGTATTTATACTTTGGTTATTGATATGTTTTGGGTTATTTCTTTGAAAGGATGGCCTCAGTTGGAATAAATATTAAAACGAAGGAACAACCAGTCAAACGAAAAAGGCACATTAAATTCAACCACGCAACTCGTGTTGCAAATTTTTTGTCATACAAACTTAAAAGATAGAGGTGAACATGCACACAAATAAACCTAACGTAACTTTCATTCCGCTCATATTTCTATGTATTGCTACTCACTGTTTATTAGGTCTATTGAAATTTATCGTGCTGGTTTTCGTATTTTGTTTGGGATTAGTGGTAAATCACGTTACACGACTATGTTTCAAACACTCAGGGCAAAGGTACAACGTTGTGATAAATAAACAGAAGTGGATGTAAACAATTCGTCATAGAACAGTTCACAGATAAAACGTATAAGTAGTGCACATGAAATATTTTAAATCACGCACACACAGGGCCAGAGTAACGACCACCACGCAGCAACACCCATGCCATTTCACACGCAGTGGTTAACGAAACACACGTAACAGTATATTTATTACTACCATGGAGACAGATTTATCACAACATCGTGACTTGTCTAGGTAGGTTTAAAAAACACAACGTCGTCTACAAACGTGATGTGGTAATTTGAAGTATTTTTTGGTGTAAGTATAATTTAGGCTTCGTTTGACAACTTGAGATGGTAACCGCCCGCCATCATATCTAAAAATATTAAAATAAGTATTCAAACATTAAAATCTCTTTTCAGTTGTAAATTACAAATTCAAAAATCATTATTTTACTGTAATATATATGAAATATGCTACAATTGAAAACATGTATAGTTTCAAATTACTAGCGTAGTTAAATTTCCTGAGTGTGAGAGACACAAAAAAAAGAGAGATAGTGCGACAAGCCTCGCTTAGCCGACAGTTGTTTTCTCGCTCGGCAAAACAAACACTGTGCCACTACGGCCTACGCACAGTGATTTGCGCTGTTATTTTAAACTGTAAAATGAAATATGTTGCCATCGGAGCTACCTAAATATTTAGATATTTAAATAGGCACAGTTTAGTTTTGCAAATAGCACACTAGAAATATATGTTAAAATAATATTTTAACTGTAAACTATTTGTTACCGGCCGTTGCCAACACGTAGCTGCTCTAGCTGTTGTTAATTCATATTTAATAAGAAATAAATATTACAAATTATAAAATATATTATGGAGAAGTTTCATTTATTCAATAATACAGTACTCTAAAGTTAACCACAGTGTTATATATTTTTGGAATACAGGATATTGAAAAAAAACAGGTTGACATGTTATGCCTAGAGTGATTTTTCAAAGGTTGATTTTCATATGTCTCTTCCAGTCGGGAATGGACTATAATTGGTTCGTCCACGGTTACTTCCAACTTTTCTGAATCCCTGCTGAAGTTCTACTTCCAGGAAGACTGGAAAGCTCAAGGCTTTCAGTTTGGAAACTTAAAATATTTCGCCACTAGGTAAGCGCTAGTGTTGCATGTGTACCGGATTCTCTTTATTTTCTACGTTAAAATCAAACAAGTTGCAGTTATCATAAATCAAATATAATATAACTACAATATTAAGTAAAATCATTATCTTTTATTATTATATTAGAATTTTAATTATAGGTGACCTCTATGGAACACTGAGCACCTAGCGGCGGAAATTTTCCCCTGTGCCAAACTCTCCCTTAAGGAAACTTGTTTTGTTCCTAACCTGAGTAGAATTAACCTTAAGCAAGTCTAGAAAATTGCACCAAAAGGACTGCGCACATAATTCGTGCGCACTCAGAGTAGTCATATTTTACATTAGAACTATTTCTTACCAGGCATTACCAACAAATCTATTTTCTCCCTGTTTATATTCATATTGATTGTAAATAAAATATATTTTATATATAGAATATCAGTTAAACTTCAATTTGACCAAAAATAAAGCACTTTTACTTTAATTAACGTAAGTATAAAACGCTTGCGATACATAACGTGTTTAGGAAATAACCAAACAAGTCCTACGTTGTGTGTTTTATAAGCTTTTATTTAGCTTGTCTTGTTAGTTTTTTTATTTTGTACGTTCGGGTGATATCTCGCAACTGAATTTTGACCCACCTCTAGGAATTCAATCGAGCTGAAACTTGATATACATATAGAAACCCGATGGCAATGCAATAATATGGTGACAGCGACCTGGTGCTGCAGCCAGGATCATCTCTTCACGAGGGAACTCCTCAACTGTTAATAGTGTGGCTAATCGAAAATAGCCACGATAATTTGGTGTTTGTTGCTAAGGTTTTTTTAAAACTCCAATTGTATTTATGTGTTGGGTGTGTTTAGTTCAAACCTTGCAAGTAGATTTTAAACAATTTACCGTTGTCCAATCGAGCTGAAATTATGCATACATGTGTAGTTCCTATGACAATACAATATAAAGGTACCACTGAGCTGATCTGATGATGGGCCGGAAGTTACAAGATTTTATGTAACTTAAGCGGTATCCAAGACACTAGCAGTCATGTACTAGAAATAAAAATTGGTGAAACTAGAAAGTGAAAAATAAAATAACTACAAAACAACTTTTAAAACCTAGCTTTTACTTATAAATGCACTAAAAAGAGAAAAATTATTACAGTAGTTACACAACTTGTAAGATGTGGTGGAACATCCGTAATAAACTTTACTACAAGTTAATATGTTTGTATTAACTTATATTAAGTATATAAAAGCTTTGCGCAAAGAGTCAAGAGCCTTACGTGAGATATGGGCTTACTACGCTTACGCAAATGAGGTATACGTTCTATATTGAGCCAAACTTTTATATACTAAATCTGAATCGATACAAACATATTGATTTGTAGTAACGTTTATTACGGCTGTTCGACCACATCTTACAAGTTCTACAAATTGTGTAGCTACTATAGCAATTTTTCTCTTTGCAGTGGATGTATAAATGAAAACTTGGTATTAAAAGCTTTTTTACAGTTATTGTTTTCAAAGGTTAGATTCAAAAAGTGTGAAGAAACCGCGAATAGAATATATCTACGCCAGGGAAACTTTCGTAGCGTGCGTGAAGGCTGTTCATGATAAATTGAGCACTGTTGAAATATACCTTAGAAAAAAGTCACTGTCACTACCTGCATAAATTTTAACGGGCGCCCTGAGTGACATGCGCCCAGTAAAGTTGTTAACAATGGATGGGAAGCAGTTCCTTACCTTAACGTAGAATAAAAAGTGTTAGATAACCATTTGGCATAACTTAAATAATTTCTTTAGCTTTCTGTTTTTTTTTTCTAGTAATTTCGCAGTTTCACTTGCCCGACGCATGTATAAAGTGATGAGGCCCAGGGCAATGTTAATCTTACATAAGGCGGAAGAATACACAACGTACATATAAGTAGATACCAAACAGGTCTTTCAAAAGTGTTCATTTTACCGTGAATAGCCTTCAGTAAAATGACACAAGGCGCGTTCCCAGTGCCTCATTCAGCCAATCAGAGAACGGGTACACCCACATCACAGAAACCGCTACGCCATTTCGTCTCTGTGCAACTACCTATTCTATGCCTCGACGTTACTACGTAAAACAAAACTGATCCCTTCATCGAAGTCACCGCTTGCTCAGTCTGATTCCGTGCGATGTATAGGCTATTCACGTTAAACTGAGCACTTTCGAAAGCCCTGCTTAACATATGCTTACATACACAATGTGTATTCTTCAACCATGTGGCAGGGAACCACAAGATCGCCCCCCTTCCCCAAATACGTCACCGGTTCGTCGGGGCCAGCGATCCGGGTGTCTGCAAGCGAAGTCTTGGCGGAGCCCTCGTGCGTCAGACGTGCTACATTACAGAAGTCTCAGTGGTGAGCAAAGCACCTAGTTGAATGTGATAAGGGGCGTAATAAACAGAGGCCGCAGTCAGTATTAGAGTCAATCACGCTGCTAGCGATATTGTAGAATCACGGTGTTTTAATTTGTATTGTATATAGAGTTGAATGCAAAGATAACGGTGATTTATAAAAGTGAAGATAAGTAAAGTGTCCTGTATATTGAACGACTAATCTTTATTTGAGTTAACGGTCCCCGACACTAAGATAAATAAATAGTTTACGTGTGCCACCCTAGGATTCTAAAGTAAAACTAATGTCTTGTGAGGTGGAGGAATAGCCTGGAAGCAGAACTATAGCAGGGCTTCAGAAAAGTTGGAATTAAGAGTGTATAAGAATGGCAGTGTGTACTTGAGGCCATACACGAACGTTGCGGAAGAAAGACAGCCTCCCCTGAAGCTTCAGTTTTCACCGGAGCGAGCAAGAACCCCAGTAGCAACATTTTGTTGGCCCAACATCTGGCTCTGAGGTTGGGCCAATGTTGGAAAACGTAAGTTAGCTCAACGTCAAAATGCCACTCGGGGCATCGTTGGCCCAACGACGTGCACTTTTACGTTGGTTACCAACAGAAATATAATGTTCAACCTACATTATTACGCCAATGAAGATGTTTGGTTTTCTGCACAGTTTCCTAAATTCTCTTTCTTTCAAACATATGCCATATCAATCAAAAAACCAAAATTAGTTTTTTTTTCGTTGGGTTATCACGTGTATATTACAGATCACCAATCTAATATAATATGACTGAAACCCAGCTACTAACTAACGTTGGTATAACGTAGGTTATTCGTAGTATTTTAATAATTTACAAAATAATATTCTTTTCTCTTTCAGAAAGGCGTTTATGTAGTAATTTATCCACACTTAGCAATGTTTTGCGAAGATGTGTTACTGCATACATAATGCCAACTAATAAACAACATTCTGCTAACGTTGGATACCATTGTTTAAAATAAACTTTTCCCAATAACAAGAAAATTTAAAAAGCACATTAAACCTGTTATTACTCATCACATACCACTCCACAATACGACCTGAAAATGCCGTTAGCAGATATCGGATTTAAACCCACGACCTTTCGATTAACATCCAACTTATACACTAGACTGCTGCAACTTGTTGTCCACTAGAATACTGTACCTTGTTATTACTAAAATAGGTATTTATCATCATAATCCAGTTCGAATATACAATGTTGGCCCAACATACAAAATTCATGCAAATTATCAACTATGTCCACCAACGTGCTGCCAACAATCAGCTATCCATTGCCATTAAAATCTATTCGAAAAAAAAATATGTATTAAAATCCTAACTCGTAATCAAATATTAACAATCATTGGTAATTCTTGTTGGAAATATACTAGTCACATAAACTACTAATTTTTAACTATTTGGTCTCCAAAATTTCCCAACATAAGACCAACAAAACATATTTCAAAGAAAAGTGGCCAATTATGTGGAAAACATTTCCACTTTATTAAATACAGGTAAGGTTTAATTAAGAATACCTATTCCCTAATGTTGATTTAATATGATGGTTATACAGTACGTTGACAGAACGACGTTTACTAGTTGACATTATGTACGCAATAACACATCTTCGCAAAACATTGATAACTGTAGATAAATAACTGTGTGAATGCGTTTCTGAAAGAGATAAGAATGTTATTTAGCAAATAAACAAAATACTACGAATAACCAGCGTAATAACAACACTCGTTAGTAGTTGGGTTTCTGTCATATCAGATTGGCGATCTGTAATATACACACAATAAACCAACGGATAGCCAACAAACAGCATTTTGGTTTTTGATTTATATGGAAGATGTTTGAAAGAAAGAGAATTTAGGAAAGCGTGTAGAAAACAATAAATTTTCGTTGGCTTAATAAAGTAGGTTGACCATCATATCTCAGTTGGCAGCCAACGCCCAACTCAAAAATACACGCTGTGCCAATGTTTTCCTGAGTGATATTTTGACTTTAGGCCAACTTACGTTTTCCAACATTGGCCCAACGTCAGAGCCAAATGTTAAGCTAATGCTGGGCCAACAAACGTTTCTGTTTGTGTACCAACTAGTTGCCAACAATCAGCCAACCATGACCATCAAAATATATTTTAAATACAATTAGTTTATGTATTAAAAAACCAAATGTTTAAGAAAACATTAAAAATTTTGTTTTTCTCATCTCAAGCTTTCTATGGAGCATTGTTGAAATTATGTTGGTTACACAACATTGGCCTAACTGACGAAAAATTACCAAACACCAACCATTTGGTTCCCAACATTGTTCCAACATAAAACCAATTAAACACATATAATAGAAAAATTGTCCGTATCGTGAACAACATTTACATCTCATACAATACAGGAGATAGCCATTGTTTTAATTAAGAGTAATTAATATTCCCTAACTTCGACATTAAAGTGTTGGTTGTACAGTGTTGGCCCAACTTAAAAATTAATACATATTACTAACTGCATATCTACCAACTTATTGCCAACATTCAGCCAACCTCGACCATCATATTAAATTTTAAACACAAACATTTTATGTATTAAAAGACCTAAATTATAAGCAAACATTAAAAGTTACGTATTTCTTTCATTCGAAAAATATTATTGAGCATTGTTGGAAATATGTTGGTTTCACAATGTTGGCCCAAATAAAAAAAAATTACCAATCGCCAACTGTTTGGTTTCGAACAATGTCCCAACAGAAAACCAACTACACATATATTAAAGAAAAATTTGCAGTATCGTGAAAAACATTTGTATTTCATTACGTGCAGGATAGGAACATTGTTTTAATTAATAATATACATTCCCTGAATTTGCCATAAAATGTTTGTTTTACGATGTTGGCCCAACATAAATATACATACACGTTACCAGCAGTATGTCTACCAACTTGTTGCCAACATTTAGCCAACCATTTTAACGTTTTCAAAAATTACTCTTGCAACATGTTGTGATATTTTTTGATATAGCGTGGTGTTGATGTATGTTTTTCTAGGCATCTCCTTAAAATTTTCGAATAAAATTGTTTAGTTGGCAGATGTTGGGCCAACGTTGTTTTCATGTATGTTTTCTAACCCAACATACTGCCAATATTTCCAGCCAAATGCCAACCGTTGGGCCAACGTATGTTGCGACTTGGGAAGCGAACACGTGTAAACGAGTGTAAGCGAACCTTACGCACATGTTTGCTACCACGGGCTCCTGTTTTATTTGAAGCTGATCGCCACCATGTAAACGGGGCGCAAACACGTTACATCCTTCGATGATTGTATGAAAGACCGACTACGAATGGACCCAACAACGAATGCGAAACGAACCTGAACGATCACGGACGAAGGGTGTCTGTTCGCGCTCGCATATGTTTACACCTACGAGGATGCTCGGTTCGTCGGGGTAAACTGAGGCCTGACTGAGGACACCCTCGACCCTCGGAGAGAGCAAAAGGGTGGAGGCAGGGAATCAACAAGCATTCAGCTGGCCGTGAGCGCGGGGTCCGGCGGCGACCCGGGCCGATGCGGCTATGTGCCGACTCACCATGACTCTCTGCGGCCTGCGATCCTCGATAAACGTCCTGGTGCCAAGTTGGGGGTGGGGGAGACAGGGTTGTGTTGTGCCAGCCTCGAACAAGCAGCTGTGCGGCTCAGTTTTGTCTTCTCACCCCCCTCCCCCTTACAGCGGCTGGACCCCGAACATCCTGAACGTCTCGGCAAGTGAGTGAGGGGATAGATTTGGGCGGCGAGGTCTTGAAAGCCGGTGAGGATAATTGAGGTATATGTGGTTCGGCGCCGGAACGAAAGGCCGGGGAAAACGTGATATATCCCCGAGAAAACCCGCCGACTAACGGTATCGTCCGGCACGATTCCCACTTGCGAAAATCCGGTGACCCGGGCCGGGGATTGAACCGGGTTCGACTTGGTGGGATGCGAGCAGGGTCTCGACAAGTGCACGTATGAGATTTCACCATTTCGCTCGTGCCAAATCAAAACAAATCCGTTCATTAAAAAAAAAATCTTATTTTAACGTCTCGTCGACAGCGGGGTAATTAGAGACGTAGCGGGAATCCAACACAGGTCCTACCCGAATGTGTCTCAGAAGTGTCCCCGCTGTGCCACCTCGCTACGTAAAAAATAAATTGGTGTACAGAAATACTTTATTCTGTTACATATTTCCGCTTTGTATAGCTTCCGTTGCCCCATCGCTCTCAATCGTGCGAAACCGTGTTCGAGGGACATTAATGGTAACACGAGTAGAGAGCAGATATTTACATTGGTGTGCCTTTACACGTGTCTTATGAGGCCATCGGAACTCCTCGCTTCCGTCCCTGACAGGATTTAATTTTTGGGGTTATCGTTGCAGGAATGTTCTGGTCATCACTCTTTTATTTTTGACTCACCATTGTAATTTGCATAAAACCCATATAACCTTCTTTCTTTCATTTAATTCCCTTTCATGATACATGGCAATATTTTTACTCCCTACTTTCTCAATAATCGGTAGTCTACGGTACTACCCTTAAGGAAAGCTCTGCTGTTTCTAAGGCAGCCACAGTGGTGTAGTGGTCAGAGTATTCGTCTCACACCACGGAGAACGTGGTTCGATTCAAGGCGCGGCAGCCCTGGATTTTCGCACGTGGTGGACAGTGTTTTTGAGTGGTTGTTTTTCTCGATGTAGGCTACTTTACGTGATCCATATCCTCCTCACTTCACTCAAAACGGCGCTGAAGAAGTCATCTCTTATGTTAGCCCAAATATCTCATTCTCTCTATGATTTTCACACTGAGGCGATGTTTCAAAAGTAAAACAAAGCAGTATGCTGAAAGTATTTTAAGGAGCAACTACTGATCCAGTACACTCTAAATCTAAATCAGTGAGTATTTCATTGTTTAAATCACCTAACATATTTAGCAGTGACTTCAGTAATTTTAACTTATTAATTAGTTTTAAAATGCCAGTTTTCCTCCACTTATTGAATCAGATACATTTTTCCACTGATTCAACAACAATTTCACTCGCGGTTTTTCTGTGATTTGAGTGTTGACAGACGGGTCAGTTAAACAACGTGTTATCAAATGATATTTAAACAACGAGTGAGTAGTAGGGGTGTGCCAATCCTAGATATAAAGGGATGCCATCTTTTTTGATAGACCTAATAAATTTAATATCAAATTGTTATCAAAGAGTTAATTACATTAATTGAATTGGTCAATAAAAGGTTTAATAAAATTGAAAGGGTTAAATTATGTAAGGGTTAACTGTATTGAAAGGGTCAATTGTTCTTCGTGGAGGAGTGGCATACGTGTCAAATTTATTAGTTTCTTTCTTTTTGTGCGTTGGGAGTAGTTCTGGTAGATGTTGTTAGCACGACGACTGGCACTTGACAGAGGTGTGACATGTTGGGGACAGGGTAGATATGTGTATAGTTTTGGTGCAAGAGTATGCAAAGGGTAAATTTTCTTTTCTTTGTGGGGAACACTGGTGCATCCTCTTCCTTGGGGCTCTGGCACACGACTAAAGGAGTGACGTGTTAGGGACGGTGTGTGTGCGTATATATATGTGTGTATGTATATATAAAGAGAGTTTTGTGCAAGAGTGCTCCAAGTGTAATTTGTTTTTGTTTGGAGTGAGATATTGCTCGTAGAGAGGCGACTTTGAAAGATAGTATTTTTCAAAATGCAAGTAACCGTTAAAGAATTTCAGAGTGTTATACGTATGAATAAATTGCACTCATCGAATAGCAAATTCATAATGATCACAAGTACATAAATAATAAGTGGAATTACGTGACTCTCCAGTATGAAATTAAACGTAAAAACATGAACTAGTCTGCCCCGATCTTATGCAAGAAATATAATTTACATGAGAGAAGTATAACAAACGAAAACAACTACATGAAAATTACAATTATGTGACTGTGGAATTAATTATTTACAAAGAATAAAAAATGTCTCAATAAATTAAACAAACACTTTAACAAGATATATGATACTACTTAACACCTCTCGCACATACCTTACACATCTGTCTTCCTGTGAGAATAATGAGGAACTTTAGAAACATAATCAATATGTAAAGAGAAATTAATTGATTAACACACATAATAAAATTACACGTTTCCCAAAACACATCTGTCCAGCTGCGACTTCAGTGAAACATTGTTTGATTATAGACTGACGGGAAGAACTCGGAAATTTTAGACAAAACAAATGTTTCCAAATAATTAAAAAAAAACACACAATGAAATGTCACCAGGAGCTCTCCGAAAACACATCAGTCCACCTCGAGGGTTGGTGAAGGAATGTGTGGATCGTATGATATGCACTTACTTATAAGCTGGTGCGTGGAACACGGCTGAGTTAAAATTTACGACTGACAGAACCTATTTCCTTACCAAGCTACTATTAGCGACTTGATTCGTCCTATAAATACGTGAATGTATAAAGGTGAATTATTTAAAAATACCAGATGTAATACAAATTTTTTTTGTGTCGAGTCTGTGAAATGCACTGCATTTGGTAATAAAAAAGCGAGTTGAAAATGCTACAGAATTTTGTCGACAGAACACAGAACCGGGGTTTACACGATAAAGGCACTATCACACAGTAAATTAAAGACACATAAAACAAATATTTTACACCATAGTTTACAAAGTCTGTGAACAAGATCTGAACCTCGGAGCATATAATATCACTTAACAAGAATCGCAGCTATCACACTCCAAAGCCCGGTGTATATGAAGGAGCTGTTTAGGTATACATCAATCTAGTCCAAGCATTTATGAGTAACTACAAATGGCTGCGACTGGATACAGGAGTGCAGATCGCTCCTGACCTCACCCACCCCTCGCCAGAGTGCGCTACTCTCTCCTTGTGGTTATTCATTCATCTGTCATCGATTGTCAATTTTTCGGCAATGTAACATAATGGCGACGACTGGCTAGATATGGCAATATCGTTCCCCACCTCCCTGTAGCCCCACCACCCACCTCTACTCCTCGCGAGAGCGATGTGACCTGATGTCATTCACACGTCTGCCCTGACTGTCAATTTTTCGCCACTGAGTCAAGATGGCAACGACTGGCTAGAGGGCTTCGCATCGGCCCCGCTTGCCTATATGCACACCCTACCCTCCACCGCTACTCAAGGACGCATTTTTTTGGACAGATCTAACATTGCCCTGGGCCAAGGACATGCACCCCCTCCCCCTCCCGTAGAATACCTATTCCCGTCCAGCCCAGAGTGCTTGTCTTTTCCCTGAGACGAAAACTGGCTGCCTACCTAACTGACTCCCTCCCCTCGAACAGCGAAGTTTGTAATATTCCGAATGTGTTAACCTGTCTTACTTGTAGCGCAATAAAATTTCACAAGTCCCACCGATCAAAAATGATATGCCTGAAGCTAAATATTTCCCGAAATATTGATGCACAAATAAAATTAGAATTTATTTTATATCTCAATCCAACAAATTATTTTCATCAAATAAACTTTATACCATTTTCCAGCAATCTTATTAAAGTATTTCAAGGAAACTAAGCATATTTCCATACAAAATATTTTTTCACTCACTACAATTTCTGTTTTTAAAGCATTGAAAGGTCAGTGTTTTTCAAACAAGTATCATTCCATTTACCTAAGATTCAACTATAATGATGGAAGATACAACACGTGCATACATATTCAAACTTTAAATCTGTTTTTTTTAATATATGTGTATAGCATAGAAAAATGTGTATTTTACATGTAGACTTGCCTATAACACTAAAATTCACTTATAACAAAAGTTTCAATTCAAAAGCTTCCCAATTGAGATTTTTAGATACACTATCTGTCATAATATTTATACATACCCGAACTTACTTAGAAATCGATTTCCCTAGAAAACAAATTTTTACATAATATTAAAGAAATAGCATGAATGGAGGTTTAAATGACTTTATTGGAGCTGGAATGTACCAATTTTCACGATATTTCAATACATTTAAGCAAAATTTAAAGGAAAATGGTGGCCATATTGTTATTGTATAACCCATCTTTTAGAATAATACATTCCGACTATCACAAATTATTTACATCGCAAAGAGATACCCGAGACAAATAATTTTTTTCAATATAATTTAGGGTATCGACATAGCGAATTATCAGACCAAAGTTAGTGGGAAAATAGAAATTCGTATTACATATGCACATATAAAACAGAAGACCATTAACACAATCACAGCTCAAAATGGCTTACTCAACAGACTAGCCTCCTACTAACACAATCGTATAGTAAACAAAGTCTTTAAAAATTCCCTACAAAATACTTCTATACCCATCCCTCCCTTCTACTTTCCTGAAATTAAATTATTATTTATTCATTTTAATCGAATACCAAGTAAATACATATTGCATCTAGCATACGTAGATTTAATCACATGGTTAATTAGTATGCATACCCCTGCAATTAACATACAAATATTAGAATGGATGACATTTTATCGTCGTTAATGAAACCTGATACTGTTTTAAACAGTACATCCATACAGAAACAAGTTAGTCGTCATACTGACATTGTAAGCTGAACATCTATTCGGAAGTAAATTTCCTCCTCATAACGAAGATTATTTATGTAATCTACATTGATGAAAATGGAGACATCAACTGATAAATTACACTGTAAATCCTATGGGAAAATTTACACTTTCGCCTACAATGTTTACATACATGAGAGGAGGGAATGATCGAAGAATTCATCTTGTACGATTCTTAACTGCAAATAGTGTTTTCGTCAGTTCGCACAAACGGATAACTTGATTCGTTATGTCAATATCTGTAAAATAATTAATCTTCCTCCCGAGAAAGTATATGTACTATGTACACTATCATATCACAGAAGGAGAGGGAAATAACATAATTACAAGCAATTGCTTAGGATCAAATTGTTTAAAAATACAATAGCATGTGAACATGACTATTCTGGACATAATCTACCGCAACCAGCTGCAAAGACCAGTGTCGGTGACAATACACCTACTCTTTCTAAGCAAAGTGAAATATATATTTATGATGAAACACCAGGTGAAGACAGTAGTGAGGATGTCAGTGATACTGTTGAAGACATTCCTTCAAAAAATGCTGTGAAGAAGGAAGAAGGCATCGACAATCCTTGTTTAATATTTCTGCAATACCCAAATGAACTTGTTAATAAACTTAGATATTTATTGGAGTTAATAAAACACTGCGAATATTAGGGAATAAAAGATAACAAAACTTAAGCAATGAGGTTACATCGAATGAAGTAACATCTGCATACACCCAATAAGTATGATAATACATTTTAGTTAACCCTATTACTTATTCGAAAAAAAAAAGAATTATTTCAAGTGAACAGTATGTGATAGGAATATGTTTCAATTTGAAATATCATGTCTTCCTCAAACTAATTTAGTGGTTTGAATTTGGTTGGTGTGTTAATTGGGTTTTTTTGAGGAATAAAGTTTGTTTTGTGGAATATGCAGTCTTATTTGAGGAATAAAATAACCTTATATGAGTACTAAGCAGACTGAGTTGAGGAATAAAGTATGTTTCGGGGGATGGTTTTGAGGAATAAGGAACTGACAAACAGCCTATATCATATAACCAGTATTAAATTTTTTCATATCTATGTTTGTAAAGTGTCCTATACCTACTGGTGCTATGTTTCGGAACACCTGTACTTGCTCGTATTAAACTGTTGTATGTACATTTTTGGATCACCCTGTATTTGTATATATTTTGAAACAGTTGTCTAATATATCCTATGTTTTGTAACATTCTGTAGTTTCCTAATTTTGCCATTAAATTTATGTTGTAAAATGAATATATATTTTTTTATTTATCCTATTCCATATTAAAAGTGTACTTGTTTTCCTAAGTAAAATATCTTCTCGACAGAGAGAGAGACAGAGTGAGAGAGAGCATGTGTGTGTGTGTGTGTGTGTGTGTGTGAGTGAGAGAGAGAGAGTGGAAAGTAATTAACTTGTTGTAACAGAGGGAGATTAAAAAATTTTGGTATTAAAAGTATTTTGCATTAACTTGTATGAGTGGTGTAAAGAATAAATCTAGAGGATGAGTTCTGGAAGCAAGCACTCTAACCACTTTTCCATAACTGACAATGCAATATACCATCCCGGATAAGGCATGGTTGATATAAACTGGGCCCGAGTCTTGGTTAGGTACGAATGTGTCCTTGTGAAAGGAATAATGTACAAATCCCATAATTGGTATGTATATAAATTTTTTATAATTGTATGTTCGTGTTAGGGTGTAAAAACATAGTATTAAATTTATTCCACCACATATTGTGAAATGTTTGTATTGTAATGATAATTGTTCATATACCTAATCATTAAATACGAACGTAATTTAAATCTAATGGCTTAAAACCGGACAAATATACGTCGAATTCTAACATATACATGCTACATTTCAAGAATCATTTAAAATCCATTATAATATGTTATATTTGCTTAAAAATGTGTTAAAACCGTTTCTAATACATAATATGCTTTTTGAAAGTGAATTACAAAAAAAAAAAGATTTTTTTTTCAACCAGGGAGAGTGGTGAAGGTATAAATAGTACCTCCCACCCCAGTTCAACATTTGCTGATCGATCTTCATGGAGGTAACCTCTCCCAACCTCTCACGATGGGACAGCTTGTGAACCGGTCTGCACACTGGTCAGAGCTAGCTGCCTAGCCAGGACTATTCAAGGACACTAGTCGCTCGTTTCAACCATTCACTAGTGGGACCTAACACAGTGGGGTTGTGCCATGAATAAACTTCAGCTTTGTTTCCAGTTCTACCACCCACTTGGGAATTCGCCCGATTTCTTGGGAATTCAGCCGCCCACATGTCTGCTGGAGTAGGCATCTTGGATTTTCACCTGCCTAGGTGGGGTAGCACTCATCCATCTTGACCTTGAGTTCATGTTTAGATTCGAAGCCTACCAGCTTCGATACCAGAGTTAAAGTAAGTGGTTAATTTCGGGTTTTTAAATTCCTTTGTGGTATTTTGTCAAAACTTTTAGTAAAATGTATCTTAAAAAAATCTATTTTGACCGGGTTTTTCGGAAACTTCCCAAGAATCGTAAAAACTTGAAACAACTATTCTTAGAATTCTTCAACTTTCTATCTAATTGAATGATGGGTCTTTGAAATTGTAAAACAAGTCTTTAGAATTATAAAAAAATTTAACATGGGTCTTTGAAATTGTAAAACAAGTCTTTAAGATCACAAAACTTTCTATCAAATTGAATGATTGGTCTTTGAAATCGCAAAACACATCTTTAGAATCATAAAAATTCTTAACAAATTGATTTATGGGCCTTTGAAAACGTAAAACAAGTCTTTAGAATTGTAATAATTTTTAACAAATCGAATGATCAGTCTTTGAAATCGTAAAACAAGTCTTTAGAATTTGAATTAAATTTCGTTAACTTTTTATTAAATCATTTGTAATTGAATGAAAATTGCATAACAAAATGTTATGTATCATATGATACTAATGTAACATATTATTATGTAATATATAATAACTTACTAATGTAAAAATAACATAACATACTAACATAAAACTATAAAAGTACGTGATAAATCAATTTTAAAAATAGTTGTTTATTAGTCTTAGTTAATGATAAGTCGAATGGATGATTGTGGTTTTTGTTTGCGCAGACTGTAAGTGTGAGTGCAGGGGAAAGGTGACAAAATTTAATTCCAGATGTAATTTTTATGTACATTTGAGTTTCAGAAAATTTAATTTCTAAAATGCAAGTATGCAGGATTGTATAGTTGTAAAAGTATTACATGTTTGAATTTAAGTAAAATTACTTACATGTGCATGTAGATTTGTATGAATTTAAGTAAAATTACTTGAATTTTAACTATTTTTAAGAATTTGTTAAATAATTCTCGAGTGAAACAGATTAATTATACTTGGTAAAAATTTTGTTATTAAAATTATTTTCGGAAAATTTATAAAAAAAATGTTATGGTTCATGTTAAAAATCGATGTTCACGTGTTATTGTATATTTCATACAATGTAATCCTATGTCATTTCTTGTAATTATGATATTTACCTCTCCTTCTGTGATATATAGTGTAGATGGTACTTTTACTTTCTCAGAAGGAAGATTAATTATTTTACAGATATTGACATAACGAATCAAGTTATCCGTTTGTGCGAACTGACGAAAACACTATTTGCAGTTAAGAATCGTACAAGATGAATTCTTCGATCATTCCCTCCTCTCATGTATGTAAACATTGTAGGCGAAAGTGTAAATTTTCCCATAGGATTTACAGTGTAATTTATCAGTTGATGTCTCCATTTTCATCAATGTAGATTACATAAATAATCTTCGTTATGAGGAGGAAATTTACTTCCGAATAGATGTTCAGCTTACAATGTCAGTATGACGACTAACTTGTTTCTGTATGGATGTACTGTTTAAAACAGTATCAGGTTTCATTAACGACGATAAAATGTCATCCATTCTAATATTTGTATGTTAATTGCAGGGGTATGCATACTAATTAACCATGTGATTAAATCTACGTATGCTAGATGCAATATGTATTTACTTGGTATTCGATTAAAATGAATAAATAATAATTTAATTTCAGGAAAGTAGAAGGGAGGGATGGGTATAGAAGTATTTTGTAGGGAATTTTTAAAGACTTTGTTTACTATACGATTGTGTTAGTAGGAGGCTAGTCTGTTGAGTAAGCCATTTTGAGCTGTGATTGTGTTAATGGTCTTCTGTTTTATATGTGCATATGTAATACGAATTTCTATTTTCCCACTAACTTTGGTCTGATAATTCGTTATGTCGATTCCCTAAGTTATATGGAATAAAATTATTTGTCTCGGATATCTTTTTACGATGTAAATAATTTGTTTGTAATCGAAATGTATTATCCTAAAAGATGGGTTATACAATAACAATATGGCAACTGTTTTCTTTGATACATTCCAGATCTGATAGAAGTCATTTATACCTTCATTCATGCTATTTCTTTAATATTATGTTCAAATTTGTTTTCTAGGGAAATCGATTTCTACGTAAGTTCGGGTATATATAAATATTATGACAGATAGTGTATCTAAAAATCTGAATTGGGAAGCTTTTGAATTGAAACTTTTGTTATAAGTGAATTTTAGTGTTATAGGCAAGTCTACATGCAAAATACACATTTTTCTATGCTATACACATATATAAAAAAAACAGACTTAAAGTTTGAATATGTATGCATGTGTTGTGTCTGCCATTGTTATAGTTGAAACTTATATAAATAGAACGATACTTGTTTGAATAACTGTGATCATTCAATGTGGTGGAGGTGGGGTGGGGGTACAGGGAGGTCGGTTGATATGTGGATGTATCTAGCCAGTCATCACCATCTTGTTACATAGCCGAAAAAATTGACAATCGAGGGAGTGTGATGAGTTACCTCGACGACAGAGTAGCACTCTCGGGAAAGGGGGGGGGGGGGTCAAACGCCATCTGTGCCTCTGTATCCAGTAGCTGTCATTGTCAGTTGCTCATAGATGCTTTGACTAGATGGATGTATACCTGAACAGCTCCTTCATATACACCAGGCTTCAGAGTGTGATAGCTTCGATTCTCGTTAAGCAATATTATGTGCTCTGGGGTTCTGATCTCGTTCACAGTCTTTGTAAACTATAGTGTGATTTTTTTTTAACATGTCTTTAATTTATTGTGTGATAGTGTGTTAATCGTGTAAATCTCGTTTCTGTGATCCATCGACGAAATTTTGTAGTTTTTTCAAATCGCGTGTATTACCAAATGATGTTAATTTCACAGACTTGTCGGGGAATTTTTTTTTTTTGGTATATCTTTTATTTTTAAATAATTCACTTTTATAAATCCATGTACTTGTAGGACGAATCAAGTCGTTAATAGTAACTTGGTGAGGAAATAGGTTCCGTCAGTCATAAATTTTAACTCAGCCATGCTCCATGTAACAACTTATAAGCAGGCGCACATCATACGAGCCACTCATTCCTTCACCAGCCTTTGAGGTTGACGGATGTGTTTTCGTGGAGCTCCTGGTCCTATTTCACTATGTGATTTTTTAAAATTTATTTGGAAACATTCCTTCTGATTAAAATTTCCGAGTTTTTCACCTCAGTCTATAATAAAACAATGCTTCACTGAAGTCGCAGCCAGACAAATGTGTTTTGGGAGACGTGCAATTTTATTATGCATGGTAACCAATTAATTTATTTATATGTGTGGCTTACATTTCTAAAGTTCCTCCTCGCCAGTCTCACAGGCAGATAGACATATATGGTATGTGCGAGAGGGATCAAGTAGTCGTTTATCTTGTTATAGTGTTTGTTTAATTTATAGGAACATTTTTTTATTTGTTGTAGATTGTTAATTCCACACTCACACGATTGTCATAGTCATGTAGTTGTGTTCATTCGTTATACTTATCTCATATAAATTATATTTCTAGCATACAGGTCGGGTAGACTTATTCATCTCTTTATGTTTAATTTCATACTGGAGAGTCACATAATTCCACTTATTATTCACGTACTTGTGATCGTTTGAAATTTGCTATTCGATGCATGTAATTTATTCGTATGTAGAACACTCTGATATTCTCTAATGTTTAATTGTATTTGGATTAATATTATCTTTCTAAGTCGCCTATCTATGAGGAATATCCCATTCCATGGGCATATATATATATATACCATCCCCAACACATCACACCTAAGTCGTGTGCCAAAGCTCGAAGGGTGAGGATGTACCAGAGCTCGCCACAAAAAGAAAGAAAATTATTTTCCCTTAGCACACTTTTGCACCAAAACTGTACACATATATACAGTGTCCCCGACACGTCACACCTCAGTCGAGTGCTAGTCGTCGTGCTGACAACATTTACCAGAGCTTCTCCCCAACCCACAAAAGAAAGAAAGAAACTATTAAATTTGACACTTATGTCCCTCTTGGACGAAAAGAAACTGTTTCAATACATTTAACTTTTACATTAAATTTATCCCTTTAAATTTGGTTAACCCTTTTTATTAACCCTTTCAATTGATTTAATGAAGCCTTTGATATTAAATTAATTAGGTCAATCAAAAAAGGCGGCATCCCTTTGTATCTAGGATCGGCACGTCCCTACTACTCGAGTGTCAAATGAATTAAGTCATAAACCAATTAAACCTATTTTTTAAATCGAGTTTGGTCTTTCAAAATACCATTTTACAAGTCAAATATGAACGTTCAGTCATTGATTCAAATTTTACGTCTTTCATTTCGTTTGCACGTAATTATCATAGTGCTTGATTTGAAGGTTTATATTGTGTTAAATGTGAGTCAGTAAATGCATTCATACGAACTATTTGTTTTAACAATCTACATATTTTCGATACAGAAGTATAATATATGTATTTTCGCCGTAGCAGACAACGTTGGCATGGTAGCACGATGCGAAAGGTAACGGTATAGTAGTGGGACGATGTGGATTCATATCTTGGAGACCAGGAAGATTTTTTTTACTCATGTCAAATTGCACAATATAAACTGTGACTATGGGAAGTATGTTTATCTATAGTAATAATATGGCTAAATTCAGTAGCAACAATGTTAAATTCGCAGCACGTAGTTGACTGTCACTTATTGACCCAGTGAAATTGTTTCATTGGGTCAACCAGTTGTTTTTCCACCGATTCTATGTGGAGCCATTTACACTGATTTGAGTAATTTTGTTTCCCTGCGAATCACTGGTTTTCCACTCATTTGAATATAAGAGTATAACATTTGTACGATGGTAAAATTCAACTTTGTCTGCTGATAAAACACCTTCAAAATTTTACAGTCAGTTTCATTACACAATCATATACTAGCTAGCTACTGTAAAACTGCATCGTGTTCCGAGCAGCTCGAAGTCTTCGAACAACGGAATTTATTACACAGCTATTGTTCGTGCCAGACATCCTACCGAGCGGCTCGCCCCTCTAGGTGCTTGCGTAAAGCCTGCTACACACGGTTCGCTTTCTTTTATGTACAAGAAGGTGTGCACTTTCTTGTTCAAGTCAGCTTACATCGTGTGACTGGCTAACTTGTTTGCAAGTGGCTTGCGTGAGAGGGCCTGCGTGCTAGCCTGAAACCATTTAGTGACTGTTCTATTTTCCTTTCAACTTCGTGTACCTGTAGTTTATTTACATTTGCGTTTTATACGTTTATGTAGTTCCCGTACATTTATTTGTGCTAACATTGTTAATTTGAGATTAGGAAACAGATTTTAATTCTGTATTAGGGATTTGTTAGGTTTGTAAAATCATTGTGTGTTGGGGTGGAAATAAGTGACTGGCATGCTGCAACATACAAGTATTACTACTGTGTGTACAGTTTGTACATGGGACTTTAATACGAGAGAGTGTTCACCTTCTTAATCACGAATGATATCCGTCTGTATCAGACTTTAGAGTTGTCGCCGCCATATAGTAAAGAAGAGGTAGACAGTTCTACGTCTTCAACGCATGTACCCAACATCAACTTGACATCATCTCGCCTACAGTTAGGCAGCCGCGTGAGTAGCTTTCTGACTACTCGTCTTCCAACTTAAGCGAACCGGGATCGATTCCCGATTTTCGCAAGTGGGAGTCGTGCTGGACGATGCCGCTGGTCGATGGGTTTTCTCAGGGATCTACCGTTTCTCCCGCCCTAATATTCCGATGCTGCTCCATACTCACCTCGCTTCACCCGCATCGGCTCTCAAGACCTTGATGATAAGAGCCACCCAAATCTCAACAGTCTCCACCCATTGTTAGAGAACTGTCAAAGTCACGTGGACTACAATAAAGAACGCGTATCTTTAAGCCTGAACTTTTAACGGAACCACGATTTTATATAAATAAAATACTTTCGCTAAATTTTAGGCTAAATATATATACAAGTTTCATTAGAACTTGATTAGAGGAAGCGTACAAACATCTCATGTTCTTACCACAAATCCTATCCACGTTGTTTTATTTGTGCTACTGGCAAAAAACATGCAGCCCAAAGTTGCAGAACGGAGTGTGGTAATTTAACACCTGACATGCGCACTCTACCCCATTTCACCTTTACGGGTGAGCACACACGGCAAGCGGTAGCTGCTATTAGTGATGGCCCAGCTAACCGTTACGAAAATATTCAGAGCAGATCTACGAGTAAGTTATATGGCTACACAAAGAAAAACTCTCTGTGACGTAAGAGATTAACACAACTACTTGTAAATTTCCAACTGGCCAAAAATGCCGTTAAATATGCGGAGACACGTAGTCTTGTGAGCCACTGATGTTATCATGTAATTTTTAATGTTACCGGTGGATGCACCTCGCTTCTTGTGTCTTAGTATGCCGACCGCTCATGGCTGCCATCCAGAGTTGGGGTTATTCGAATGTTGTAAACGATGATCAGTCGGTTCTCTTCCCCTTCCATCATCGTCATGTATGTACTGCGGCTTCGCCATCGTGGGCGTCAGGCTTTTCTCGTCGCAACGAGGGTTGCTGACCGTATGGATAACACTCCAAGGTCCCTCAACACAACTGCTTGCTAACTCGCATTCCTTCATCATGGTGTGTGCACATGCCACGCATTGCGACTTGCGCACTTTGACAGTGTTTCAGGAGCATTGGTGATATATTTTTACTTATTAGTTAAGAAGTGATGTTTACGTTTTTGGTGACCATGCGAATTTATTTATGTATTATTTTACGCACCACTTACTTGTTTTTACACCAGTTTCACGATATCACTTAATCGACGCATGAATATACCCTTGAAATGTATTCGGCAATGTTAATTTTTGTATGAATCGGAAGGATGCAAGAATACGCAGAAAGAATAAACTAAGCAAAGGTTTCAAAAGTGCCCTAGTCGTGATGCGTAGAATGTGCGCACGCCATGATGAGTGAGCGAATGTGTGCTATCCGCCGAACCTCGGTGCGACGAGAAAGCCTGGAGTCCACTACGAAGAAGCCGCGAGCTTCAAGCAGCAGAGAAATATAATTTTGAAATATTGATTTTAAAACTGTAAATTTTGCGGTGCACTAACTACAAACTCTCTGCGACTCTTCTGGTTATATAACTGAACGGAAAATAAACTAATGAAGTGATGGCGTCGTTACAAAGTCGTCAGAGTTATCTTCTTCGCTGGACACAATGTTGCTGTGTGACATCTTCTATGTGTACTCAGCGCAGTTATGTTGGCAGCCAAGTCGCGTCTCGTTACACCTGTTGGCGCACAATAATGTACATCATAGCCGCGGCATCAAACCGGCGCCGTCAGAAATACAATACATTCAAAAAGTATTTTTATAGTTCTGGATTATCATAACATGAAAATCTACATAATCGCAAGTCTTGAGAAATTCGATGACGTCCCTGAAATCTGTTGAACATAGAGACTTCAAACGTGCAACACCAACCACCCCCCCCCCCCCCAAAATATATAAAAAAAATTCCAAACCGTACGTAATGGCGGCTACGAAACAGGCAGCTGTGGAACCAATACAAGCCATCGCTACTTTTTCTAAAAGAATCAAACATGATGATGCTTCCCTTATAACATCACTGTACCAGCTATGTTCACATTCAGAAAAAAAAAAAAGGCGCGTTAATTACTTGTCTTAGCGCGCACAACAGACCACGAAAATATGGATGAGGATGAGATTATGCAGCTGCCTTGTATTTCGCCATGAAACCAGCTTTTTTGAAATATATTCGTTCCTCCTAACAGTTCTTTATATACAATGGTGAGTCAGGCGGCCTTCCAGTTTTGGTATCAGCAGGAGCTCAGGCACCACCACGTGGAATATGTGAAGAGAATTTGGCGGCTCTTAACAGCGAGGTCTTGAGAGCCGATGAAGGTGACTGAAGTGAATATGGAGTAGCGCCGGAATGAGGGGGTGGGGGAAATGGGAGATCCCCGAGAAAACCCGCCGACCAACGGCACCGTCCGGCACGATTCCCACATGCGAAAATCTGGTGACCCGGCCGGGGATTGAACCCAGTGTAAGCCCAGTGAGCGCCTTGGTGGGAGGCGAGCGGGCTAACCGCTTGGCCACCGTGGCCCCCACGTGGTATCTGTGATAAACAAAAGGTAGATATGGCAGGTTGTGTTTATGTAGTCGGTATTTAATTTCATTGCTACTCCACTCACCTTAATACTCCGCCACAGTGGGTGCGACATGTCGCAACTCCACTATGATTCAGGCTTTATATTCCGTTCCTTCGTCACGTGTAGCGCAACAAGCATTGGCGAAGTGCCGGCTTCCCAGTGGCGCAGTCCCAGCCTGCGGGGCGGGATGTTCTGGGTTCGAATCCTATGTAAGGCAGGGGTGTTAGTTTAAGTTAGGTCATAAGTTTGTTGGTAAGCCATCCCCTGATAAGTAGGGACACGTTTTTTTTTTTCGCGAAAAGATTTTAGAACCTGTTGTACTCCAAAACACTTTAGTTCATATACACATTCATGGTTGGACGATTTTAAATGTCACGTGCCTCAAGTGTCTGTCCGCGAATCACAGACAGAGTATTTTATTGCGATTGGCCCAGTCAAATAAGAACACGCCTTCTCACGTAGATGCCTGGCCAATAACCAAAGGAAGTAGTGGTTGTGGACTTAGGATATTGAAGTCTAGCATAACCATAAATATTTTCGCGAAATACACCTGTCTCAACTGATAAGCCTTCGGGCATAACACCAGAGGACGTTAAAGAGCTCTTTCTGATCCGATCCTTTGCTAAGTGTCCACCACACGCCTCGAGATTCATGGTTCGAATCCCGGGCAAGTTGTCCCTGATTTCAGATAAAGTTTACGAGCCGCTCCCAGGTAATAGAAGAGTGTAATGAAGAGTTCGGCCGCGAGACAGTTGTGATGAGTGCTCTGCTCCATGTTCTGAGAATCTGGTCGACGGGGTTGTGCGCGATGGTCCAATGAGGAAAAAAAAGGGGGGGGGGGTGATCACCGTCGTCGCCTTGTAGGCCTACAACGCCGCAGTAATAAATACGGCGCCCGCTTGCCCCGCCGCGGCGCAATTACAGCGCCTCGTCTCCGCCGAACACGGGCCCCGCGGCCGTCCTTAACATATCCCGCGATACCACGAGATGCACTTATGGATTCATGCTCGCCCGCCGTAGCCCCGTGTAGAACGATGCACGTCCAGGGTTTATTTACACTGCCCTAGCCGAGCCAAAATATACTGCCCGAGCGCGCTTCTGCCGCGAGCTAGCGACCAGGATCTCACCCCGACTCGCGAGAGTGGAATTTGATCGTATTCCGTTACCTCTGCTATGAGCGAAATGCTTTAATAAAAAGTGGTTCTGTTACCTGCACATAGTCTACTCATTGTTACTTCCAACTCTTCCGAAGCCCTGCTTAGTTTCTACGTTCAGCATATTCCTCCGCCTCGTGCCAAAAGCTTAACCAGTTCTAGAAAATTACAACAATGGGACAAGCGTGCCGCGTTTGTGCACACTCAGTTAAATTATATTTTTTATAAGAACTATTTCTTACTCGGCGTTGCTAACACTTACTTTCGCTCTGGTTTTGTTAGTATAAATTATGAATAAAATTTTCATATTAATACACAAAATAATTGTAAAAGTTTAATTTAACCAAAAACAAATTACTTTTACATTAATAGAAGTACAAAACGCTCCTGATACATTACATATTTAGGAAACAACAGAACACATCTTATGTTGACCCCGTTTTCAAATGATCGACATAAAAAGAGTCAAATTTCTTCAGATAGACTATATAGGCATATCTGTGTATATCATACGTCATTATCCTTCCGGCCAGTTTCGCGCCAGTAGATGGTATGCGCCGATCATCGCACACTTATCTAATTCTAAAATATCTAAGAACATATCAAAAACTCAAAATTCTCAGAACTTTAATAAAATATGAAACCACTTATGCCTAAATATCCCCAGCAAATCCTCGACATATTAAACAAAATATCAATAAAAAAAATTTAATAATTAAGGAAAATTACACAAAAGTTAACATATTAAAAAATTACGATTCAAAAGTTTAGTAAATTATTTAAAAAATCGTTTTGGAATAAATAAAACAACTTAATGACAACCCAAAATAATAATATAGAAAATTGTATGCCATCTTAAAAGAGTAAAAAGTGTCGACAAAAACACATAGATTGTTTACATTAAAATAAAAATACAAACGTTAGAATATTTTAATCGTTTTAAAGCATGTATTAACGAATTTCGAAGAGAACATTATAAAAATTATGATAAAATTAATTACGGCAAGATAGATGTATTAAATAAATTCGTAAAAAAATATATAAATAAATAACTAAATAAAAATCAACTAAAAATTTAAAAATTGTGTGAAAATTAAACTACATATACATTTTTTTTTAAACTGTTCTCATATTTTTAATTTTATAAAATCTTACTTTTATATTTACTGTCCAAGTATTTTAATATTGACACTCATGATTTAAAACTACACCAATTTTAAATAATCCTGTGTACCTTTCCAAGCAGTCTTTTCATTTGACTGACTACAACATCATCACTAACTTTATATTTATTATTTTCAATATGTGAATAATTTTATAGTAAATACTAATACAATTTTTTATTTTTTCTTTATTTCTAAGGATTTCAGACCACTAATTTAGTGTTTTGTATCACATTAAACTTTTATTTCAATAAAATATAAAATTTCAAATAATCATAATTTCCATTCAAAGAAACTTTTTTCATGTTGCTTTTTTTAAAGTTTGATCAAATCTTTCGAACATACTGAAGTAAAAAGCATAATGGTTAATTTTATATGATTCCATTAATTCTTTAAATGTTTGCCACATAATTCTTTACCAATATCGATTAGTAAATGATTTGCTTTTCACCTTTTTAAAAAGTGATTCATAAGGTTTTTTTTTTAAATTATCAATAGAACTATCTTTAACTGGAATATCAAAACCTTAATTAGAAGAAGCCTATCAATAATCGCAAAAATATATCCATAACATGTATTAAATCTTTTAAATATGTTCTAAATTTCCAAAATTATTTTCAACTAAATCAGTTTGCCATAAATAATCAATTATATGTGAAATAATTTGTCTTTTAGGTTTTTTTTTCTGCTTAATATAATTTGTTAAGTAGGGGAAAGTCGCTGAAATCGTACCACCACCTAAATCGTACCACCACTGGTTTTCTATAAAGCAGGATTAGTGGAGTGCTCTCACGGTGAATACTTGAACTACTAGATGTATTGAGCAGTCCGTGAAAATAGCTAGTCAGTGTAAGCACGTATTGCGTTTTTATTACAGTTATATTGTTTGAGTGTTTGCTGATGTAGTTGTTCTACTCCATATGTAAGATAATACAGCACTTCAAGGTAAGTGTTACTGGATTTCATGCAGTTATCATTGCGGTGTAAATAATATTGAACGTAATGGCTGGTCGCTTTGTAGTGAGGCACCTATTTTAAGTTAGAAATGACGTAAAGAGTGAAGTTGTGCGCAGTTGCCTAAATCGTACCACGAGTGGGGTTCCTAATTCGTACCGGTACGAATTGGGATATCATATTATTGAACCTCTATATTAGCAATTGATTTGCACCAATTAAATAAATTTTAAATAAACACAAGTAACACACGTGTTAATTGTGTGTTATATAATGGCGAAAAGGAAATATGGTGCCTGGAGTGAATCAGACATTGAAAGGGCTCTGGTAGCGTACAGAAATGGGGACATGGGGTTCAACGAGTGCTGCCGCCTGTACAGCATTCCAAAACCAACGCTAAAGCACCACTTGGACTGTAAAAACGTAATTGCTAATCGACGTATTAAAGAAAGTCATTGATGAAAACAAGATCAATGCGACCCACCTATTAGATGTGGATGAAACAGGCGTTAGTAGTGTTCAAAACAAATGTCAAAAGGTTTTAGCTAAGAAAGCAAAACGCCAGGCCGGTTCAGTCTGTAGTGGAGAAAGAGGTGGGAACATGACAGTGGTGTGTTGCACAAGTGCTTCAGTGTCAAACGTTCAGCCGAGTACCTAAAGGAAACAGATGATCCTACACCAATCAATGAAGATGCTGATCTGTGTGTATCTTCAAGACCCACTGAAGATGCCACCAATGAGTCACCTAACTCAGATGAAAAAATGTCCTTTTTAATTGATAAACCGAGTGATGCAACTGGCCCTAATGTAACATACACCACTTCTTGTAGTCTCAGCGTGTCTATTGAATCACTTTCTCCCAACAAAAGATGTAGGTTGGCAAAGGTCGAACGGACACGTGTTTCGACAAGCAGTCAATACAAAAACCATTTGGAGTTGGCGAAGGCGTTGCAAGTGTCACTAGCCAAAGTAAAAGAGTTAAAAATGAAAATCGCAAAGGACATATCATATGACCTACAATTATCACAGCCCAGTACTAAAAAAGAAAGACTAACGGACCTAGGCCTACAGCGAAGAAACATTCTACATCTGCAGGAAGAAACCAAGGCCTAGATCCCAAGTTACACCAGACATCCACTTCAACACAGCGTGATATTCAGATCTACATAGAAGTAGGCCTACAACATGACGACTGGTATTGTTCGGTATGTGAAGAAACATTTGTGGAAGATATGGTTCAGTGTTTACTGTGCGCATCCTGGGTTCATGAGAGTTGTGCGGGTTTTAATTCAGGACTGAAACATTTTGTTTGTGTACCCTTTAAATAATTGAATATTTTTTGCATTGACTGTAGAAAAATAATCAAACTTTATTAGCATTTAAATACTACAATAATCCAGTGTGTTATTACACGATGTCTTGTTTGTGCTCTAATTTGGTTTAATTTATAACGTTGTGGTACGATTTAGGAGACCAGTTTCTTATATCGTATCAGATGCAGCCTGTTACGAAAAGTTCTTTATTTCTTCCCCGATGCTACATTTTGAAATGTAACCCACATAAATGTACCCACAAATAGTCATACTTTTTAATACAAATTCGCAAAACCTTGTATTTTTTCATTTTAGACAGATAAAATTGTAAATGTAAAAAGTGGTACGATGTAGCCAACTCTCCCCTATACTCTCGCGAACTAACAACCATTTTCCAGTTTTTTAAATACAAATTTATTATAATCACATATAGAACAAATACTTTTTGAACAACTCTGTTACTTTTAGAATTTTCTATAGGCACTATGTATTTATTTTTAGTACTTTCTTAAACTTCAAACACTAAGTACTCCAAGCCCCGCAGTGGCTCAGCGGTTAGCCTGCTCGCCTCCTACCAAGGCCAACCGAATTCAATACCCAGTCAGGTCACTGCTACATTTTTGCATGTGGAAATCGTGCTAGATGATGCCGCTGACCAGCGAGTTTTCTCGGGGATATCCAGTTTCCCCCACCCTTACATTCAAGCACTGCTCCATTCTCACATAATTTCATCCTTATCGTCTCTCAACAAAACCAAGTTCTCAATTTGTTAAAATATTACTACATTGGTTTCGAAACATTTGGCATAAAAATATTCATTTCAAACCCTTTTGCGGCTGTTATTACTTTGACTAAATTAGAAATCATTTGTTCCTTGTATTTACAAGCAGTCTTGAAAAAATTAATATTATGTATTCTTATTTTACTTAGAATAATGGGATTATATAATGTTAATCTTCAAAATTGTAGAATCAAACTGAAATGAAAAATAACTTACTCTAGTATGTAATAAAAATATTTATTAATTTTCCCTTGTGATAATTTTCCACGAAAATTTAATTTTTTTAAAATTTTATTTAATAAATTATAAATTTACATAAAATTTTGGAGTAACTGGGTTAGTAATATTTGATAATATTTTGTTTTGAGATTCAAAATTGAAATATAAATTAATAAATTAAGGAATTACCATCAATATACATTTATAAATTTATGAACGCGGCCTACTAAAAAAGTTGTGTGTGCAACAACAATGGCTGTGAATGCCTGCAATGTATCTTATGCTAAAACATTATTCATCAAAACTTATATCTCCATCAAAAATCGAATCTTCATCAAAACTTCGATCTGCATGAGAACTTATATGTTCATTAAAATTTGAATTTTCATCAAAACCTAGAATTTCATTAAATCTTATATCCTCATGTATACTCAAATATTAATAACAACTTCAATTTTTTTTTTTATTTTGTAATATTATTTTATCTCTTTGGCTGGTAATAATTGTAATATAATCATTGCGTCCAAATATTTGTAATATTTCATTATCGATTTTTAGATTTACATGATATGTTCTATTAAACAACTTTAAATCATATGTTCTTATTCTACAATATCCTTTTAAATTTAAAGTTCTAGCTAATTCTTGTAACTTCCCATATTTCATTTGATTTGCACCAACAACTGGCGAAAATTTGTAGTCAACACAAAATCAATAAATACAGCAATGACAGTTTCTTTCATTTAAGAAAGAAATATTACATTAAGCAGAAATGCTTTTGCTAAATTTATTGTATAACGCTTTTTTTTTCATATCAAAAAGAGCTTGTCTTGACAATTTGGAAAATTTATTGCTGTATACATAAAATATTTTATAATGAACTAGGTGTATTTCCTCCGGTGCCAAGATCGTGGCTCGAATACAACAGACCACGTTAGCAAATTATATAAAAGACGAAATTTTCATTCAGGTACTTAGAGATTGTAGGATTCATGCATTATATCCCTTTGCAGCGAACGCCGTGTTCCATAAACGGCTCGAACCTCCCTATGATTCCATTAAAAACGCCTAAGGGTAGGTTCACTCCTAAGCGCACCGCTTTCAAACTTTGTCTGGTTCGTGTGTATTCTCGAACTAATAACGTGCGTTCAATTTACGTAAAGGAAAACCAAATAGTGGATGTCTCATGACCGCATTATTTTACAAATTGGATTAACAATTCAATACATCGGGGCGTGGCAGCAACACACTTTGCCTCGTTATACTTTCCCTCCGATGGCGCAAGTCTTTGGCTTTCATACGACGCCAAAACTTCGGGAAAAGTTCACAGAAAGAGCGGGGTCAAAAACCCCGTGAAATTCAGTTTAAAGACACAGTAGGGCAAAGGAAAACCAATATCAAAAGCAATATTAAAGTTAAAAACTAAGTAACTATCGCGAAATGGCGTGAAGCGTCTAGCACTATAAACACACGTAAAACAAGATTTAAAAAATAATTTACTAGTAGAATATAAAATTCCTTGCATGATTCTTACCACACGTATACAATGACTACACTATTAAAAATTGAACACACAAAAACGAAAGGAGGCGGTCTGCAGCCCTATCAAACCGCCTAAGGTTTAACACGTTAGATTAAAACGTTAACAGCAAACGAACTATTCAGGGGCGCCTGTAAAATAAATGATTACAGGCCAATCAAGTCCCTGAAAAGAAAAAAGAAACCACAAAAAATTTAATAAATTAGATTTCCACCAAGTGAGCTGATGACGCCAGGGACTTTAAAAAGGGTGGTTGACTGGGAAGACTAATTGGGCACACCGCACCAAGAGCCAACCTGGTAGAAAATACATTGAAAACTCGAGGACAAATATTTAGCAATATTAAAAAATAGTGCCACTCCAAAAGAGAGTACAAAGATTAGACTAGACTACAATTCAAGGGTACAAGCCAAATAACTCGATCAACCACACTACAGGCTACACAATATTTAATAGTTTTAAAAGGCCCAAGCAAACTACTGCGCCTTCAACTAGCTACCGAAAAATCTCTTTACGCTTCTCTCACCTGCATAACAAGCTTTTACAACTATACCAAAAATACAATCGTGGCAATCCTACCCCCAAAGTAGACTCAAGTCTGGTTCCCCATCTAATCTGGATACAGTGAAGCTCTCCTTCGTCAGCTCTAACGAAGTATCATGTTGAAAGTTAAGTCGTACCCTCCTGGCTCGGCGGAGAAGTAGCGACTGCCAACCGAAAAATTACATACAAAAATCTAGACTTTGAATAATGTGACGCAAGCAGAAGGGGAACTGGTAGGGGTAAAGAAAGGAGAAGGAAGGGGAATCCAGAACGTTACATGGAGGTCTGCTCGGGCGCTGATGACAATGCGGAATAAAGGCGAAGCTGCGCGTCGCTAGTGGAGCTCAAATAATGAAACAATTCATAGTTCGCACATAGTAGACAGCGCACCAACACTTTAACGTCGCTAAAGTTCATTAAGTGCACGAGGAAACGGCCACCGTTGCAGATTTATGTTTGGAGCTATAAAATTGCCCTTATATCTAGATAAAAGTTTTTAAACAATATTTTAACTTCTTTTTTGAGTATCTTTTATCATTCTAAAATCTATTCAATCAAAAAATGACGCTACATTGAATGTTGGTTTTGCAGTTTTTCTGCTTATTTATTACAAATTAATTAAATATTTTAATTTTTTTTGGGATTGTACATCTATTATTTTTTTTTTTTAATATTTTTTTGTTTAATAAATTTTTTTGTAATTTTTTATTTTGATATTTTATTTTATTTATTGCGGATTTCGGGGTCATGTTTCAGTTTCTTGACATTTCATAAAATTTCTGAGAATGTTGTATGTTTTTTTATATATATATTGTGAAATTTCTGATAATTTGTGAAGTATGCTAGCTTCGACATATACTACTGTATCTACTTACGTATCAACGAGTGTGGTGTGGATGACCGAATCCTTCGTGTGCTAACTAACGTCACATAGGTGCGAATTGACGGCGGTAACGCACCACAAGTTTAGCTTAAAAAGATAAAATAATTTAACGGTTCCCTTAATTTGCGCAGGCGTGCAAAAGTTGAATTTACGTAATTTTCAAAATGGTTAACCTGTAAGAAGGTTCAGGTGTGCGAATTTTCCTTACATGTTGTAGAGTATTCATTTTATTTTCAACCATCAAGGTGAAGTAAGCGCACTTCATTAATGCAACTAACGGAACAGGGCCTTATTTCGCCTAGAGTTCCCTGGCAAAAAAAAAAAAAATCATAATTTTTTATTTTTTGGGTGCACGCAGAACGCCAATAGCCGAGTATTCACCTCTGCCCACCTTGCATCTCACGATCACAGACACCCGCAATAGCTCAAACATACAGGTTGTCCATAAAGTCCCATTGCCATTACACACTGTTGCCACAAACAAACAAACAGAAAGAGCTAGAAGGTTGCGGTTTGCGCCACACTGCTCAAAAAGATCCATATTTTTTTGTACATGAGCTTGTTTTCTTTGTTTCAGGAGGTGAGTGGCACATAATGGCAACACCACAGTAAAAAGCACAATGTGTACTGTGGTATGCGGAGAGCAAGTCGCCAATCACAGTGCAACGAAATTACCAGCGTCAATATCGGGCTGCAGCCCCCGTCAAGCCAAGCATACTGCGCTGGGTGAAAAACTTTATAGAGAGACAGGTAGCGTTCTTGACCTATTTTGTAGTGGACGGCCCGGCGTATCTGAGGAGACAATTGACATTGTTCGAACATCATTTGTACGAAGTCCCCAAAAATCGCTCCGCCGTGCGTCACGGGAATTGCACATGTCAAGTGCACAAAGAGCTACATAAACATTTACGCCTGTTTGCCTACAAAGTCCAACTTACTAAGGCTCTGCAGGCAGATGATCATCGTCGGCGTTTTAACTTTGCCTGTTCCATGCTTAATACCATTGAGGAAGACCTTCCATGTAAGTGGCCACGTTACCCACCACAATGTGCGGATATGGTGGTCTGAAAACCCACACCAAAATCGTGAACACATTCGCGAGAGTCCAAAGGAAAATGCGTGGTATGGACTCATGCACAACAGAATCATCGGCCATTTCTTTTTTGCAGAAAATACCACAATGGGAGTCATTTACCAGGGCATGCTGGAACTGTTTGTTTTCCCTCAGGTAGAGGAGTTGCAACCAAATGTCATTTTCCAACAAGATGGTGCGCCGCCTCATTGGAACCATAATATAAGGCGTGTCCTTGATGAAACGTTTCCAAACAGATGGGTGAGGCGTGTTAGGCCGGTTGCATGTCCTCCACGCTCTCCAGATGTAACACCATTGGATTTTTTCTTGTGGAGTTACGTCAAAGATTATGTGTATGCTACTCCAGTTCCTGACATTACGGCACTCAAATTACGGATCACGCAAGGTATTGAGCGTGTCAGTGCTGCTGTCCTTTCCCGTACTAGGGCAGAACTTGAGTATCGCCTGTACATCCTGAGGGCAACAAAAGGCGCCCACATTGAAGTGGTGTGATTATGACACAAACTTTGGTTCATGTAGAATATTATGCCGAAAAATGCAACCTTATAACTCGTTTTGTTTGATTGTGGCAACAGTTTGTATTGGTAACGGGACTTCATAGACATTCTGTATCACACAAACAGCCCACATGATTTCGTTCTGTTACAGCCGAAAATACGTATGAGTAAATAGGCTTGACAGGTAATCATAACATTTCAGCCTACTTTCCGGAGGAAATAAATGCTTATGATATAAATTTACTGTATGTGTCTGTGTGTATACTGTTGTGTGCATGTGTCCCCTATTAAAAACGTTGGGACGCGATAACCGAATTTCACCAAACTCATTACAAATATAATTCTTAGTAAGAAAATCCGGCTCTTATGGTTTTTGGTCACGCCGGGTGCTTACTTTCATAATGGGAGTCATTAAACATTTTATAATGCTCTATCATATCTCGGGAATCATTTAACCGATCTGAACCAAATTTTGTACGTTGACAGTGCATCATGAGAGCATTGATTTTAGGAGTAGATATTGTTTTTGGTGTGCCATTTTGTAAGATAGCGCTACCTGAAAAAATTAATCTTTTACATAAGATATCGAAAACTATCTAACCGATTCTCGTCAATTTTGGCAGGGGTAATTGTGCACTTAAATATATATTGCAAAGCTGGAATTGTGGAGGTTAGTCGAACGAATTTGGGCAAACGGGCGTGAGAGAGGCAGTAGGCCTAGTACTATGGTGGACCATGAGTAGTAGGGAAATGGCGAGTTGAGCGTAAGGGATTGGTGAGTAGGAGCGCAGGAGCCGCCCGGCGGCCATGTCGTTACGTCACCACCCGCCACATTGTACCCATATGACCTTCACCTTGACCCTGGTGACCTGAGGCCCTAAAAACACCTAAATATTGCAAAAAAATCCTTAAATAATCATAAAAAATACTGTGTCAAAAACCTTATTAAAAATTCATAAAAAATATTATTTCAATATTATTAAAAATTATTTTAAAATTGTAAAAAAAATTATTTTAAAATTATGAAACAATTATTTAAAAGCCATTAAAAAAATATTTTAAAAATTATAGTCCTATGGCAGCCATTTTTCCTAACAAGTTCCCTTTTTCCTTTAAAATTTTTCTTTTTTCCCTTAAAATTTCAATTTTTTTTCTTGAAAATATTTAAAAATTCCGAAAAATTTATAAAAACTGATGTAAAACTTTATTTTAAAAAAATTATATTTCCGGAGGTCCTCCCAGTAACACGTCCAGCAGACGACTAACTCCCCCACTCCCACTCCCCCACCTATATTCATTCTATAGTATGCCACCATATTTGTTTTTTTCATACACAATTTGTTTATATATATTACTGGATACTGCCATCTTGGTAGGCAAACACCATCTTGAAAGACATCACCTGTCCACCATCTTGGAAGCCAATGCCCATTATAAATCGAACTTTTACCTTGAATGACCTTGAAAACGAAAACTCGAGAAAAAATACTTAAAAGTCAACAAGCATATTATTTTACTGACTACTATGTTAATGTCTCGATTTCACAGCCAAGCGAGCTATCGGTACTATACATAAAAAACATGCCATTTTCCATCCTATTTTTTTTAACGTGCTTAAGTTAATAAATATTTTAATTCATCATTTTTATTAAAAACTCTAAGGCCAATAGAAGGATACAATGCACAAAACTAAAAAAAAATTATTATTTTATAACAATTTATTATTATTTTGTAATTACATTTTCAGAGGAAAGCAGTTCATCACATTATCTGATATACCTAACACCGATCCTTAAGTTCTCTTATGATAGAAACAATCTCTTTCATGTTCGAGTAATCCCTAAATTGTTGCTTATCGAGCAGATATCTAATCCGTCTACAAATTTGCTGAGATCTTAGGTGAACATATATTCAGAATAACCGGCGTCTTCTGTCTTCTTCGTATCACTTGTCGAAAGGAACCTCGTTGGAGAAATGTGTGGAAACGTCGTGAGACTGCAAAATCTCAAATGGCAAATTCTCATGTGGTATTCCAAATCAGTCTCTGGCTGACAAGTTAAAATGATGCATTAAAAATATCTGAAACACTTTCAGCCAATTAAAAAAGTGCAGCCAGTTCAAAACGTTCATGTTTCAAATATTTCATTCTCATTTTATGTTCCACTAAGTCCCAATAACATTCATATATAATTTTACGCACATCAAAAATTAATGCCAAAACTACATGCTATCTTAGAGACACCCAAAGTCGTTGCGATCTGCCGAGGCGCATCTTATTAACTGCGTCACGCGTCGCACTGCGGGAGCGATAGAATAAGAATAATAAAGCTACAGTTCCTTAGCAGCGGCCTTACTACAGGCCCGATGATGCGATGAATCCAGCCCGGCAACTCGGACTACGACACGACAGAGGTTGTCGGGGAGCCCCTACCAGGACGCCGCGCTGACGAACCCCTCGTTCCAAAAGGCACTTCACTCGGTTACACCACTATTCTACAGTGCACTCGCTCATATATTACGCGGGCCGCGGTTAGCGTGACACAAATGTGCAAGTCCGACGAAAACTCCAGCTCGCGGGTCCGTCAAAATTTTAGCCCCGACAAAAATAACTTTGCATAATCATGGCCCGACCATTACTCACGAGATCATGCTGTAAGATGGGCAGCAAATCTTGAAATGCAAGTCGTTATTAAGAAGTAAAATTTTACCACGACACGTTCAGCGCACTCACGTACTGCAGTTATCACCGCGACTTTCGTAGCCAACATCATACGAGTGGACGGGCGATCTCAAACAGTCTCATGCAGTGACAAAACCCAGCACAGCTTTAGGTGGCAGCGGGAAAAGTTAAATTCTGTCCACCCCCGTGCCCTTGCTAGTGTTGTATAAAGCATTAATATTACGTATCTGTTTTATACGGCAATTCTCGGGGCGGGTCGCGCCTCGCGAAATATTTAACACCAGGAAAAGTTTGATTCCTCGCAGGCCCATTTCACAGTATCGGTTAGCGCTCGACACCGCGCTAGTTCAAGCAAAAAATTTGTCGTAGTCCTACGAGACACCATCGGCGTACAACCTAGCATGACGGGAACAAAATATATGTCGTCCGACAGCGGTGAAAAAAACCGTTGTAGCCCGACGTTATTTATTCTTGGTTCTTTCTCTGCAACATTGATACACAGGCAATTTCCGTTAACCCGATGGGAACTCGCGACACTCTCGCGCAGTCCGACAAACTGAGTCCGTTAGCCCGCTAGACCGACATTGGCCAGCAACACACATACTACGCCCGTCGGAGTGGCGGCTTTCACGTCGACGGACAGACTATACCCGCCGCGAGATCATGCTACGTGAAATTATATCTCCAATAAAATACGCTAATCCTAGCTTATTAATATTATATAAAACAAATAATAAAATCTATTCATACTGATTACACAGCGTAATATATAGATATAGATATGATTACACGATTAAATGACTGAGTGAAATTAATAAATGACCTGCCATTATAAAAAATATGGGCAAATACTAAACGTTTCTAGGCGGTATTGCCAACGCTACAAATACGCACTACAAATATTTACCCAAAAATACTGTGGCGATAACCATATCGTCACAGTCAAGGGAATCATCATCATCTTCAAAACTATCACTGCCATCATAGTCATAATCAATGTTGTCTTCATGATCATCTTCACTTCCTGTTTCATCCTCAATATCAAGTTTACCTGTCTTTGTAGCAGGAGTTGTATGTTCATCAGTATTTAGATCTGATGGCCATTTATTTTGAAGTTTTTCGACTTCACTCGAACGTCTTGCACGTGTACGTTCTGAACAAACCGATTGTACTGCACTCACTCCATCTTTAGAATTAACAATGTCGTCATAATCGTCTACGGAAACAGTACCTATCGATGTAGCAGGAGGTATTTATGACATCACTTGCTGGCTCCCAGTAGACGAACCCTCTCGGTAGACAGCTATGAACTGATCGAACCCACGCCTGTACCTTCCCCTATGTAGCATACAGGCCCTAACGATCGTCAGGAATCCATACTTCTCTTTCCAGCACAAAGGACACATATCTTTTTAATCTGATAGAGCCATGTTCGTATTAACATGATTATCACAAATGTGGCGTAAATTCGTATCGTCCATGCGAAACAGCACAACATACAAGTGTCGTAGCGAAGCAGTAGTTTGGGTATGCGCGAATAAGTCTGGCCGAGGTACACACAGTCCACGTTAGCGTGTCGACCCATGCTAAAGTACTCTTGAATGCAAGTTTGTTTCTCGCAGGCAATGTCATAGAAAACAATTATCGAGTTTCGCAGTGCTTCGCTCGGAGGTACGACGGCTTCGTAATCACTTCATGGGAAATAACCCATACCTTCCACAGCCTGCAGTACACATGCCAATCGCCGGTATTTTTGTTGCTGGAGTGATTTCAAATACACGTACTTGTTCTCGAAGTGAAGGTCGGTCTCTTCTTCCAGCTGGCTCAGTAGGACGCATGTCTTGCCACAACCCGATGGCCCCGCTATGATGCAGCGCACAGTATTCGGAAATAGGCTTCCATGTCGCGATTCGTGGAAAATATCTTCATCTTCAGCAGGAATGCGTATGGGTAGAGTAAAATCTTACTTGATGATTTTTATGTTACCTGTAATCTTCTGGATCAGGTGGAGCAGGGGTATCAGGTGGGGAAGGGGAACAGATGGGGCAAGTGGAGCAGTTGGAGCAGGTGGAGCAAGTATAGCAGGTGTAGCATTTGGAGTAAGTGGAGCAGGTGGAGCAAGTGTAGCAGCTGGAGACTGCACAGCATCAGTGCTGGAAATTTTAGAATGTTTCGTTAAATCATCATTCCGATACAAGCGCCCCTGGCAGAATTTGCATTAAAAAGCCAAATTCGAACTTTTCATTCCGCAGGTCGTTATTCCAAATCGTCGTAAATTCCGCAAAACTGTAAATGCTTTACTACGGAAGCGACAAAACAGTTGCATCATTGTCATTTTACGTCCGTACTGTTACAAGTCTAGAATGATACTGAAACGAAAGTGTATAAAAGGACTGTGTTTTTACCTTGCTCGCCCTCTCATGCCACCCTACATTTTGAACATAGGTGAAAAGTCCATTGCAGTATCGCACTGGCGACAACCAGTTAGCGATAATGAAGGTTAGAGCCCCATTGTCGTCGAGGTCAAAAGGCAGTCCTCTGTATTCACAATTCATCTTCGCGGCATGGGAGCTCTCTGAGAAAAACCCAAATACTCATTCGCACCAGATGAAAACACGCAGGCACAACATTTATTCTATACATAATTATGCATATTCATATACTATATATAATTCTATACACAATGATATACATATTCCTATATTGCATATAACTCTATACATAAGTGTGTATATTCCTATATTATATATATATATACATATAATTATGCATATTACTATATATCATATAATTCTATACATAGTTATGTATATTACTACCTTATATACATAGCTTATATACGCACACAGAGTCCGAAATATGCCAACCTGCCGACTCACTCTTTCCGACTGACTCCACCAGCTTCACCCCTCCACCTGCTCCACCTGCTCCACTTTCTGCACCTAATCCACATGCTCCACTTGCTTCACCTGCTCCACTTGCTCCACCTGCTCCACCTCATGTAATTGGCTGGTCGGTGTTGTTACATTGTATTCATGGTGGTGTATGATTGATTCAAAATCAACATGACGACACAGGGTTTACATACATGTATATTATAAGCAGTAGGGAGGTCAGCTGAGAGGCCTAGTTTGACAGCAGCTCCCGTGAAAGTTGGATAATGTCGGTTAGTTTTTGGATCTTCGCAATAGAATTTTCTCGAGATTAGGTTTCCAAGGTCATTCAAAGTCATGGGGTCAAGGTCGAGGTAGTCTGCATATAATATGGTGGCAGTAGTCTGTAATGTAATATGCTTGTTGACTTTTATGTAAAATTTTCTCTTGTTATTGTTGTAAAGGTCATTCAAGGTCATGAGGTCAAGGTCGTGGTAGTCCGAATTTGACATTTGGGGGTAGTAACCTGTAATGTAATACGCTTGTTGACTATTATGCATTTTTTCTAGTTTTAGTTTTCAAGGTCATTCAAGGTAATGGGGTCAAGGTTGAGATAGCCTTCATCTAATATGGTTGCAGTAGTCTGTAATGTAATAGACTTGTTGACTTTTATGTATTTTTATCTAGTTTTGGTTTTCAAGGTCATTCAAGGTCATGGGTTTAAGGTCAATATAGTCTGAATCTGATATGGTGGTAGTACTATGTAATGTAATATGCTTGTTCACTTTTATACTTTCTTCTCTAGTTTTGTTTTCAAGGTCATTCAATGTTATGGGGTTAAGGTCGAGGTCACCTGCACATAATGGGTGATGTCTACTAAGATGGTGGTCGCCTACCATGGTGGTGTAATTGGTATGGGTTAGGGATGACCTCTGGTAAATTTAAGTATTTTTAAATACCTTTAAAATAATATTTATAGTAGATTTTATATATTTTTTAAAATAATTTTAATAATACATTTTTTGGATTTTTATTGGAAATTTTTGTGAATTAAAAAAAGGGATATTTTTATAGTCAAACGTCAAGGTCAAAGGTCCTGACCGGTTCGCTTGCCCTTACCATAAGGTCACTTGGTTCGCTGATCCCTGACCCTGGGTCGGTGATCCCTCTCGCCTGCTCCGGGAAAAATTATACATTTCAGAGAATCCTTTTTAATGATTTTTTTATAATTTATAATATTAAAAAAAAATAATTTTTTCGGAATTTATTTAGAATTTTTAGAATGTGTCTGGAATTCTTCAGGATTTTTTGAGTATTTTTTGGTTTTTGCGGTTTTTTGGTCAAAGGTCAAGGTCAATAATCATGGGTCAGGGGTACAAGTCAATGACATTCAATATGGCGGAAGGGTGCCATAACAACATGCCCCTCCCCCCCCCTGCACCGGCTCCGACTCTGATGCCAGATGCCATTATGTCAGAATGCTTATTTTCCTACTACTGTGGGTAACTATGTCCAATTTATGGCAGTTTAATTATATTTCACTTCCCAGTTTTTGTGTCACTTTATTTTATTTCACTTCCCGATTCTCGTGCGATTTAATTTTATTTCATTTCTTGAATCTCGTGTAAAGTAACTTTATTTTGCTTCCGAATTTTTGTGCAATATCAATTTACAGCTGCTTCATATGTACTTCAACATAAAATCTGTAGACATTAATTTTTTTCACAGATAACTGGTAATTGTCAGATATCACTTCCCACGAATGATGTCAGTTTGATGTAACAAAATAATGTCCTAATTGTTTATAGTTATAAGTATGATTTCTAAAGCATTCCTGTGTCCACTATTTTTGACAATGTTGTACTGTGGAACCTATTCATCTGTGATCGAGCAGTTTGTTTACATTTCAGTGACAAATATTTTTCACAAGTGTGCTGTATCTGTTGATGAGTTTCGTATTAATGGTATAAAAATATTCTAAGCGTTTTGCAATTAAGACCATTAAGTGATTTTGTTTAAGTAATTACAATTCTCTTGTTAACATTGATATGCAGTAGACCCTACTTGTTTCACCACTAATATACAGGATACTGTATAAGAACTACACAGGAATTTTTTTGAAAACATTGTGCTTGAATGTTTTTCACTTGTTTAGTGCTTGCTGTATTCACAAAAACAACACTTGTTAAGAAATTTTTAAAATGTCTTCAGTCTTTGTGTAAGAAATTGGAACAAAGGCAAGGCATTTTCTGTGTAATAAAAATTATTTCTACTCAGTATCTATTGTATTTATGTGTGCAACATCCCATAAAGTTGACAGTTTTAAGTCATTAAGGAGGAAATAAAAAAATTTCTTGGAAAGTAATCCATAATTTGAATATAATTGTACAAGAGTGAGTTAATGTAATTTATTTGTTCGTATGAATGCATTTTTTCAACAAAAGTTGAAATATTTCTACACTACTACATACCTTTTGACACATACTATTGTGATGATTGAATATGGAACTTGCTGATTCTCTATGATGTGGGTGGTACTGAAATCACATTAGCAAAGATTGTATTTGTCAAAGTGAACTTGTTAAGTAATATTAAAGCTGTAAGTACACCTAAATTGGATTGTCATGAGAGCTGTAAGTAATGTTAGGCTGAGTTGTCTGCAGTTTTGTTGTCCAAATATAACATTTAGAAGGGTTATAACTCTATTATAAATTAATTATTTTATATCATGGTGTACATAATGGTAATTATATACATATATCTTGCATAAACTTATAATAGGCTATAGATATTGTTTGAGATATTTAATAGGTACTAATTATTCACAGGTACATGGTAAATGAATGAAAACAACTAACTGCATGTAATGAAATTTTACAGGGAGTAGAATAATTAACTATCAATTATTAGTGAAAGTGACCTATGCCAACACAATTGTTTTAATAACAAAATTTTCAAAACCTATTACAAAATCATTTCTGTACATACTGTAGCACTTTATAAGTCATTTGCAGCCATTACATTTACATGTAGGTATTCCTTGCAAATTTTTTCATGTTTTGAGTGCATCACTGTAACAGTATACTGTGGTATAATAATTTTTAATAAGTTGTTTTTTCTAATACATGCGTAATTGCTGTGAAGGTAATGCATACTAGGTTATTCAAAATTATTCTTATGATAAACATCATGTTAAAGTTTAATGTATAAATAGCTGCAAAGTAAACTGAAATAGTTCTCAGGTGTCAAATTTTTGCCTCAAAGTTTTGTAGAGCTACCATAAATAAATAAATAAAATTGTATGTTCAAGTGACAGACACTTGTTTTGAGGTAGCGGAAATATTCATAAAATAGCTTGGATGTCTTGTTGAATTACAGATGTCACAAAGTATCATATTGACTTCTCTGTTAAATAGCTGCAATATTACTTAAACTGACTTTCCTTAAAAGCATGTAACTGGAAAACCCGTAAAATAATATGAATGTGTGTTCACATTACGGAAATTTTTAATTAAATATATGACGGAAACATCCATAAAGTAACACACATGCCCTGCTCAAATAACAGAAATATATGTTTAAGTAGATGATGGTAACATACGTAAAGTAACCTACATGTATTTTCAAATAATGGTAATTGACATTTTAGTATGTAATATAAACATCCGTAAAGTGACTGATATGTCTTTTCAATTAAAGGAAATTGTACGTTACACTGACTCCGTCTAGTGAAATTATGTTTACGGACACTTCCTTTAATGCAAGTAATTGCATCCGTAAATTAACGGAGAGTTCGGGAGAATTTTTCACCAGCACTTTCCGTAAAATTATGGAAAAAATTTTAACAGTAAAGTTATAGATATTAAGATTTTTAGTCCGCATCATTTAAATGGCTGAAATTAGGATTATAGCTCTAGATGGCAGCGCCCTTGTAGCAGGTGTCTAGAGTACAGACGATCTTTAAGGCGAGTTCCTTTACCCATGGCAAGGAATGAAGAGCAAGAGAACGTGCATCCAAAGCTGCTTCCGTTATTCATTGAAGCTGCCAATTTTCGACCGTCGTGGTTGCTTGTTTCCGTGGAATTTGTTTATGGTAAAGAAAAATCATGAAACGTCTACCCTACAATTTTAGAAGTCCTTCAGACTTCACATTTCTGAATGAATGTTGACGTAGCTATTTGTCTTCTCCAGAAGTGAGAAACCCGATCCTTATTTAACCCTAAATTTCTGAAACACTCTGTGTTACTGGTATATATAAATCTCTGTTTTATCGTAAGTGGCCCTCTTGGAAGTCAGATAAAAACTTGGGTAGAAGAAATGGTAACGACATGAATAATAAGAAAGCCAATTGTACCAATTTTTATATATAATTTTGCTTTGCCCTGTAGATTACTGTTATTCCAGATAGGCAGTCTTAGGTTTTATTCACAGTTATACCACGGGCTTCTGTTAATGATGCAACACGTGCTTGGATTATGCTAGACTGCCATACAGACTCACAAATTTCCATTTGTTTAGTGGCTCACTCGAGAAAATTGTGGAGTTGGAAAGACTTCAGTTCATTAACTTGGGTTTAAATCTTGTACAGAATATCTCACGTTATGCAACGAGGACTAACTAGACGTTTCGAGGTCTTTAAGAAGAACACGAGTAGATTTGAGATAACAGATGAATCCGAGTCCATGAGAATGGTTAATGGTAAAGAGAGGCCGACAAAACACCACGGTTCACGTAGTCACGTATGTAGGCCTAATGTGCGGCACGTTTATGTGCATACATGAAATGAGTAACAGTTTACACCCAAATGCTTGTGTTGTTACTACTCATTATTTCACCTTAAATTTCTCTTTCTTGTTTAATGTCGGAATAACCTTATAACACTGGGACTTTCCTCTGTCCCTGCTCAGGAATTCCACTTTTCATTCCATACACGTACATTCCAATCGTTTTGTACTTTAACTCCCGTAGTTTATACATAAATATGAATCTTATTTATATGAAACTGCAGTTAAATCTCAAATATGCGCCTATGGAGAGAGTTGCAATGTGGAATAACCTACTTTAGTGATTGCGCTAGTTACAAAACTAATTAATTGGAAATTAATTTCTGTCGCCTTGAAAGGAATACTTTAATGGCGGATTTATTAGTTGTCCATTATCTATAGGATGCAATGTTATATGAAATAGTTGTTTGCGCGATTACGCGTATCTAGGTAAATAAATGTTCCCCTAATACAACTTTTGGTCAGAAAAGATAAAAAATAAAACATTATCTATGTCCCTATTATTTTACTTTTGTCATATTTAGTATATTCGTGGAGAAATACATTCGTGATAATGAAATATGGCAGTTTTAAAGCTTGCCTATATAGTTTCCTTAAACGGCAAGAGGAAAGTACAGAGATACGGACGTAGTTTAATCTGTGGGCTTTCATCGTGTATAATAAAACCCCACTGTTACAGATATAATTTAGACAGTACAGCGTCACGACGGAAACACTGCACGCTTTGCGCGTAGGAGCGATGAGACACTAGGCATGCGTGTTAGTGTCGCCCGTCTGGCTCCTTTGCTTCTTGACCTTGGACGCGCAGCTCCAACTACTATAACTCTTAAAATAAATGTTTAAAAATATTTAAATGAATATCACTCTTACTAGAGAAGAAAACTCAGCAAGGCTGAATATGCTGATGGTTTGAACTGAAGAAACATAGCCGAGAACTTACAAAAGCAGCAAACGTTAGTTTATTTATTATTTTAAAATAAATGATTTGTTATTTTCAATATTATCAGGGGCATTTAACACAGCAAAGTGGAACAAACAAAACATTTCCAACCGATTAAAGTTATCTGTTCCACAACTCATGTGATATTCTCTATATATAGCTCACGGAAGTCCTTGGGTCTTAACAATTACAAAATGCAGTATGAATAGGTCTGTAGTTTCGCTACACTGAAATATAGAGTGAAGGGCTCCGTCCTTCAGATCTCTTGAATGATTTGGTGCTAGACTTCACAAAAACCGTCTTCTTCAATATCAAACAAATTTAGTTACGTAATGTCTCTCTGAAAGTTTTCACATAGGCCCATCTCTGCTAAAATCGGAATTTATTTTAAATAACGACCCTCCGCCCCCTTTTTTTTCCCCCAACGTTACAAAGTAAAAGCTAAGAGTTTTCACTCGTGAAGATTTAGTTGTTTCCCGAAGAGTTGTAAGTAGTAATATGCTTTTAACACTTTTAATAAAACTTTACATTCCATTCACGGTTACTTACATTTTCACTGAAGCCCTGCTTGAGTTCTACTTCCAGGATGTTCCTCCGTCTCGTGCAAACAAAGATTAACAACGTCCAGAAAATCTACCCCAAATGGACATCGCACCGCGTTCGTGCGCATTCAGAGAAATTATATTTTGCATAAGAACAATTTATTCCTAGGCATTACCAATACAACTACTTTCTCTCTGTTTTCATTCAAATTAATACTAAATGAAATTCCATCATTTAAAAAGTTAAATTTAACCTAAATTAGGTACCTTTATTTTTAACGCAAGTATGAAACGCATGTGAATATATATATATATATATATATATATATATATATATATATATATATATATATATATATATATATATATATAGGTTTGTCAAAAAAACTCTAAAGAAATCGGGAATAAACTATAGCTCTTTTTCCATGCAGAGAGATTTGAGTAAGTGTCGCTGGCCGCTCCACGTGATTGACGCCGTATATTTGTTCATGAATGCTTTCGCCAGGTTTTATAAAAGCTCAACAACCGGATTTTTATTTACGCTGTAAGAATGCCTAGTACATATATAATATAAATCAACATCAACGCACGGGAATGCCCGTACTTCCACGGCGCGAGGACCACCTTAAATCTGCCCGGGTGGCAAATATTTTTTTCCTGACGGACGCGACCGTAAAGTTTACGCCGGTCGTAAACCGGAGATGTAAAAGTTTTAATAAGTTTTTGATTGTAATAGCCAAGGAAATGAAAGCGACGAGGGGGTCGCGCAGCGGCCGTTCTTCTTTTTAGAGGCTGAATATAGGAGAGGGATAAATAGGCGGCGCGGGCGTGCGTATAAATCAACGGAAGGCGGCCGGGGATTAAGAAACATCAAAACACGCGGCTATCTGTTTTGGAAGAATTTCACCGTGTAATAAATAAGGAAGAGGTGGAAGGGGGGGTGGTGGAGGGGAGGATTTACGCGCGTCTAATCTGCACGCGAACAGCGACGGAGACTTGGGAGATGGGGCCGGCCGGTGGCGCGGCGGCGCGGCCGAGGTGTTAATTATCGTGCGGGACGCGGCCCCGCGGGTAACTAATTACGTAATGGCCGGCGGGTAATTAATCAGCGCTCGGAGAGCGCGGGGACCACCGGCTGGATGCTGAGCGCCGCCCTGGTCGGCGATTGAGATCTCAGCGTGACGCTGCAAGAGAAGCGGCGGGCTAGCACGCGTCGTCACCGCAGCCCTCGGTGGACCGCGAGAAGCCTTAAGGGAGCCAACTACCCAGGACTTTATAAAAAGTAGGTATGCACGTCCTACATTTTTGGTCGTACGCAGCTAGCGCAAGCCAACACATGCTTCGAGCACCCAAAAAACTTTCAATCTAAACACATCAGCAAACGAAAACCATTCAGTCAAATGACAACATCTTAACACTTTAATAATGAATTGTCCTCTTTATGATGGTCTCCGTTAATTTTCTTTGGGTGAATAATTTTATTTTTTAAAAATTCTTTAACAGTGTCCTATAGTCAGTCTGCAGGAAATGCAGGGCAAAACATAGTAGGCGACAAACAGTAGTAGGGGCGTAAGAATCCTAGATTTGACGCAGTTCAATAAGATTAACCTACATCCACATCCACATTCACATCCACATCCACATCTACCTCCTCAACCACCTCCACCTCCACATCCGCATCCACATCCACATCCACATCTACCTCCTCAACCACTTCCACCTCCACATCCACATCTGCATCCATATCCACATCCCCATCCCCATCTACCTCCTCAACCACTTCCACATCTGCTTCCACATCCACATCCATATCCACATCCCCATCCCCATCTACCTCCTCAACCACTTCCACCTCCACTTCCACATCTGCATCCATATCCACATCCACATCCCCATCTACCTCCTCAACCACTTCCACATCTGCTTCCACATCCACATCCATATCCCCATCTACCTCCACAACCACTTTCACCTCCACATTCACATCCACATCCACATCTACCTCCTCAACCACCTCCACCTCCACATCCGCATCCACATCCACATCCACATCCACATCTACCTCCTCAACCACTTCCACCTCCACGTCCACATCTGCATCAACATCCACATCCCCATCTACCTCCTCAACCACTTCCACATCTGCATCCACATCCACATCCCCATCTACCTCCTCAACCACTTCCACATCTGCTTCCACATCCACATCCACATCCCCATCTACCTCCTCAACCACTTTCACCTCCACATTCACATCCACATCTACCTCTTCAACCACTTCCACCTCCACATCCACATCCACATGCTCTACAATTTACAACACAATCAGCACCACATGCTCCAACCTCTTCACCTTCCTAAAGCCCCACCACATCCCTTCTCCCCTACCAGATCTGTGTTGTGATTACTTCCGGAATTAATTGGATTCCTGTTGTAAGATTCCAAATCCCTCTGATCCTTCTGTTATTTATTCTGAATATCTGCTACACTATCACCCCTATCCACTACCTACACCCCCTCCACTCGTCATCCTCCTCTCCTCAGATATGGTTAACACCCTTCCCAGACCTCCCCATACACACCTCCCAGCACTGCTGCAGCCATCGGCCGCCATATTGTTGTAAAGTTGATCACCATGAGGGCCGATGCCTCTTGTTGACGTAATTGGCTGCTAGGTAGCACACAAGTTCTCGCAATGCCTGCCAGAGAATCTGCGAGTCGCTAGCACTTCAAGAGCCAATCATGGTAATGCTATTAAATATTATTATAAGCTCTGAGAGCTGTTAGAAGCTTAAGAGAATTCTCTCCATCATATATGTGATGCATAAGTACAATATGAAAAAAGTTGCTTTTGGATGATTTTGAACTGGGGAACCCCAGCTCCATTGAACAGTGCCTTTAACCACTTTTTCTTGCTGCCATTGCAGTTGTCCTTGTTAGCGTAGTTGTAGTTGTTGAGCTCAAGTAAGACCAACTTGTTGACAAATGACCAGTGCGACAAGCAAACTGAAAATCTGCCGCATCGGAAAATCGTTAGTGAAAGTTCCTCCTATGCCTAGGTGAAAACCTATTAGCTACATTTTACATTTGTTTTTAAAACTCGTTTACTATAAATAAATTATTTATTTCATCTTGTATTCTGTTAAGACACAAAATCGTTAAATCATTGCGTATCGCCATAGTCTTAACTGTGTTAAATATTAACGATATCGTTATTTTAAGGTGATATTCACGCAAACTGATTTCACAGCAAGACAGTATTGCTCGCTGTTATGGAAAACGCTCCGACAAAGTAATTCGTCAACTATTGCGAACACAATCGTTAAACTGACTGAAGGAAAAACTATGTATTCAGTTCACATACAAATATTTCTGTTCACTGAAAAAATATCAATTAAAAGGGCAATTTTAGTTTTTTTTTTTTTTTTTTAATATCATTTATATTTTTTTTTTTTTGCGAAAACATTGACTCACTCATTTCTCTACGTTATATGTTTTATAAAATTCCAGATCTACAGTTTGGAGATAAATGAAACACACATTCACTTTGAAATACATTTTCAATATATTCCATTTTCCCAACAAACGCGATATTTATTTACACATACAAATATTACATTTTTCTTCAAAATATTTAATTATATACAGAAAAAACATTCAATCTTCTTTTTTGGGAATGAGGTTGGTAACATTTGGTTGATGTTACAGGAAGACGAACTCGTAACTCTCAAATCAGTGAGAAGTTGTTATTCATAGTTGATTCTAGATGAGGCGTTGGTTGTTAAAATTTCAGATTAGTTATTTGTAGACAATATCTGTCAGTCGATTGGTTCACTCTTGATACGGCTGACTGTTTAATTGACTCGTAGATGCTACTATGTCATTTAAATACCAGATTTGCGATATTGCAGGACTGAATTTATCATGGTATTGAGTGTAGTGTAGTGTAGCAGGAATTCTAAGATATCACACAAGGATACACCAACCAACAGAATGAAGCGCTGAAATACAAGAATTGTACAGTTTGCGGAGGAAAATTGACATACACATCGTAGTGATATGAAGCAAGGCTCGCAGTTCAGAAACTCTACACACATTCTGGGTTTCGTGGAACATGAAAAATTTACGGATTTCCAACTGTATTAAAATCTTATAGAAAAAAATTGATCTGTGCATTGCAGCGAGTGAATAGATTTGAGCGGCACTCGAAAACTGTGGTCTTGAGAGCTGATGAGGGTGAAGCGAGGTGAGTAATGAATCATTGTCGGATTACATATCTTCTTATGGGCAATAACTTGGTTTACTTCCGACCAGCAGTGAACGACTGGTATTGACTCGCATGTACATTTATTTTTGATATCAGTTGTAAATTCCATCTGCTTCCACGAGCGCTAAATTCTCCAAGTCCGGCTATTAAGTAAGGAACTATGTTATTGTCGTAAAATTCACCAACATCGGATGAGTAGAGGAGAGAGAGAGAATTACTTTGAAAATAAAAGGTTTGTGTAACATCTTCCTCCGCCATGAGGTATTTAAAGTACATACAGGTTACTGTTATTCTAATTCTAACTGGTCGGAGTGATGCTATTACTAATATTAATAAAGGGACTTTACACCTCTCAAAGAAACGAGAAAAGTCTGCATCACTGCCAAGCGTATTGTTAACTATCTCCGCGTCAGTTAGCCAGCTAGCGAATGCGCGAGCCAGTATCTCGTACCTGAGATTGGTTGATGAACTTTTCACTTAAGCTGGGGACTTGGAAATGAAATTACTTTTCATCCCTGAATTAACATATAGAATATTTGGAGGTAATTCAGTGAATGGAATTGGAAATATTAAATGTTTCGCAGTGGGTGGATTATGTGGCGCTAACTGTGGAGCAGATTGTGGAGCTGCCTTAGGATGTGGTGCTGTTTGTGGTGTTTCCTTGGGGGGTGGTGCCAATTGCAGTGCCAATTGCAGTGTCAATTGTAGTGATAATTACAGTGCCAACTATGGTGTCAATTGTGGTGCTAATTGCAGTGCCAATTGCTGTGCTAATAGTGGTGCCAATTGCAGTGCTAATAGCATATTAAGAATTTGAATGAATTTCTTTCGACTTTTTAACAAACTGAACAATGATTCTTTAAAATCGTAAAACAAGTTTTTAAAATCGTTAACCTTTTAACAAATTTAACGATGTTTCTTGAAATTGTAAAACAAGTCTTTAAAATCATAAAACAGGTCTTTAGAATCGTTAAACTTTTTAACAAATCCAATGATATTCCTTTAAAATCATAAAATAAGTCTTTGGAATCGTAAAGCAATCCTTTAGAATCGTTAAACTTTTTAACAAAGTGAATGAAATTTTCTTAAAATCATCAACTTTCTCAACAAATCGTTTGACTTTGGTTGGAGCATTATTTGAGTAATTACAGGTTTAATTGAGGAATAAGCAGGCTTAATTGAGAAATAATAACCCTTATTTGAGAAATAAACTGCTTTATTTGAGGAATAACATGCTTAATTGTGGAATAAACACCCTTATGAGGAATAAACACCCTTATGAGGAATAAACAGACCTTTTTTGCATAATAAAGTATGTTTTGTGGAATGGTTTCGAAGAATGATTTCGAGGAATAGTGTATAACCAGTATTAAAATTTTTGGTATCTATGTTTGTGAATCAACCTATACTTGGTTGTGCTACGATTTTTTGAAAAACACTATCCTTAATTGTTTAATGATGTGTATGCATTTTGAAACATCTTGTATTAAAATGATTTGATATCTATGTAACACCCTATACTAGTCTTTGCTAAAGTATTTGTTTTGTTTCCAGATATCCTTTAGTTTCCCAATTTTTCCCAATAAATTTATGTTCTAAAATTAATTCCTTCGTATATTATTTGACCTCTCCCTTTTAAAAAACTGTGAAATGAATATTTGTTTACATAAGAGAGGAAAAAGTAATAACATGTTTAATAATATACCTCAATAGAGAGATACTTAAAGTATATAAAATTATGTTGTAAAGCACTAAAGGTGTAAAAATTCAAAAGTTTTTGGTTTTTCTAACAATTTATATGTTACTAATACACAACATCTTTCAGTATCACCGAAGAGTGTTGCAATGAAAAATCTAATATCATGTGAAACATTTGGAGATGAGTATTCTAACAGTACACACCAAGAGAGAGTCAATTGGTAAACAATCACTAACATTAACTAACTTGACAGAATCTTAAAGCTAGGAATTAAAAACAACACACAAAAAGATCGTTTTGACACCTTTATTGTATGAAAGTGTTTCAAAAATAGAATATTGACTAGAGGTGTTTGAAAACAATATTACTACTTTAAGAAATATACACAGCCTTTGAATAACTGTTCTCACTCGGAAACATACAGTGCAGAAAAATCAACACCTCTGTTAAAAATCAGATACAGAATTATAATGTTTCACACAGCGAATCATATAAACTAGAATATCTAGGAGAGTAAGTACTGAACAGATAATTCTTAACTATAAAACACTTCACTAGCAACACAGACTTAGGACTTAAGCAAGTAAGAGTAAATTATAGTCGACCGCAATTTCAGGAAAATTACTAAGGCAGATTCATGCCTGAAATAATAGCAGCTTTAAAATAGCATACTATGTTTAATAAGAATTCTTAAAAACTGTATATCAATTCTACAGGCCAACGATAAACATACTTCAACATAAAGGCATAACAAGACAATTTAAATCAATTTCTAACACTTTGCCTTCGAGGTTTCAGAGTTAACCCTGCTATTCACTTTTTATTGCAAAAAACGCTCGTGGAAGGGACACACCGCTAACATTCATGTAATGTTAAACACTTGGACAGTGAACCCATCAACTCAGGAACCCAAATATCAAGTATGAGAGTAGAAAAAAAGTAAGATAATCTTATTAACAGTAGCAAAATGTAATATTAAAATGTCTTAGGATTTTGAATGAAGGATAGAATAAACTTTAGTCGCCAAAGCTCAAACACTGCAAAAATTAGTAAAAATCACTAGAATAATGAAATAAACACTAAAATTCATATTCAAACAAATGCTTAACAACTTTAAAGCGTCACTGCGCTATATTAAAAATAACTGTGAGACAACTGCGTACAACCCTATCAGCACAAGCATATCCATTTGTCGAAATACTGGTTGAAAACAAATAAAACTAGTAACTTTTGCGAAATATTTGCAGAATGTATACAGAAAAGATGTCTGTCGAAACATATATATATAAATAAAAATAAATAATTTTAAATAATAATAATAACATTTTACAAAACCATTCGATACATAAAAAGATTTGTTAATTTTCGACAGCCTCCGTAGAGTATTCAGTTTATGCAAGGAGGCTCTGGGTTCGAATCCTGGGTAAACCATGGTTGATATAAGCTGGGTTCTAATCCCGGGCAAGGCACAGTTGATATTAGTTAGTTCGTGGGTTCGAGTCCTGGCTAGATCATGTATGATTGTAATCTAGTTTCCCTTCTAAGGGTTCAAATGTAATAGACGATACGTCATAGACGATATATAATAGACATTACATTACGTTACGATACATTATGTTACTACATTATGATACATTTCGTTACTACATTATGATACATTACATTACATTATGATACATTACAATAGTATGTTACAGTACATTACATTATGATATGTTACAATATGTTACGATAGCACGTTATGATAAATTACATCACTATTTTATGATAAGTTATGTTAGCATGTTACGATACATTACATTACGATATGTTAATATGTTATCATACATCACAGTATGGCATGATACGTTAGTATGTTATGATACATCACAGTATGTTATGATACATTACATAGTAGATGTTATGTAATACACAATACATAATAGACGATATGTATTACTATAAAATTCTTTCATCGAATAATATATGATTCACGTAATGTTTGATAAGTAAATATAATTAATTGATACTCAAAACAGAAACCCTTACATAAAAAGTTACAAACTGTTTAACAAAGGTGTTAAATCATACTACTTAAAAAAATTGTAATATAGGACATTCTGTTTTACCAACAATATTTACAAATCCTTACAAATCTTTATCACTCTTCTGGTGCACTTTGCTCACCGATAGGCTTAGTGCCATAAGATTAACCTGGGAAAACTCTCGGACAGAAGGATACTAAACTGACGATACCAATATTTGGAGTAAAGGATAATAGATGACGTTCATTCACAAACCCATAAGATTAACCTGGGAAGGCTGTGTTCGTTCTAACTCAAGTGGGTAACACTAACACATGTCGCGATAAGTCAAAGTCAAATCATAGTTTCATAAGATTAACCTAGCACCACATTAGCACCACAAACAACACCACACTCAAAACCACATCCTGAGTCAGTAACACAAACAGCTCCACAAATACCACCACACTTAGCTCCTCAGAAAACTCCACGAATAGCACCACATTTAGCTCCTCAGACAGCTCCACAAATATAACCACATTTAGCTCCTCAGACAGCTCCTCAGTTAGCTGCTCAGATAATTCTACAATTAGCTCTACAATCTATTCCAAATACATCTCACTATATGTCTGAAAAGTTATTTCTCAGGTGGGGGACTAGAACCCACGTTCCCAAACAGGGAACCAGAGCTTAAATCTAGCATCTTACAACCATTCACACATCCTGACAATTACTGAAAAGGTTTTATTATAACTAAAAGTGTTAACATTTTCCTCGATTAACATCATACAATCTTAACCTTTAGGTCAATATCTACTGTTTAAAACAAAAGAAATGTAATTTCTAACAAAATTTTAATTTTGTAGAAATACTCCTATGAACACTCCGAGAAAACCTAAAGACACATTTTCTCAGAATAAAACACATTATATGTATAATACACTATTATAGATAGTTAAAAATAATCCTATCTAATAGATAGATAAATATAGTCATATCTTATATATATATATATATATATATATATATATATATATATATATATATATATAACACATACATATGTTTTCTTCTGAAATAAAACAGTTTATTACTCAAATAAGGATGTTTATTCCTCAATTAAGCCTGTTTATTCCTCAATTAAGCCTGTCATTACTCAAATAATTCTCCAACCAAATTCAAATGATTTGTTAATGATTGTAAGACAATTTCATTCACTTGGATTCTAAATACTTGTTTTACGATTTCAAAGACTTGTTTTGCGATTTTTAAGAAACATCATTCAATTTGTTAAAAGTTTAACGATTTTAAATACTTGTTTTAAGATTTTAAAGAATCATCATTCAGTTTGTTAAAAAGTCGAAAGAAATTAATTCAAATTCTAAATATGCACATAGCACCACGATTGGCACCGCGATTAGCACCACAATTAGCACCGCAATTGACACTACAATTGACACCACCTCCTGAGGAAACGCCACAGACAGCACCACGAGTCGTCTTCCTGCAACATCAACCAAATGTTACCAACCTCATTCCCAGAAAAGAAGATTGAGTGTTTATTTCTGTACATAAATAAATATTTTGAAGAAGAATGTAATATTTGTATGTGCAAATGAATATTACGTTTGTTGGGAAAATGGAATATATTGAAAATATATTTCAAAGTGAATGTGTGTTTCATTTATCTCCAAACTGTAGATCTGGAATTTTATAAAACATATAACGTAGAGAAATGAGTGAGTCAATGTTTTCGCAAAAAAATACATTTTATTACTTTATCAACCAAGGGCCGTAGCTTTGTTTGTGTTGAAGAACATTTATTTATTCGTGGGTGTGACCTTTTTCTACATAGATATCTTGAAAATGGTATTTCAGCATTAAAAAAAAAAAAAAAAAACACACACACACGCGAATATTACCTGGTTAATTGATATGTTTTCAGTGAACAGAAATATTTGTATGTGAACTGAATACATAGTTTTTCCTTCAGTCGGTTTAACGATTGTGTTCGCAATAGTTGACGAATTACTTTGTCGGAGCGTTTTCCATAACAGCGAGCAATACTGTCTCGCTGTGAAATTAGTTTGCGTGAATATCACCTTAAAATGACGAAATCGTTAATATTTGACACAGTAAAAGACTATGGCGATTCGCAATGAGTTAACGATTTTGTTTCTTAACAGAAAACAAGATGAAATAAATAATTTATTTATAGTAAACGAGTTTGAAAAACAAATGTAAAATGTAGTTAACAGGTTTTAACATTCACTAACGATTTTCAGGAGATATTTAAAACATATAAAAATGTAATTTACTCAATATCCGGACTTGTGTAAATCAGTTAATTTAGTATTTATTCAGAAAGCGAATGTGTTTGACACTTCGCGTGTAGTTGTAGGATTCTTATAGCTGGGATGGGTTCAGGACATGTATAAAGCATTGCTAGCAGCCCTTCTCCCAAGCGAGACAGGCTCGTTGCTTGGAGACAGTTCGCCAGGCTCTTGCATTCCCCATTGACAAAGGAAGGTGATCGTCCCTCATCGGCTAGACGGATCAAGTCGCCTCTGACTATAACCTCGTGCTCCGCCTGACTGTAACGACAACCCACAAGCTTGCTAGGTGTTATCATCATCTATCCGGGGTTTACACCTCGGTCACAGTCTTTGTAACAGTATTTTTCGAAATATTTCCATAAAACCCAACTGTGAATCGATGGAACTAATTTTTCAGTGTGATGTGTTCTACAGACAATACAGAAAACCAAACACAACATAAAATAATTATACTTTCTGAATAGTAAATTTTATGTAGTGCAACTGTTATAACCAATGCAAAATTTTGAATTGAAATTATCATAATAAATGCTGTGTAGGTGAAGAGAGGCAGAACTAGTGGTCGGGCCGCATATGTAGACCGCACGCGGATGAAATATTGTCTTCTACCTGCCGCCAAAAGAAAATCGTTTCATGAAACGCTTCAAGAGAGGCATAACAATTAAATTTGGAGTTTCCTTTATTACACCCCCCCCCCCCTTAATCTATCTCCAAAAACAAAAACATTTGTCACGTACTGTATTTTGCCCTGCATTATCCTGTAGACTGATGACAGGACATTGTTAAAAAAAAATTAATTAAATTATTTACATAAAGGAAATTAACTGAAACCATCATAAGGAGCACAATTCATTATTAAACTGCTAAAATTTTGACGCAATTTGAAAGAATTGTTTTCGTTTGCTGATGAGTTTAGTTTGAAAGTTTTTTGGGTGCTCGATGCATGTGTTGGCTTGCGCTAGCTGCGTACGACCAAAAATGGCGGACATGCATAACAACTCTTTATAGTGCCTTACGCCTACCTGACGCAACATGGCACAGGGGCGAGCGAACACTAAGGACGACACTGGCACGTGCATCAAGTGCCGCATCGTCACTATGCGCGAAGCACTAAACTAGCGCGCAAGCTATTCGTCGAACCGTTTTTTTCCTATGGGACTTAAAGCGGTGACTATATTATTTGACTGATGGGAATTCTAATGCAAAGTTCAGTGCAGGATTGTATGTGAGTTTCACGTAGATCCGGTCAGCACATTTTGACATACGGCAGTCTGAAAAGGCTGTTTTTAGCTATGTTGGAGGGCTTGGAATTAGTGGTTCTGACATGCGTAGTGTCATGAAACCGACATTCCGTCTTCGTAGGAAGTTTGTTTTCTTTTCGTTAATTAGCACATTGGGCGCACGTGGTATATTTTCGTAAAAAAAAAAAAACGGATTTCCCAACACACTGCAACACATTTATATCGCCTAGTAGGCAGCCCTCTTAAGGGTCCTATGCACTAAAACGTTTTCTGTGAAATCACTGGTGCCGGGACGAACAGCCGCCTTCCTGAACTCACAACATCAGAGTTCATGACCCATTAGAAACCCATACAAACGATAGCATCCCAGTTATATGTTAACCCATCTATCATCATCGCAATACCCTCTGTAGTAATGTTCTCTTGAGAGTGGTTCCTCAGTCATTTTAATATTTACCAAAGCACTTTTAATTCAGTGTTAAGACATGAAGCTATTTTCCCTCCATTGTTACCAACCTCACTGGATGCAGGCACTCAGAGAGCACGTTTAAATATATGCAGGTAGGGGCAGTGACATTTTTCAAAGGTTGATTTCAAAAGTCTTACCATCCATGGGGGTCATAATTACTCCAGTGGGGGTCCGGACCCCCAAGATCCCCACGGCTTCTACGCCCACGCACTACGGGGATCGATGACCGATGATATCCCCTGTGGATAACTCATCTGTAGAGTCTCGAGAGGTTTGCAGGTTGATTTGGCACCAGGGTAGACTGCACAGTCGTCTATACACTTGAGCCAGAAATATTTGGTTATTTGATGCTGTGACTGTTGTTATGTTGGCGTGAAAGCGCCTTCAACTACATCGTTACCTGAGCCCGCCCTATCACTTAAGGACAAACCAGGAAGGTGGTTTCTGCAAACGGGGCGTGCCTCGCCAAACGGTGGTAAGCGAGAACCCCTCTACCAACCAGGAAGCAGGACGGATTGCAACATGCGACTCGAATATCTGACATTACGGAGTGGCAAGCCCAGTTACTTTCAGGCTCTCGTTAGGTTATCATACAAAGTGATCCGACGATAATATATAGCGTCTTGTAATTGTAATGTTCTTTTAACACAATAATAATTTGGCTTTATTCCAGATAGTCTTCTGTCTATTTACCCATTAGTTCTACCTCTTACTACAGCCCCATCTTATATCTTAACAATAAACCCACTTAGTCCTTAATTACAAGTACAGCCAGAAGGTATACTTTATAACACTGTGCAAAGTCTTTGTACGGCACTAGTCAAGATTCACTCACACCGCTGCTTCATGCTTGTTACCGTGTCTCAAGAACGGTGGAGTGCAGAGGATTTGCGGCTCTTGACATCGGGACGTTGAGAGACTGCCTCACAGTTGCACAGGGCGTCTGAACAACTGCCGTCCAATCATAACAATAGGACGAAAGAGCAAGTGTCTGAAGACTACATAGGTACCAACTGCATGAGTTCGCTATGTACACGGGGTTCTATTAATGTGTATTGTTCTATCTTGTATAACAATTGATGTTAAGCCGCGTTTACTTATTAAGTTTGGTTAAAACTCACATGAATCTATTAACTTATGGGGGAACTCATGATGGTAGAGCAATAAGGGGTAAATTAATATAAAGAACTATAGGGTCACTATCTGGTTATACACTGTAAAAAATAATGGGAAAATTTCCTGACAAGTGTAAGGTAATATTCGCAAACTTGTGGGGGGAACATATGTTTTCCTTATAAGTAAGGTAAAATTACTGCACTCTGGAGTAAACTTCACGTACATGGTAGTGGAAAAGCCCAGGCATGGATGGGAAAATTACTTTACGACGCGTGCATCTCTTCAGCATTCTCAACAGCTAAGTGGGAGGACAGGCGGAAGAAAACGCTAACTAATATTCACTGATGCTGTCACGATGTCATCGTGGTGTAATGGATAGGTCATCGGCCTGTCGTGACAGAGGACCGTGGTTTGCGCCCACCCACCAACAAGTGTCCAGAATTTTAGTGTTGAGGTTTAGGTTGCTATTCGTCTGAGGGTGTAGATAATAACTAAGTTTACAGTACAAATTCTCCGGGACATTTTTTAATATAATTTTATCACACAATATAGTTCACTTTACCTTACTTGTATGGGGTTATTCCCCCACTCTTGCCAAGTCCTTTTTCCGTATTATTAGGGAATAGTACTTTACTTGTCATGTAATTTTACTCTGTATTTAAGAGGTAATTTTACTTTACATGTAGAGGCAATCAGTTTCCATTACATGTAAGGGAATTTTACCCAAATTTTTTACAGTGTATAATTGAACATCTTAACATTACATGAAATACTGAAGGGTCGGGGGAGCATTGTTAAGGCATCTACATTAACTACCATATTAAGAGCCATGTTATTGTAATGAGCTGGTTCCCTCTTGAGATGTACCCGGAGACTGTTGAAGTATAGCGGGTTACGGCTGTCGCCACAGCAGGCTTCTTGGGACGTCCATCGCGGCTGGCGTTACATGGAGAAAGACGCCTTCCGCCACTCTGTATTACCCTCATATCGGCGTGGCATAACGAAACGGCCTGATTCTCTGGCTGGTAGAGGGGATTCCTGCTTACCGGGGTTTGGCAATTAGAGTCCCGATTGAGGCAACTGGCCGCCCAAAAATTCTGCTCAAGTGAGATGGCGCGTTAGGCGGGCCGTCGAACTAAGGTCTGCCCACGCCATCGTAACATTATAGAGTGCTACTGTTCGAGGTTATGAGTGGTTGATATTACTATAGCCGAATATGAACCTTCCAGTTCATGCGTTATGATAACGAAACAAGTGCTTTGTCAGCTAAAGTACAGCACAGTTACAAAATTTTTATCATTTGATGCACCGAAAACCATAAATTGAAGTGCTCTTCACGTGACCAATTTTTAATTACGTTAGTTCGTATTAAAGTAATTTAAATGCATATTTTTAAAAACTAAAGCACGGTTCTGTTTGAATCCTCACTTAAATACATAAACGGCGACGTCACTTTTCTATCACGTATCTTTAGGCGACTGTTTTGCTGGCTTTAATCGTTGTTAGGGGTAAGCCTACGTGCAAAAGACGGAACATAGTCTACCTAATCTTCGTTCAGTAGTTAAGTATCATGTTTTACGTATCAAGGTCGTGCTGAGTGTTGACCCCTTTGTTACAGTGCACTGGGATTTGCTTGGATACCGACTAATGAAGTGGTCGCCTGCGTGGTCATCATTTCCTTTCCCCATGATCGTGACGCTACACATTAGAGATGATGGCCATGGAGCATATCTCGCGTTGAAATACATTCCACAATAATACGACTGCCAAAAGTAATTACACCCCTGTCGTCGTAAGCACCGTTAAACTGGACTCACAACCTTCCGACCCGTCAGTCGCCCGTCCGTCCGTCAGTCAGTCATCCGTCAGCGTTTACATCCGTCTTTTGAAAGCGATTCACAAAAATCCGTCGCCCGTCAATCCTTCTGTACGGCAAAATTTTAGTATGACAACTTAACATCGCGATCTTTCTTTAGTTGGAGGTATATTTGGTTGGAAATATATTTTCAAGAGAGAAACATTTTGGGGAAATAATTATTTTTCGTATTAAGATTTTATACTGAATTATTGTTTACATTATGAATACATGAATTTAACACCAAAGATAATGTCGTAAGAAGATGGAGGCCCATCCATCAGTCGAAAGTTAAAGTTTGATAAACACTTGACTGATTGACGGATAGAAAAAAAGATGATGCCCTACGATTGATTGAAGATCACGTGACGGGCGACTGACGGATGCGACGGATGGTTGTGAGTCCAACATTTTTCCCAACATAATGTTCAATACCGCTACATTCATATTAGGCCAAACTAAATTGTATTTACAAATGTGGTTCGCGATCTTTTTCCAAAGCCCTCTTAATATTTTGGCTTGTTAAGTTTGAAATAGTTTTGCACACTGTGAAACTAAAGCAGCAAAATCGCTCCAAATCGTTATTCTATTGATAACTGACGATAATTGCTCCACTAAGATCACCGAGACGTCATTTTTTATAACAGTGATTAAACTCCGCTGGTTAAACAGTGATTTGTGCATATCAACTTTGTATTCTACTCCTCCGAGGCAGTGATCTACACTTCAATGTATTTATTCGTCATTCGGTAACGAATTCAAATAATAACTTTAATGAATATCAGTTCATTGATTGAAGTTGCCGGTTCAGCTTAAGATCGCAGTGTTTCGTAAACCGAGTTTTCATCGGAGATCCTGAAGAACATTGTCAGTCGCTGTGACTGTCAACCAGATCGCTACTACGCTTCACTCTTACGTCGAGCCGTTGCCATGTCCATGTAAAACATTGGAGGTAATTCGCAAAAATCTCAGTACACAAAGACCCAAATAAACATCATTTACGCGCGAAGGTACACCACAGCGTGTTGCATGGTTTTAACCTTCTTAAAATATCATATTTGTTGCAATTTTTTTCTAAAAGACAATGTGCCTTATTAGAGATGCATATCTAATGCTGAATCAGTAATGCAAAGCGGAATGACTCAGACTGTCGATCGATCCTGTGACGTAGGAACGATTTCCGATCAACAAAAAAAAGGGGGGGGGGTTATGATATAAAGGGGTTGGTTGTGGGGGGCAGAAAAATTTTCCCCTCGGAAAAGTTTTAAATATGAATGTTTAATATGGTGTTATATGAGTGTATTTTAAGCTCATTTAAAATGTTAAAGTTCTTCTTAGTATTATTAATTAATACACAATAAATAGTAGAAAACTCACCAATAGAAATAGGAAATTCATATATCTGTATTTGGACAGGACAATTCAATTGTAATCAAAATTAAATATTTTGACAAGACTTTATCACAAAGTATACACTCGATCATTTTATTTAGTTAACGATAAAGACAAACGTTACTTAAGTTTTTATCCGTTTCAACGAATAAAATTATCTCTCCGCGGTTGATATCGAAACTGGCAGAGAGCACAAAATTTGAAGAAGTTTGATAATATTAGGAAAATCCTCATAATCACAATTTTTCAAAACTTCGATTGCAGTTTTACACGTCATGTTTCCCTTTGCTAACCTCGTTATCCAAAGCCTCAACTGACCATACGAGTTTGTTTGAACCATTAGTTCATAAAATTCTGTTAAATGCTCGTACATTGTTGTCTCATTTTCTGTTGTACTACTTTCAAGGAGGCGCATAAATCTATGGGAACCGCGGTGGCTGATCGGTTAGCCTGCCCGACTCCCACTAAGGCGAACAGATTTCAATCCCCGGCCGAAAGATACTGTTGATCGGAGGGTTTCTGGAGGATATCCCGCTTCCCCCACTCCCTCATTCCGGTGCTGCTCCATACTCACCTCAATCACCCACATCGGCTCTCAAGACCTCGCTGTTAAGAGCCGCCCAAATCCCCTCACTCACACAAATCTATCAAACACTTGCTTGTGGTTAACAAACCTTTCTTCTATCTGAGTAAAAAAGTAAACAATATAATGTATAAAAATAACCAGTCTTCTAATGTACTTGTAACAATATTTTCCTATTTGTTTCAAAATTGAAATTCTATTCACCTACTCGTCTACTCCCTGGGAGTTTGCCACCGACTTCGCTGGTTTATATACAGCCTCGAATACTTGTTCTGAATGGCCTCTGATGCTTTTTAGTTATATGACAGTACCTTCTGCAATCGTAACAGCTGCTTTCAAGTCTAGGGATTCTTTCTGGAATTGCATACATAGGGGCAGCCCATATCCAGACAATTAATTACAAATAATGATACAAAAAATTCAAAGTCCATTGCACTGATTAAAATGTTTGTATCTGTTCATGTTGTGTCATTCCATCTACAAATCTCTTCTAAATCTACGAGCGTATATTATAAAAACTCAATGAAATCCTGTACTGCATCATTCTTGGCTATCCCTCTCGTAGCACAAAGTCTCTTCAGATATCGTGCACTTGGGGAGGCATCAATGTTGTCAGTAACTTTTGATAATATGGCCTTTCGTTTAGGGGTGTTTACAAAAACGTAGTTTTTGCCACAGTTCCACGCTGCTTGAATTTCACTTAATTTTGTGGTGGCCAAATTAAGAAAATGTGCAACACAGCTCACATAAATAGCCTTAGGGTATTTTTTTTAATGATAGATTGTTCACCATTATATTTACCTGACATTGCCTGCACCATCGTATCGCTGGCCAATTAGATGTTCATAATCTATATCACCCTGAATTATTCTATTAAGAATGATTACTGTCAAGTCCTGTCCCTTCAAAGAGTTGGTTTCTAAAAACTGCAGCAAGTCATTTTTTATCTCACCACTACTGTTCACATATCTCACACAAATAGCAACTAGCCTTTGAAACACTTTCTGTATGGTACGTATATTCAGAATGCTGCCTGAAAATGTCCTTGGCCTTCTTCCAATATTGTTGAATTTCGACTTTACCAACTGGCCTAAAGCTTGTCAGCCTATCCCTCCTGGCTCAGCAAATAAAACATAGTATTTACAAAAAAAACCCTTGATCATTTTCTGAACAGGATAGCCAATAAAACACCTATAGCCACTGATATTGAAATCTCAGGGTCACTTTATCTTTGTATCCGTCAGATAAGGGGAATGTGTAATTTTTTGTTTGCACCCACGTATTTTGAAGTACCCGCACTTATTCATCTTCAGTTAATCTTCTATTCACAAACAAAAGAAAATGTTTACATGAGCAGTCACTGTAGGTTTATGCGCAGCAGATGGTATTGAAGTGTTGCTTTTGCAGATGCACAACACCTCGACCTTAGGTCCATTATTGGATCTACTTGCTGTTGCACATTGTCTTTTCGTTTTGACAGCATTGACACCATCACTTCCAATGTCACTAATACGGTCATCTTGTTTTTTTTTCTTTTCGGATCCCGTTTAAAAAATCCGGTCAGTTTACTTTGTGACATAGTATGGGAAACAAACACTGCCTATAAAAGCCACAGTACGCAACTAGAATCAACGCTCAATCTAAAAACATAATAACGAAATGTATAAATATAACACTCATGAGCTTTTTAATACTTACGTACATATAATAGATATAACCAACATGGTCAGGGCATGGATATAATCACTAATGCTGCTTCTTGCTGCGCGAAAACCAATTATCGTTTTAACGCGATGCTGCTTTTACTGAAGCGAGCACGAGTGATACTAGAAGTCAGCAGAGAAACAAGAAACTAATTAGTTCCAGGGATACTTTTTTTCTCTCTGCGCACATTCTTGAAAATACCTTGATTGGCTCACACATGAAATAAAAAGTTGAAAGCAACTAGACAGAAAAAAGCAACATTTTCCAGACGTAGAAAAAAAAACAGTGTGTATTTTCTTTCTTTCTTTCTTTTTTTTTTTAAAGACGTACACACTAAATCTGAATCAGTGAGAAGTTCACTCTTTCAATCGTCAAAAAGTACTTGACTGATTAAACAGTTACTTCAGTGAATTTAACTGATGAATCACTGAAAAATGCCAGATGTCCTTCACTTATTGATTCAGTGACGTTTTCAACTGATTCATCAGTCAGTTTTTTCACTGTTTTTCAGTGGTTTGTTTTTTGACTGACGGATCAGTTAAACAGTATGCAAAAATGCCCTTCAAACTATGTGTAAAAATGGCAGTTAAACAACGTGTACCTATCAAGTGAAATAACAACGAATAAACTAATAAAACCAATACAAAATATTTTATAAAATGTGTTTCGTCTCTTAAAACACCATTTTACGAGGCAATATGAGCAGACAGTCTTTAATTCCGGATTTACGTCTTTCATTTAATATTTACGTAACCATCACAGCGCTCTGTTTGAAGGTTTAAACTGCTTATATTGTGATGAAGAGAGTACACTCATACATATTATTGGTTTTAACGATGCTAACGGTACCAATTAAACCAAAACCGAAAAGTAAGGGAATACAATTTAAATATTCCTGATTTCGATAAGAAGTATGACATATATTTTCATCTTGCTTTCCTACTTGACGTTGTGGCGCAGTAGGTGTAGCCGACCTCCGTGGCACAGTTGGTTGCGTGTCGCTTTACGGCGAGGGGATTCCGGGTTCGAGTCCCGGGCAAGGCGTAGGTGTATATATGCGTACGCCCGGCTGTGTCCTCCTACGTGAGGCATCTATCAAACGGCAACCACACTAGTCAAACACACCAACCACGCTCTGCCAAACGACACAAAAAAGATGTTAAGGTAACGGATTAGAAGCGAAGTGGGATGGAAGTGTGAGTTCAATTCAGGCCACCTCCGACAAATTGTTTATTTTTTTTTTAAATTACGGTACGCTGCGTATTATAAACGGTACACTATAGTAAGTTATTTATTTCACTTAATTATTTGGCTTTATTTAACAAGAACAATATTTAATTCGTTACTGCAGTCGGCCATCACTTATTCAATCAGTAAAATTGTTTCACGTCACTAATTCAGTCAGTGCAATATTTCACTGAAACAACCAGTGGTTTTCTCCGTGGGGCCATTTTCACTGCGATTCAGTGGTTTTCCACTGATTCGAATTTACACTGTATAAAAAAGAACGCTGTCGTGGCAGAAGGCAGGTAAGTATTTTTAACGTGAAAAAAGGGTGTTATATCCCATCCCCCCCCCCCAGGGGTTCCTGCGCCACTGGATCGACTGAGTGAACTGACACTGGCTAAAGCCCCTGTCACAGTTTCAAATTTTTCCGTCAAACTGCTTCCAATAAGTTTGGTCAAATAAAGTTGGATAGTTATGACGTCATCGAAACGTCATAAACGCCGCCACTTTTGTCTGAAAAAGGTGGATAGCTTCTGTTTCCATCAAACATTTGAAAATTGGACCGATTCTAAAATTATTTGATGTATGACGGTCTCGGCCAATCAGAATCGTGCATGACAAAAATGGACATCAAGAAACTTTAAAATAACAAACAATTTCTGGGAATGAAGTAGGTAATGAAGATAATTAATTAATGTAAAAGCTGTCTGTGCATGAATGCTATTTTAAGTGAATATTGCACATAATATTTCGAACTCAGAGGCATTAAATTTCATTGTGCAGGAAATATCTCTGATAAATAAAAACTTCAATTTAGTAAAGAAACGAAAATAAATTACAATATTTCTTACATTTCTTCCTGTAATGGACTGCATGGAAAAACAAAAGCAATATCTCACTATGAAAATATTTTTAAAATAATATTTCAAATTAGATTCTTCCAATAAAAAAAAAATTGAAATTTTCAAACGCATTCAAGATTATTTGATAAAATTTGTTGGAAGGAAAAATTTAATGGCCGTATTTTGTCCCCAAATGTTATTGTCAAATATAGGTGAAGGCAAAAATTAGATAGTTTGACAGGGACTTCGGAGAAAAGTGGAGAACGAAGTAGTCACCCTGGACAGCTAAGTTCATTGTATGTCAATATACATCGTTGTTACATTACTGACGTTATGTGATTGCGGTAAATAGTATTGTTATATTACAGAATAATTAGGAATGCGGAGACGTCACATCAGCTTATTCCGCGAACTCCAGCAACACACGCCAGCAAAATTGCGTCACTAGCCAGTAATACTTTGGGACGCCATTCACCAGTCAGCGCCTGATAACCAGAGACAGTCGTTTTTCGCGAAAAGATTTCAGGACCAGCTGTAATCTAAAACGCTTTCGCTCATATGCACGTTCGTGGTAGGATGATTTTAAATGTCACGTGCTTCAAGTGTCTGTCCGCGAATCGCGGACGTTCACTGTCGGAGTACTTTAATGCTATTGGTCCAGTCAAATAAGAACACGTACTCTCACGTAGACACCTGGCCAATAACCAAAGGAAGTTGTGGTTGTGTACGTAGGATACTGAACTCTAGCATGGCCATAAATATTTAAGCGAAAAACACCTGTCCCTAGGGATAACTGACTTTCCAGCCGGCAGCCTAGCCAACAGGAAATCTTTCGCAGATCACAGTAACCAGTCAGACACAATCCTTGTTCCCAGAGCCTCACGCAGTCCATCAGAGAATGGACACACCTTCGTCAAAGGAACCGCCACGCCATGCCCTTATCTACTACGTGATCGTATTGTTCTAGAGTAATTTTTAGTGTTCGACTTTCCAAAGCACAATAATACAAAAATTTCTTAAATTTTTCCGGGGGGGGGGGCACGGTGGCTGAGCGGATAGCCTGCTCGCTTCCCACCAAAGCGAACCGGGTTCAACCTCCGGCCGGGCCACTTCCGGATCTTCGTACGTGGGAATTGTGCCGGACGATGCCGCTGGTCGACGGGTTCTCTCAGACATCTCCCGTTTCCCCCTTCGTTTTCATTCCGGCGCTGCTCCATACTCACCTCAATCACCCGCATCGACTCTCAAAACCTCGCTGTTGACAGCTGCCCAAATATATTAACTTAACTTAAAATTTTACAGTTGTCGCTTCTTCTTACAAGTTAAGTTATTTTAACTTTGAATTTAACTGAGCTGTATGGACTGCCCGTTACATTACGACGTCGGCACATTACATTTGAAGACACACACTAAAAAACAGTACTTCGCCAACACTTTTCATAAGTTTCGTCAGCTGGCCTTAAAGTGTAACTTACATGAGCGTGATTGATTGTATATTGTTCTATTTAGAAAAGAACAGTTGGCATTATATCGGCATACCAAGAGAGCCGGCCTGTAGTGACCGTGATGCAGCATAAAGGCTATTCGCGACAAAGTGAACACTTTTGAAATCAACCTTAGGAAAATGTCACTGCTCCTACCTGCATATATTTCTCGGGAGCACTGAGTGGCATGTGCCAGTAAAGATGGAAACGATGGAGGGAAAATAGTTCCATATCTTACACATCAAATAAAAAGTGTTAGGTAGCCATTTGTGATAACTTAAACTATTTCTTTCGCTTCGTGTTATTTTTAATACATCAAAGTGTAAAGATGAGCAGATTTATAAAATGGTTACTTGTCTAATCATTTCAGCGTTTCACTTGACGGACGCATGAATAAAGTAGTGAGGCCCATGGCAAGTAGATCGAAGCAGGGCTTTCAAAAGTGCTCGGTTGGCCATGCAGTCGGGCGGTTGACGTATGCAGTGTCTTAATTGTCAGTAAATCTGTACCGCACTCAAACAGTTCAATATAATTGTCCGGGAATACATTGTCCGGCGGTTTGGTAATACGTCATCGCCGTTCGAGGCTGTTGGAACCGGTCGACGGATCGATTTAACCAGTCACGAGCTAATACGAGCTTCCAATATGCCTCGAAGAACGTGCCGATGAGTTTCCCGAAACGTGAAGGGGCCTGCCATTGACCGACGGGTGTTCAGCCCCGGCCGGTAAGAAGTGTCCGTAAGAGAGAAGGAGTTAAAAGGTTGACCTTTGCGAGCTGGCAAATGAACGATGGTCCTTATTACAGCCACGCTCGAATCGGCTGCAGTCGGAAAGATCAAAAGAAATGGCATTAGCTTTCACGCGAAGGGCCATCAATTAAATAGCAAATGCCATTCCAATCTGTCCAATAAGCAGCTTTTGTTATTACCATATTTAACAATGCCTACACCTGCAAGTTTGTGCGATTGCGTAATTTGGATGGTGTGACATGCCTAGTTTATGGACGTTAGTTAACCCACTCAGGCCCATTGTGTACATTAAGCACGTGAAGGTAATTTTTAGTCTGTACTGCACACTATGAAGCTCAATGACCAATGATCTTACTTGTGGGTAAATGATTCGCAAACCGTCTTACTGGTCTAGGTCATAATTGATCCATATAAGTGTAGCCGAACACATAGCCTACAGATCATTGACTGTGGCATCGAAACAAGTGCTTTGTCGACTTAAGTACAGCACACATCATAAAACTTTTTGTTTGCAACATCCGAAAGCGTAAATTAAAGTGTGACGGAGAGGGTTTAAGAGCGAGTAAGCCTGATTTTTGGGGGGGGGGGAGGACTTAATATTTTGCACTTATTAATAAAGATCTGCAAAATTCGCATTATTATTTCATGGAAGAATAAACTTCAAACTTTTGTGCGTCCATATTGCGTTTGTCACTGGACTTACAGTCCGCTTGGCACACCCAGAAAGGCTCTTAGCAAATAGAGAACAATTAACAGTAGACTGGCCACATCACGTCCAACCAAGCAAAACGGGAAGGTGTCATACCTAGGGCCATCTGTTTTTCTGCGAAAAGATCTACGCACAGGTTAGACTCCAATATCCTACATGCACATTTGCAGTTCTTCTTCGATTATTGGCCACGTGTCTTTGTGTGTAGGAGGGAGACTTTTTCTTACCTGACTGGGCCAATAAGAATTAAGTAACTCTGCCACTGAATGCCCGTTATTTGTGGGCAGACACCTAAGATGCGCGGCAGTTAAAATCGCCCAATCACGAAAGTGGATCTAAGCTCTAGTGTTTTGGAATACAAGTAGTCCTGGAATCTTTTCCCGAAAACAGGTGGTCCTACTAATGGTGTTATAAAAGAATATTTCTATTCATGATGATTATTAGTGTGAATATCCTGACGAAAATAAATGAAGCACTGAAATCACATCTACAAGAATTGTTTAATTCCAGTGACAAGAGAGTTTTCCTATTAAGTGTAGCCCGTGTTGTGCGAAAGTGCGTTCTGATATACCTTGTTTGGCCTCACATGGAAAACGATATATTACATACTGGACAGTAGAATAATAGTCTTAATATAATGTATGTATATTTAATAGTTATACTTTTTGATCAGTGAACGCATCACTATACTTCTGAGTACTACAGCAAACGGTTACAAGTATTTCTTAAATTAAACGTATATTATCGTTTTATAAGTAGGGACATGCAAAATTCGCGTTATTTTTTTTGGCATCAAGCTAAAATTCATAGTACTGTATATACTGGAGCCAGCGTCGTTTCTCCATTGGCTGCCACATATATGTAGAAATCAATCCCTCTCTGAGTAACCTGCACGTGATTGGGGCACACAATTGTGATGCGTTCGTTTATAGGCGCGGAGTTATCAGGGGCGTGTCGATAAAAGAACGGTCCAGTGATAAACGTATTGCCGAGGTAAAAGAGTTTCAAGTTTAAAATGTCCTGAAATAATAACGCGAATTTCGCAGGTCTCTATTTATAAGCTATTTAAAATGATTTTTAAACGCACAAGTAGGCTGGGTCCGTAAATCAAGCAGATATGACAGAGGTCATGACAGGTGTTTTTCGCAAAACGTTTCCATTCAGGAGCAGTTGTACTCCAAAAGACTTTATTTCATAAGCACATTCGTGGTTGGATGAATTTAAATGTCACGTGCCTCAAGTGTCTGTCCGCGAATCACGGGCATTAAGTATCGGAGTACTTAGTTACGGTTGGCTCAGTCAAATAAGAACACGTCTTCTCACGTAGACACCTGGCCAATAACCAAAGGAAGTTGGGGTGGTGGACGTAGGATATTGAAGTCCAGCATGATTATAAATATTTTCGCGAAAAACACTTGTCGCTACTCATACACCAGTAGAAGGATTTGGATGACTTGGGGACAAGGGATTGGGGAATCGGTTTCGGATTCGGGGGGAGGGCTGCCATCTTGTTATGGCACCCGACCGCCATCTTGGATGTCACTGACTTTATATCCTGACCCATGTGACCTTTGGCCCTGACCTTGACCCCTATTACCTTTGACCTCAAAAATACTTTTAAAAATTCTTAAAAAATTCCAAAAAAATCTAAAAATTAAAAAAAATTCGAAAATATTTGTTATTAAAGATTATAAAAAATTATTTAAAAATTATTTAAAAAATTATTAAAAGGACCCTCGGAAAATACCCTTTTTTTTTCAGAAATGCTGACATGGATCAACGACCCAGAGTCAGACCTAGGTGACCATGAGACAGGGATCAGTACCTATGACCTTGACCTTTGACCTTGAAAATACAGAAATTCTAAAAAATTTAAAACGAAAAATTTAATTAAAATTCGTTTAAAAAATTATAAAATCGATTTAAAAATGTATAAATATTTATCATTAAAAAATTAATTTAAAAACTTTTAAAAACATTTTTTTATAATATTTTATCTTAAAAATCTCTTAATTAAAAAGTCTTTAACCCCGGCAGCCATTTTCCCTGTTTCGCTTGAAATTTCCCTTTTTCCTTAAAAAATGTAATTTAAAAACTTACATTTCCTGAGATCTCCCCGCCAAACCACCAATTACTCACCTCTGTTCGAATCCAGCAGACGACTGACTCCCTCGCCTCCACTCCCCTCACATATACTCATTCCACCATCTTGAGTTTTTCGTTCATTTGCTTACATGCTTCTGGTAGAGGCCATCTTTGTTTGTATGTTACTGGAGGCCAACATTGTTATTTTTCGTTTGTCATTTGTTTACATGATACTGGTGGCAACCATCTTTGTTTATATGTTACTGGAGGCCGCCATTGTTGTTTTTCGTTTGTCATTTGTTTTTACATTACTCGAGGACACCATCTTGGTAGGCAACCGCTATCTTTGCAATTTTCCATCCTATTTTTTTTAAAATACTTTTTTTTTTCGAATAAATGCTATAGATACATGCATATACATTACTGACTACATGTTTAATTGAATAAATATTTAAAAAACATATTGTTGTTATTAAAACTTAAAGGAAAACAGGAGGATACGACTCACGACAATTAAGAAAAACTAACAATTTTACTATAATTATTTATTATTTTGTAAATACATTTTCATAAGAAAGCACATCATCACATCATCTGATATAACCCCCATCCTTAAGTTCTCTTATGATCGAAACCATCTCTGTCATAGTTGAGTAATCCCCACATTGTTGCCTATCAAGCAAATATTTTAGTCTATCTACAAGTTTGTTGGGATCTTCGATAAACATAACGTCAGTATACTCGATGTCGTCTGTCCTCTCCACATCACTTGTCGAAGGAAACTCGTTGGGGAAATGTGCAGCACCGTCGAGGGAGTAATCATCGTCTTCAACACCATCACTGTCGTCTTAGTCATCATCAATGCTAGTTTTATGATCGTCTACACTTCCTGCTGCATCCTTAATATCAAGTTTACTTTTCCGTGTAGCAGGAGTTGCATATTCATCAGTATTTACATCTGATAACCGTTTATTTCGAAGTTTTCCGACTTCACACGAACATCTTGAAAGTGTACCTTCGGCTCAAACCGGACTGGATTGCACTCATTCCGACTTTAGCATTAACTACGGCGTCATTATAGTCTGCGGAAACGGTACCCGTAGATGTAGCAGGAGGTATTGATGGCAGAACTTGCTGGTTCCCAGTACACGAACTCTCGACAGACGATGAACTGATCGAACCCACTCCTTTACCTTCCCTATGTAGCAGACAGTTCTTAACGATCGTCAAAAATCCATATTCCTCTTTCCAGCACAAGGCACACATATCTTTGAAATCTGATATAGGCATGTCCGTATTAACATGATCATCGTCAACATTATGTAAATTCGTATCGTTCATGCCAAACAGCACCAACATGTTTGCATTGTCGCTAAGCAGTTGTTTGGGTATGCGCGAATAAGTCTGACCGAGGTACACACAGTCAACGTTCGCTTGTCAACCCATGCTAAAGTAGTCTTGAATGCAAGTTTGGTTCTCGCAGACAATGTCGTCGAAGACAAATATCGAGTTTCGCAGTGCTTCGCTCGGAGGTACGATGTCTTCATTATCGCTGCATGGGAATTAACCCACGGCATCCACAGCTTGCGGCACTCGTGCCAGTCGCTGGTATTTCGGTTGCTGAAGTGATTTTAAGTATAGGTTCAGTTCATCGTTGTCTGTCGAGAGTTCGTCTACTGGGAACCACCAAGTGATGGCATCAATACCTCCTGCTACATGTTACAATAATAATTTTTTATAAAATTTTAAATCGATTTTGTAATCTTTTAAAACCAGTTTTTCGTTATAAATTTTGGTCTTAAATTTTCTTTTTAACTTCTGCATTTTCAAGGTCAAAGTTCAAGCCCAAATGTCATAGGTTCTGATCCCTGTCTCCTGGTCACCTGGGTCTGAGCCTGGGTCGCTGATCCTTGTCAGCATTTCTGGAAAAAATGGGTCATTTTTGAAGCTCCTTTTAATAGTGTCTTACAAAATATTTAATTGTTTTTAATTTTAAAAAATTTGTGGGAAATTTTAATTTTTTTTTTTTTTAATTTTTTTGAGGATTTTTTGGTATTTTTTAAAGGTTTTTAGTGTTTTTTTGAGGTCGAAGGTCCTCGGGGTCTAGTTCAAAGTTCACACGGGTCAGGGTTAAAATGCCAATGACATCCAAAATGGCAGTCGGGTGACGTAATAATATGGCGGCTCCTCCGAATCCGAATCCGATTTCCCAATCCCTTGTCTCCAAGTCATCCAAATCCTACTACTTACATCATTCGGATTTGCGATAAGGCGTATACGGAAATTTTATCCCAACCCGTTAACGAATTATAACGCAAAAATATCACATTAAAATACGAGTAGCTATATTAAATTACCAATACCGTCCATGAATGACCCTTCCATTTGAAGTAGCAAAGTCAGAAACAGGAAAAAAGTTGGGAAAGCCCGTGATGGTTTATTTTGGTGGGGGGGGGGGGGGGAGAGTTAAAATTTTGCTTCACGTGACTAACTTAGCGCATATGCATAAGAAAGCTACAGGATATGAGATCTGAAAGATTTTAGGAGGCTCTGAGATATACTTAGCTCCATCAAGAAGCTTATATTTTTTAACCATACAGGAGCTTTATTCCTTTCAGGCACATTAAAATTTGCAGCTCCAGGTGTTACAAACACGAAATTTTTGATTAGTGCTGTACAGGCGACACAGCACTTATTTCGTTGTCACAACCAATGAACTTAATGCCCGGCCAATGATTAACTGGAAAAGTAGCATGGTTAAAAAATCAGCAATAAGGAAGACAAGGCCATCGGGGATTTATCCTTGCAGTGTAAAGTATTTAAAAAAATTAACACTCCTTTGCGTAAAGTTTTAAAAAATTGTAATTTTTACTGAGATATTGTTTGTAATTTTACAAATGCCTGTAACAGTACAAAGATATCTGCTGTAGAACTATTCGTTTGTGTAAAACTACAAGGGCTGTGTTTGTAATAGACCTCAAGAAATGTTTGTATTATACAGACCCGTATCCACGAGTTTCAGCAAAATGGCGGAAATTCGACAAAAATAAAATAATATTTAGCTGTTTGTGGAAAAACTATGAGTGATTTAAAGTTTAGTTGCGGGTAAAAATAAATATATTGCAAGTTTGAATAACGTAAAACACTTAAAACAATTCAAATACCCATAATAATACGATTGTTTCAATAAAACCTAGTACTTATTACCCATTAAATGTTTCTCGCAAAACAGAACTCTTAAATCAGCTCTCAAGACTCGTTGTTAAGAGCAGTCCGAATCTCTCACCTCAGCAACATATCTCTTAAAATGAAACTAGTATATTTTTCTTAATCAAATAACCTCATATTATTTTATGGGTGTTTGTAGCTATATTTGCTATAAAAAGAATTTTTAAGTTAGTAAATAAAATTGGTCTTCTGTTTAAGGTTGCAGGCTAATAACACAAGGGGTATGTATTCCAGTCCCCAAGTTGGTAAAGTGTGATTTTCTTTTTTTGCAATTTATATTTTGGAAAAAAAATGTTTAATTTATTCTCTATTATTAATTCATCGCATTTGTTTTCTGGAAAAAAAAAATTATGTACACTTTACAATAATGTAAGTTATCATACGGCTTGTATGATAATTTAAATTGCAATACTACACATCTAAGTTTTGCAGTTTTTACAAGAAAACGGTTTGCAGTTTTACAAAAAATGTCCTTGGCAACTGGGTTTCTAAGGTTTTTTCTTTTAAAAGCCAAAAAAAAAAAAAATTAGATTGTAGTGAACCGTGTACACTCAGTTTAAAAGCTGTTCACGTCAAAGTTAGCACCTATGAAACCAACCTTAGAAAAAGTCGTTGCCCCTGCCTTCATATACTTCAACGTACGCAATGAGTGACATGCGTCCGGTAAAGTTGGTAACGATGGAGGGGACAGTAGCTCCATATCTTAAGGTCGAACAAGAAGTGTTAGGTAACCATTTGTGATCATTTTAATTATTTATTCGCTTTCAATTTTTTTTAATGCACCAGTGTGTAAAAATTAGTAGATTTATAAAATGATTACTTTTAAAATAATTTCGCAGTTTCACTTGACCGACGAATGAGTAAAGTGATGAGGCCCATGGCAATGTTAATTTTACTTAAGGCGGAAGAATACACAATGTCCATACACGTAGATCTGACGCAAGGCTTTAAGTGCTCATTTTAGCGTGAACAGCCTATAAATGGGTTAACTCTAACCTTGATGAGGGCGCACCCATTCGCTGATCGACTGTTCGAGGTTCTGTGGACGCGCCCTGTATCTGATTGGTTACCGCGCGCTGCAGAAGGTTCCTATTCGTCTGGGCTGCCGGGTGGCACGTAAATTACCAGGTGCTGACTTGTGAATGGCGTCCCGACGTGTTGCTGGTTGGCGATGCCATTTTACTGGCACGTGCGGGTGAGGATGGTGGAACAGGCGCATTTTTTAACCTCGGTATACTTGAGTACAGTCTATTCGCGGTTTGTTCCATTTTCTTAATCAAACCTTTGAAACATCACCCCACTTATGACTTGAGAACTGAAAAATTTACGAGTTCAGTGACCTGCAGGCCAGACTCTACATTATTATGTACGCGTATGCCGATATCAACTTCGCATTGGTTGTTTGCCGTCACAGTGGGAGGCGACGACTGGGCCAGCCTTCTCTAGGAGGTGTCAAACATCGTGTGGACCAATTGTTTAAGTCATATAAACACATGTGTTTTGAATTCTTGCTTGTCTCAAAATGAATCCACGAATTCTTCATGTCTCTACTTATGACGTGTTTGGCTGTATCCTAAATATGTCCCGTAGGCCCTATCCCGAGAGCCCTATACGTGTGTTAACAAAATAGTGTATTTTTTTGGTTAAATTCGTATTTTACTTATACTTTATCTATAAGTTATAATATTTTTTATTTATAATTAGTATAAATAGAAACAGGGATAAAATAGGTGTGTTGGTATTGGCTAGTAACAAATATTTTAATGAGAACGGAAGGGGGAAGGCAGTTAGGTGACTCTAAACAGCGAGGTCTTCAGAGCCGACGAAGCTGAAGCGAGGTGACAATGGAGCAGCGTCGGAATGAAAGAGCGGGGAGAAACTGGAGATCCCCGAGAAAACCCGCCGACCAGCGGCACCGTCCACCACGATCCCCACTTGCGAGAATCCGGAAATGACCCGGCCGGGGATTCGCCTTGGAGGGAGGCGAGCAGTTTAACCGCTCAGCCACCTCGGGCCCAACAAATAGTTCTAATACAAAATGATATTACAGTGAGTGCGCACAAATGCGGCACTTTGTCCCTTCGGTGCAATTTTCTACAACCGGTTAATCTTTGTTCGCACGAGGCGGAGGGATATCCTGGAAGTAGAACTTTGGCAAGGCTTCAGAAAAGTTGAAAGTAGCCACGTGTTTGGAAGCGGTCTGTGACACGGACATACGGAACTGGCAAAACGCTGGGGGGACTCAAGTGAGACGCGTTGTGTGATACGTTAAGGTGATATTGCACCTTTTTTATTTGGTTATCTGAAAGTGCTTTCGAAAAGTTCCCCCTTAATGCAGTTATTTGTTGTCAAATCATTATAGTTTTCGAGATATAACACTCCAAAGTATTAATTTCCAGAATTCTGCAGCAAACTAGGCTTTGATACTAAATTTCTTTTTTTCCAATCAAATTGCATTTAATGCAATCTGTATGGTGTGCAGAACATACTGATTCAGATTGAGTGCGATTTATAACCAGGTGAGCGAGTATTGGCACTATGAATTTTCTTGAAAATACGGGTCAGATTTGTCGTAAATACATTTTTGTTCATTCGAGCGAAACTATTGACGTGCATTTAATAATATAGTTTAAACCACAAACAGTAGAGGAAGAGTTGTTTTTTATCCTCTCGTATCTTGTAACACAAATCCAGCATGCCGTACTTAGACCTTAATTCAATACTTTGAACCTGCCTATAATACACTTGTGTTCGAAACCTCTCTCAGATAACAAAATTAAAAAGAAATCACCTTAACCCTTTTAGACGAACTTTAATTTACGGTTCGGGTGTTGCAAACAAAAAATCCTATGATGCGTACTGTACTTAAGTCAACACAACACTTATTTCGCTGTCACTGGCAATGAGTCATAGGAAGAAACACCCGAATTTCGCGAAAAGATTTCACGACCAGTTGTATTTCATAACACTTAAGCTGAGATCCACGTTCGTGATTGGATGGTTTCCGTATTACGCGTCTTTAGGTGACTGACCCGCGAATCAAAGATGCACAGTATTGAAGTTTTCTAATCCTGATTGGCCAGTTAAGTAGGAGAAGATCTTCTCACCAAGACACGCCGCCAATAAGCAAAAGGAAACTTTTGGTATGACCGTCAGGTATTGAAGTCTAGCATGCCCGGAAATCTTTTCGCGAAATTCGGGTGTCCCTAGTTATAGGCTATATGTTAGGCTACAATTGTATGAATCAATATGACCTACACCAGTAATATGGTTGGCGAATCATTCACACACAGGTAAGAGCGTTGGTCATTGAGCTTCGCAGTGTTCAATACAGACAAAAAATCACCTATAGGCCATTCACTGTAAAGTGAGCACTTTTTAAGGCTCTGCTAAATTTTTCCTTTCGGCCAATTTCTGTCTTTCTTCCACTTTTTAATATAAACGTTGCCATGAGACTAACAACTAGAGCTAGTACGTTCCATCACTTTCAAAAGTAATCGTTTGAGGCTGCAATGTAATACATTTTTAAGGGGCAAATGCACGTTGGGAGGGCCTTAAAAAGTGCTCACTTTACCGTTTACCGTGAATAGTCTATACACGTGCCTAATATACACAATTGTGTACACTTGGTCTAAATGGGTTCACATAGCTGAGGAATCCGCGGGCGTTCGTGAAAGAACAAGGGAGGGCTGAAGAAGCGGGGGTGTCGATGACCAATAAAAGTTTAGAGCGCGGGCGAGCAAGGTGCCGGCACAATGGCGGCCTTATTACCGGCCGGGCAGATCGCCGAGATGGTTATCTCGGACGAGGGCCTCGCTCCCGTGCCCCGGCGCCATGTTTAATTGAGTTACTAATAGCGGCCGGCAGATGCCGGGCCGCCGATAGCCCCTGCAGTAAAACTCCTCAGGCCGTCCCGCCGCCATCGCCTGCCCAGTTGTTGACATTCTTTATTATCCCCGAGGCGCGTCAGTAGCTTTTTATTGGGAGGGGGGGGGGACGATATCTTCAGGCCCTGTTGTTCCTCTCAGTCCCCCTTCCAAACCCCGCCGCGTGTTTTAATTACCAGCCGAGTGCCCAGGTCGGCCGGAAGGGCGCCCTAAAACGATGTTGGTTTTCCTTCTAAAGCGGGATGCCAAACTATTCCTCCCCCAATACAAAACCCTAGCCTACTTTCCTCACCCCACACTTACTCACTTTCTTGGAGCGCTTCGCCTTACCTGTGTGAGGAAACTATTTCCGCGAGCGACTACCAGACGCTAAGATGCAAGAATAGCAGTCTGCATCAGGAGCAACCGTATTGGAAAAAAAAAAAAAGAGTGCAATCTTCTTAGTAGTATGAAAAGGAGAGATCCAGGCCAGGGATTTAGAGCTGGGGAACCGGGACGCCTCAGCCGCCATCTTGAGTGACGTCATTTCGAACAGAAAATCTGTTTTTTTTCGCACAGAAAACGTTCATAGTCGGCGCAAATGACTGCAAAACCGTCCAAATTCCGCACAATAAGAATGTTTTTCGCACACTTTCACTCACCGAATGTGCCCTTGCAAAATACGACGGGCTATTTGTGGAATGTAGCTGGCAGTTTGCACAATGTGGCGGAATCGTGCGGAAATAGAGAAATAGCCAGCAAATTTGTGCAAGACTGAAAAACCTATATCTACTTATAAGCATAGTTGGCTATAATTCCCTAACCATTGAAGATATAGTTGTCAAATTCATTACATAATCATTACTCCAGAGAACGAGAACCTTCACGAAGTAAAGTATGCCCTATGTCTACTTATAAGTAGAGACATGAACAATCTGCGAATTTAACAACCTGCAGGCTAGACTCTACAGCATTATGTACACATACGCCGATATTAACTGCACATTGGTTGTCTGCTGTCAGTGGAAGGCGACAATTGGGCCAGTGTTCTCCAGGAGGTGTTAAACACCATGTAGACCAATGGCTATAGTTATATAAACACAAGTGTTTTGAATTCTAGCTTGCCTCAGAATGAATCTACGAATTCCGGAGGTCTCTACTTATAAGCATAGTCAGTAAAAATTTTTAATTTCTAAATGGTGGCCAAAGGCCAAGGTCAAGGTTGTATGACATCATCCAAGGTCAGGTCAAGGTCAAGGTCGCATGATGGTTTCGATGTCCTCGCACATTCCATTGTTGCACAGCTCCTTCTCGCTCACTGGTAGTGGCAGCAGTGGCTTTTGTCAATGATTCACATGTTCCGTTGTTGCACAGCTCTTCCTCACTCATTGTGAGTAGGGGTGAATCACATCATCGGAAGGAGCATTCAGCTGATGAGACGTTTGTCACAAACAGGTTGATTTATTATTTATTCCCTTGGGAACTAACGAAGGATAAAGCCATCCGAGAGAGATGTGTACCTGGGGCAAGAGCAGCTGAAGTCGTTGACGAGGTTGTAACAGGTAACATCGTTCTGACATGGATGCCGCAGTTCTGTCTCTGGGAGCTCTTGGTGCAGTGGCAGAGGTAGAAGCCAATGCATTTTCGGACTGGTCGATCTCCTCTCGGTAGTAGGAGCCATCCTGGCAGTGGTAACTGTTGCCGATGTCCTCACAGAAGACACTTCAGTTCGATGTATGGGGATGCGAGGTCGATAGACATGAATTCCAAAGTTTGAGTAGGTATGGGCTGGCCTACTTAATTGGCATTCAGACTTCATACTTACAAATAATTATGTGCATATATAGTATTTCAAACGAAATGCTATTTACCCTGTCTTGTATAACTGCAATCTTCTCGTACAGTTAAGTTGTTGAGTGACTCGGTCGGTGTGCCACCCTGGAGCCTGTCTCGACTCTCGACTAGTGTATGTACCATCCCTTCGACTAGTGGAAACCTGCACGATGCCTACACCATCGGTCGACCACCTGGCTAACTTTCAGATTCATGAGTTGATAGTTAGTTGACCGTACAGGGTTGATGCATTCCACCACTAGTGCAGTGAGTGTTGGCTGTACTCTGAACTTGACGGTTTCATTCTGATCGGTTCGTCAGGAAAGCATTTGCTATTCTACCGTACTAGTCAAGAATGCTTTGTCTTGATTAGCACATGTAATATGCATTAGTTGGTAAGTGCTTATAACTAGTTTCGTATACATTTATTTGCAAGAGTATGTAGCAGTGATGACCTTGTCGCTCTGACTGCTTCTCTACTCTGTCATAGTATTTCTATTTTAGTCTAATGAGATGTACGTTAATCGATGCTCGCACATTTTGGGTTGTTTGGTAGTGGAATTCCTGTGCCTCTGTTCTGTAGCCAAACTCGGTCGGAGGATGTACATGGGAAAATCGTTTGTTATTTTGCCTTACTAAACCAAGGCTACCATGTTAGTTTTCAGATTCATGGTCTTGTGTAGTAACGACTGATGTGATGTACAGTGCTTGTCGCTTGTGCAATATGCATTGGTTGGTAGGTATTTATAGCAGTGTCGTCGTCTCTTGCATGACCACCGGGTTAAACATATACCATTACAAGTAGTGTAATGCGGCAAATTATCTCCGCTGGTAAATAGTGTACTGTACATGACACACAGTAGAATTTTTTTGTGAGGTTGGCCTTTGAGATTGTAAGCTAAATTGCTCCCACTGACGGACATTCCAGCTTATTTGTACCGAATTTCGCAACACAATAGCAACACTGATATCAGTATCATTATCAGTTTTATATGTTGCACAAAGTTACAACTCATGTGTTACGCTGATGCTGTTTATTGCGACATTTAGCCCTCACAGTCGAACCATAGGTACTGCTGCAGACCCTCTGTGCTTCCGTAACCAATGAGCCGCAGTCCTCATTGGTGGTTGGGTGCAAACATCGAGCATCTACATGGTGTATTTTGGCTTTCGGTCCTGTGTGACGACACGAGTGCTCCTAGCGAGCATCATCGGTAACGGAAACGTTGTTGGCGTCCCCCTCTGACAAGGGTAACGAAAATGGTCGAAGCCACCACGACTAGCAGATTATGGTTGTGTACTCTAGCGGTTTGTGAGTTATTAGGGCAGATTTTGGACATTTTCTGTGTAAAAAACCAGGTTTTCTGTGCGAAATGACGTCATTTAATATGGCGGCTGAGACAGCCTGGCTCCCCAGCCCCAAGTCCCTGGCCTGGATCCCCCATTTTCATACTACTCTTCTTGAATGTGAAGGTAGGCTTCCTCCACCGAATCTCCGTATTTAGTTTGTAAATATTTCAGACTCTCGGCAATTTCTTTTCAGCAAATATACAAAGTATTCGAATAGATCAATGAGGAAAAAACATAGTCTAATACGTAGACATAATGGATAAATCGAGAAGATTTTTTGAACCAACATATATTCTATAACACTGTAACTAGTGCATTCATTCATGATTGGATAAACAAAGGTTTGAGTCGGCTGAGTTTGTTTGCAGACCAATCACGAACGTTTTGCCTTATAGTATCAGAATCCTCATTGGCCCAGCGAAATGGGATAGTATCTTCATGCATGCATGACAGCCAATAAGTAAAGAAAACTGTCTGATATGTGTACAGTATGTTGAAGCTTGGCAAACAGTCAACATTTCCAGCTATAACAATCATCTCTACTAAAAGGCTGTTCGCTATAAAGTGAGCACTTTTAAAATCAACCTTAGATAAAAGTCACTGCTCCTATCTGCACATATTATAACGGGCTGCTACGAATACGACTTATGGTCATATCCGCACAAGAAGGGACTAGAGACGTAGCTGAAACGATAAGTTTTAATGGTAGAGCTTTTACTGTTACTGAGGGGGTTTATTTGTGTATGTTAGACATGTATAACAAGACACAATTACATGGTACTGTACTGTTTAACACTCGAGGGAGCTACAGTAATTGATATTAAATTATTGAAGTACAGTATAATGTTACTCACGCCACTTAACGACTAAAAAGGAGAGTCCCTACCTTGACATGATGACGGAGGCTGTTTCTAGAAGAGCGGCTACCGACGACCTGACACGCCCATAATGTGGCCTTCCCTGGCTGCTGGTCTGACGTGGAAAGACGTCAGGTCCTGCCTTATAGTGGCCAATATCGGTCCGTCGTGTACGCGTCCATGTCCCCGATCGCTGGCTAGTGGAGGGAGTTTTTGCAAACGGCCTCGCCTGGTGGTTGCTGCAATAAGTTTTCGCAATTTCTGGCGTCCTGATTTACTGGAAGTGTTATGTTCATCTGGGGACGTTAATTTAAAGCCCTCTTCATACAATCCTAACAGGGCGCACCGGATAATATAGACTGCGCCCCCGTAAAGTTGGTAACGGTGGAGGATAAAAATGTTTAGGTAACCATTTGTGATAACTTAAATGATTTCTTTCGCTCTTATCTCACAATGCTAAATATACGGGAATTATTTTTAAACGCGTCACGGCGCAGTAACTCTAGTGTGCTACCCGTGACGTCAGAAATATTCCAAGTCCACAACCTCCTTGAAGAAATCAAAATTCAATAACGCCAAAACCAGTCAACCGAGTTCGGTGAACCAAACTGTTCTGGAGGAAGAACACACAACGTGAGTACAAATCGATCTTAAACAGGGCTTAAAAAATTGCTCAGTTTACCATGAATAACCTATATAATACAGTAGATTGGTGCAAATGTCTGCTGGCTACGACATTTTGCTTTTGTAAATGATACTGGTTTTACAAATAGAGATTTTCTGATATGTTTACCAGCAATCCATAGTTATTTCTTTCAAATGCAAAAACATTTCCCACTGAAGCTTCACAAACAGCACTAAAGTAACAATTTTATATATTATATAATAATGACTAATATTTACATCTATAATAGGTCTACTTGATTTCAAAACAGTGCTATAATCTTTTACAAGAAATTTTCTTCTGTGCTTGGTGTTCACACTTTCTTTATTACTCTTGGGTTTGAAACCTTTGTACTATACTCACTTTCACAACTTGCCTTAAAAATAAATTTCGGCATCACAAAACGTTCTCGGGGTCGCAGTGGTGTAGCTGTTACGACAATCGCCTCACACCAAAAAGAAACCGAGGTCGTTTCCCTACGTGGTCACTTCTGGATTCTCACTAGTGGTAATCGTGCCGGAAGATGCAGCTGGTCAGCGGGTTTCCTCGGGGGTCTCCCGTTTTCCCCCGCCCCCGCATTCTGGCGCTGCTCCGTATTCACCTCGCCGTTAAGAGCAACCTTGACCCCCTCCAATCCCTACAAAACATTTTCCTTTCCTTCTCCACAATGTTATATTATCAAATAACTGGTTTTTATCACACGCAATAAACCTATTCGTGTCGAATTCATCTAAACAACACAGTGCAAAGGAACAAATAGTTGCTATAGCTATAAATATGACATCCTGAATGTGTGCCACTCGGCCCATTTCGAGTGGGGCGGAGACGTTTGAGAGCTGATGAGGCGGTGAAACGAGGTGAGTATGGAATGCAATGATGGGGGAAACGGGAAATCCCTGATGAAACCTGCTGACCAGCGGCATTGTCCGGCACTATTACGCCGTGCGAAAATCCGGGAGCGACCCCGCAGGGAATAGAACCTGGTTCGCCTTGCCGGGAGGCGAGCTTCCTTACCCGCTATCCTCGGCCCCGAGGAAAGTTTTCAGATTCCTGAGTTTTTCTAAGGAAAATTGTGACCGTGAGTATAGTACAAAGGTACAAAACTCGCGAGTTATAAATAAAGTGTGAAAATCAGGTATGAAAGAAAGGTACTCGGAGAAGATGACAGTTCCGCAAAAAAACACGTATTATAGGGGTAAGTATTATAAATAAATAGGGTTTATAGTGATGTATGTAATACTTCATTGTGAATTAATTGCATTTGAAAGCTATTCGCAGAAGTTATTATGGAGTGAATATAAATATCAGAAAATCTCGGTTGTCTGAAAACAGTTTCATTTACAAAAGAAGATATCGTACCCAGCAGATTTTTGCGCCAATATACCGTATTATAGGCTATTCACGGTAAAGTGAGCACTTTTGAAAGTCCTCTCATTAGGAAAAATAGTCAATAAATATGTTTTATTTTAGCCTCAGACGTTAACTTTTGAGTGTGATGTAATCTACAGACTGTGCTTATTACTTACATGGCAATATTTATTTCAAAACGTCATTAAAGGATTACAAATTACAATAAAAAAGTACCTAGGGTCTCAAAAGTGTTCACTTTACTGTGAACAGCCTATAGAATATTTTTCTATCAGTGGTCTGTACGAGTGTCTACATATGTATATTCGTCTAAAGAACCTGTCGTAAGTGAAAAAATTTTTATAAATAATACGGAGATTCGGTGAATGTTTGTGTTGATTCAGAATTGTTGATAAGGGAAGATCTTTTATGTGTATCAGATCTGTTCTCGCATTTGGAACCGGCACGCAGAATTAACCCGTAGCAGTGTTTGAAATAACTTACACTTCATAATTTCACAACGCCTACACAGCTCGGATTTTACATGCTTGTATGAGGGAAGTTTCATTATGTTCATCCACAGGATGTGTAATCGCATGACCACCGGTTTTTTGAAAAAAAATATTTCACCGATAAAAATACGAAGAAAAAAGTAAGAGCCACAACCAAACATGGCGAAGGCTTTTACGTTTCGTTGACGCACCGTATCAATGTAAGGTCATCGTTTGAAAGCCCTCGCCATACGTTATTCTCTTTACGGCTATACCTAGAATGTGAGTGGCGGTCGTAAAGGCGAGAAAACATTTGATTTCCCGCGTGCAGGTCTGTTTTTATCTCTCCTTCGTCATTCACGTAAATCATCCTCAAACTGGCAATGGTTCTGCACGCATCGCTTTCCCAAGCCAGAACTTCCAGCTAAGGCTGTGAAAAGTATCGACGTGTCAAAGCCAGCACTAACATCTGTTTGGATGCAGCAAAAACTACACGTTTCCACAAAAGTCACATCGACAACTTCGTTGACTTTGAGGAGATCGACAACGACGTTGAGCCTGATTACACGTAAGTTTTGAAGTTCATTATTCCGGCCCTACGATACATGTTAACAAATACCATTACAACGTGAAAGAGTACTTAGAAAATGCCAAGCACTTTCCACCTTTTTCAAAAGAAAAGTGTCCATACACGTGACATCGACATTAATGACAACACTTACTTTATAGTCACGCGTCAACACCATGCATAGATTTTGACACTATATATGCACTAATTTGCAAAAAAAAAATTGATCACACTGAACAAATCGTGTAAGAGCAGTATAATCACAGCCCGACGTATGTCCCCCTTGCGTTTAATGAGATTTACTTGCGCGGATGCGGCACTAGCGGGCATACAAGTCACTCCTTCATTCTCAGCTACGCGAAAAGATTCCAATACCAGATGTACTCTAAAACATTTTATTTCATACGCATATTCGTGTTTGGATGATTTTAAACGTCACGTGCCTCAAGTGTATGTTCGCGAATCACGGTCGTTCTGTATTACAGTACTTTGATACGATTGGCCTATTCAAATAAGAACACGTCTTCTCACGTAGACTCCTGGCCAATAACCAAAGGAAGTTGTGGTTGTGGACGAAGGATATTGACGTCTAGCACGACCATAAATATTTTCGCGAAAAACACCTTCCCCTACGAATAAGTCCCTAGTAGAAGCGTGAGTCCCAGAGCCAAGTTCATTGAAGATGCAGTATTTTCCGACGGCGCATTCGATAAGCCTTTAACAAGATGGGTGAGATTGAGAGAGACTGCGTCGTCGGCCTCCGAGAGGCAGGGTGGCCGTTTCGGCACATTTCTCGCCTCTTGAACTATAATGCCTTCAATATGAGTAGGGACAGGTGTTTTTCGCGAAAATTTTTATGGTCATGCTAGACTTTAATATCCTTCGTCTACAATCACAACTTCCTTTGTGTAGTGGCCAGGTGTCTACATGAGAAGATGTGTTATTATTTGACTGAGCCAATCGTATCAATGTACTCCGATACTGAACGTCCGTGATTCGCGGACAGACACTTGAGACACGTGACAATTAGAAACACCCAACTACGAATGTGCTTGCGAACTAAAGTGTTTTGGAGTTCACCTGGTCCTGAAATATTTTCGCGAAAACCACCTGTCTCTAAATATGAGTCGGTGTTGGAAGCAGTGCGAATAGGAGGGTACACACGCCCGTCGAGAAAGCTCGGGTCGACCCCAGCTGATCACCAGCATGGAGGATCGTTCCATCGTGCGACAGGCTGTAAGCACTCCACAGGCGTCGCTGAACGCCATCCAGGGCACGTGACGGCAGCTGAGGATAAGCCTGTATCCACCAGTGTCATATCCAGGCGGCTAGCAGAGCGGGGTCTGTCGTCGTCTGCCATTACGGCCATCAGAGCGGGGTCTGTCGTCGTCTGCTCTCCGAGCTCGCGTGACCTTCAGTTCGGAACGGGCAGTATGGCAGCTGGGAGTGACCTCGCCGGGAATCGAAACCTGTTCACCTAGGTGGGAGGCGAGTGGTCTAACCACTAAACCACCGCGGCCCCCTCTGAAGTTCGTGGTACAAGCGATGCTCCGCCTCTGTATTCTTAACACTCCAAATCTGAATCAGTGAGAATTTCTGTGTTTCAGTCATTCAAAAGTATCTGACTGATTCAACAGTTACTTCAGTGAATAAAACTGATGAATCGGGGGGGAAATCGCTGTTTTCCTTCACTTATTGATTAAGTGAAATTTTTCACTAATTCTTCGGTCATTTTTTTCACTGTTTACTCAGTGATATATTTTTGACTTATGCATCATTTAAACAGCGTGTAAGAATGGCTCACAAACCATGTTTAAAATTGGCCGTTAAATAACGTGTATCAGGAAAAATAACGAGTAAACTAATAAAATCTATACAAAATACTTTCTAAAATGTGTTCGTCTTTCAAAACGCCATTTGATGAGGTTATAGAAACACGCAGCCTTTCATTCTGTTTTTGCATCTTTCATTCTGTTTTTGCACCTTTCATTTCGTTTCCATGTAATAATCACAGCGCTTTGAAGGCGATGAAGAGAGTGCACCCATAAATACTATGCGTTTTAACAATCCTAACGGTTAACGGTACCAATTAAACCAAAAACGAGAAGTAAGAGCATATAATTTAAATCTTCACGATTTCGGGGTAAAAGCATAAGACATATTTTTCTCGCATTATTTCAACTTGGCGTGGTAGCGCAGATGGTACTGTATCGGCCTAGGGTCGACTGGTTTGTGAGTTCAGTCCTGGCCTACTCCGAAAACGTTGTACTTCTTAAAATCACGGTAAATTGCGCAAAATAAATAGTAAGCAATCGTAAATATGTTTATATATAGTAATTATTTGCCTACATTCAATAAAAACAATATTTAATTTGCTACTGTAGTCGGCCATCACTTATTCAATCAGTGAAATAATTTCACGTCACTAATTCAAACAGTGAAATTTTTCACTGAAACAATCAGTGGTTTTCCACTGATTCTAAGTGGAACCATTTTCACTGATTAGAGTTGTTGAATTTTACTGCGAATCAGTGGTTTCCGCTGATTCGAATTTAGGGTGAAGTACCTTGCAGTTGAGGACATACGCAGAAGACTTAACAACGGGCTGTTTCATCTAGAGGCTATGAGTTGCAATGCCAAGCGTGTTCATAGCTGGCGTCCCGACGCCGTGGCGTCCCGGAATGCGGCTCTGGGGAAGGTGAAGAAGGGAAAGGGTTGGCTGGCAGGGTTTGGGGGAGGGTCGCGCGCCGGCTGAAGGAATGCCGCGGCCGATTGATCTCCTGTAATTAGCCCCCTCAATCACGTGGTGCAGGCCGCAGGTGGGCGTGTCCTGACCCCTCACCTATTCACCCACACTCGCAACATGGCGGCGGCGCGCCGCATAATTTAGCTGTAGTCACGGGCATCGCTTACAGCGCCCATTAATACCCCGCCGCGCTGCGTCGTGCGAGGCTGCACGGCAGGGTCGGCGTGGATCGCCCGCTGACGGGCGACGACAGCCCGCCACTCTACAACAACATACATCTTTGCCGAGCGCACTGGCTCTTTGGTATCATACTGTACTTGCATTTGGAAGGACTCAGATTACATTCCCGGCCTGGCTATCCTAGGATTGGATTTGGATTGGAAAGGGCTAGGGCCACTGATCTTTCGCGAATAAATCGGAGCTCACAGTAGACTTCAATACTATAAAAACACTTCGACTGTTGTCATAACTCCATTGGCTGCTGGTGTCGTTCCCGCATTTGACCGAGCCACTCAGGATTCCGTATGTCCGACACTGTACTTTCGTGATTCGTGACCAAACAGTTAACACGAACCAGAAGATGCGTCAGCCAATCAAAAAAAACTGGACGACCCCAAAGTGCTCTGAACTGTATCTAGTCTCGAAATATTTTCGCGAAATATCACTGCCCTTAGAAAAAGCTTATTGACGTCTCTCGGTATTATGCCTGAAGAATTATCAAGGTACGGCTTACAAACTAGCGTATGACCTAACTTAAACTGACACCCATGCTTTAAGCTGGAATTCGAACCCAAAACATCCCGTATTCCAGACGGGCGGCGCACCAACCGACTGTGCCACGGGAGATCGGCCTGGCTATCCTTATTTGGGTTTCCCGAAATCACTCCTTAGATATTACGGGTCATGGCCTATTCGTTTCTCCCCTCCTACTTCTCTGCTTAACTTGCTCCGTCTCCATTGGCCTGTTGCTGACGAGACGTTAGGGGCCGCGGTGGTGAAGTGGTTTGAATACTCGGCCGCCACCTAGGCGAACCGGGTTAGATTCCCGACGGGGTCCCTCCCGGATATTCGCGTGTGCGAATCATGCTAGAGGATACCGCTGGTCGACGGGTTTTAGCACGGATCTTCCGCCCCCCTCCCCCTTTTTTTTGGCAAGCGCCGTTTCTAACTCGCCTCACTTCAGCCTTATAGTCTCCCAAGACCTCGATGTTAAGAGCACTCTAAATTCGAATCAGTGGAAAACCACTGAATCAGTGAAATTCAACTACTCTAATAAGTGAAAATGGCTCCACTTAGAATCAGTGGAGAACCACTGAGGGTTTCCGTGAAAAAAATGTACTTATTTAATTAGTGACGTTAAGCCATTTCACTGATTGGATAAGTGATGGCCGATTGCAGTGGCGAATTAGAAATAGTTTTGATTGAATTTAAGTAAATAATTACATGAAATAAACATTTTTGTGATAGCTTAGTATTTATATTGCGCAATGCAACGTAATTTAAAAAAGTAAGAAAGTTCCTCAGGCCGGAATCAAACTCAGATATTCCTCGCAATCATCTCTTAGTCCGTTAACTTACCATCTGCCGCCACGAAGTCAAGAACAATAGTGAGACGAAAACATACATCTTGTATTATTAATAAAATGGTGAAAATTTAAATTGTATTTCCTTATTTTTCGTTTTTGGTTTAATTGGTACCGTAAATATTGTTAAAACTAATAGTATATATGAGTGCACTCTCTTCACCAAATTATATGTAGTTTAAACCTTCAAACAGAGCGCTGTGATAATTACGTGATAACATAATGAAAGACGTAAAAACGGAATGAATGGCTGAATGTTCATATTACCTCGTAAAATTGTGTATTGAAAGACGAAACACTATATAGAACGTATCTTGTATTGGTATTATTAGTTAGTAGTAGGGCCGGGGAGATTATAACTCAAAGGGGATGACGCCTTTTTTGATTGACCTAATTAATTTGATATCAAATTGAAATCAAAAGGTTAATTAAATTGATTTAATGAGTTAAACAAATTGAAAAAGGTTGATAGAAAGGGTTAAATGATTCAAAGTGTTGACTTTTATTGAAAGGGTTAAATGTTTTGAAAGCATTATTAATTCTTTTGGGTTTCGTAGAAGAGTGTACTAAGGGTAAATTTTATTATTTTCTTTCTTTCTTTTTGTGAGGGGCTCTGGTACATCCTCACCCTGTGAGCTCTGGCACTCGATAGGTGTGATGTGTTGGGGACAGGGTACATATGTGTAGAGTTTTGTGCGAGAGAAGCCTATGTGTAAGTTTTTTGAGTTGGTAGTGATATTGCTCGTAGACGGTGTTGGTAGATAGACGATTTTGAAAGATAGTATTATTTCGAACGCAATTAAAGATTAGAGAATTTCAGAGTGTTTAAACGAGTTATATTTATGATTAAAAACACAAGAGAGATAAGTGTACCGAACGATCACAACCACATGAACAACAAGTGCAATTACATGACTCTCTAGAGTTTCTTGACCATAAAGAGATAAATTAGTCTACCCAGACCTGTATGCTAGCAATATAATTTACCCGAGAGAAGTATAGCTAACAAACACAACTACATGACTATCACAACTACATGAGTGTGCAGTACGAAATTAATTAACGAAGCAAAAAATATATCTATAAATTAAAAAGCTAACGAACACAATAACAAGATATATGACATTTTTGAAGCCTCTCGCACATACCTTACACGTCCGTCTGCCTGTGAGACTGGTGAGGAACTTTAGAAACTTAATCCACATATAGAAACAAATGAATTGATTAACATGCCTAAAAAAAAGAAATATTTTAAATACGTCCATTCGCTCAGTGAAGCTCTGTTTAGTTATAGACTGAGGTGAAAAACTCGGTAATTTTAAACCAAACGAATGTTTCCAAATAAAATATACTATCACATAATGAAATCGCACCTCCCCCAAAACACATCCGTCTGCCTCGCAGGTCAGTCAATCAATGACTGGATCGTATAACGTATGCCAACTTACATACGTGGAGCATGCGGGCGAGTTAAAATTGCGGCAAAGAACTCTGAATACGATTGACTGAAAGATTTTCACACTACTCCCATGCATCCTGAATTATATATAGAAAAAATGCATCCTTACCAAGCACTGCGTGTAATTTAATTAGCGAATCACACACAATGATTTAGCTCTTCCAGTTAACATGGACACACATAGATTTCCAAACTAGCATTTTGAATTTCAAACAGACACAATAGAAATGCATGTAATGAAATCGTACAAGGAGCTCTCCCAAAACTCATCCATCCACCTCGGAGGTCAGTCAATGAATGACTGTATTGTATGACGGGCGCCTGCTGAACCTATTTCCCTACCAAGCTACTATTAACGACTAGATTTCTCTATTTATCCTACAAGTACATGAATGTATAAAAGTGAATTATATGAAAACAATGGACATACTACAAATTTTTTTCCGTCAAGTCTGTGATAGTCACGGCACTTGGTAACTAAAATGCGATTTTAAAATGCTACGAAGTTCCATCTACAGAACACATAAATGGGGTTTACACGATAAACACACTATCACATGGTAAATAAAACACATATAATATATTTCACACTATAGTATATGAAGACTGTGAACGATATGTGAACCCCGGAACATATAATATCGCTTAAGGAGAATCACAGCTATCACACTCCGAAGGCCGGTGAATTCGAGAGTTCCAGTATCGCGTCTATGCAGTGTGAGGGTTAGCGAATCAATAAGATAGCAGGAGCCCTTGAGAATTGTCCACATGGCTCCTGGCCAAGGTCAACCACCGCCCTTCCTTTACACTAACCAAGAACGCATTTTTTGTCAGAGATATGCTTACCCTCTGAGTCCCGACCCCCTCCAACCCAAAGTTAATTTTTGTTGTTTCCAAAGTTACGGGCCACACACCCTGGTATCGATTAAATGCTGCAAGAACCTGTTTAGCAGCAAACAACTCCTCCGCCTACACTGCCCAAGAATTGCCCCTTCCAATGTCGCACTTCGTAAAACCCACCCTCATGGTCAGAAATCGTTTTTTTTGGATGACAGCTTCTGTTCACGGAGAGCGCTTCACCCTCGCTGTCGATTCAAGGCCAAACACCTCCTACCCTTACAACAATCAATTTTTCGGATGTCTCGTAAACTGGCCACCCCATACATGCCCAGCCCTTTACCTAACACCCCCCCCCCCTGCCGCAATGCTGCCACAGCAATGAACGGAGGCTTACTTCAAGAGGAAAGCATCTAGGGAGGCAGCAGCGGATTTTGAACTTACCTGGGCTAGCTCCCTGCCCTTCTCCCCTCTCCCATCACCCACTCCTCCTTACAAACTACTATTTTTGCTCGAACAATGAGGCTTCCTCGAATTTTTCGAGATGCAAGAGCCTGGTGTATTCCCAGTGAAGTAAAAATCAGTTCACAAGTTCTGTCAGTAAAACGTTATTTTCCTCATCACTATGAAATATGTTGCAAATGTATCTAAACACCCAATAAATTCGATTAAAAGCATATAAACCATTTTCCAGTAAACTTTATTCCATTTTCCAGTTAACTTTATTCCCGTAACCAGCACGCTTTTAACTAATAAATGATTGATTTTCATACCAACACGCTTACAAGACATATTTTTTTTTGTAAGTAATGACAAACATGCATCTTTCCACTTACACAAGTTTTAACTATTACAATGTAAGCAAATAATCAAGTTAAACTTAATTTTCAGACATTTAAAATGTATGTTAAACAAACTTGTCCAAAATGTTTTGAAATATTATGTGCGAATTTTTACGTGTAGTTTTCCCACTTCTGAATTTCTAACATATTTATTTTAAAAATACTACTTTTTCTACTTGAAATTACTGAAATAGCACGAATGAAGGTTAAAATGACTGATACCGAAACTCAAATCTGTTAAATTTCACAATATTTCAACTGATTTTCCTAACAGCACAAATTTAACATAAATTTAAAGGAAAATGGCAACCATTTTGAATCTGTTTACTATATAAGGAGGGATAAATTAGTTTTTCTGATTTTGTGTAAAGTATGGCTGTGTTTTTCACGACCAGACGTTGTTGTGTTTATTCTTCAGCTGTAACAGTTGTAATCTTGTTGCTGTGAGAAATATATTTTTATTTTAAAGGTTTCTTGAACTCTCCAATTTGTAGGACAGCAGAGAAGCATTGTTGTGTGATATTAAGGGTTCTTTCTACCTGGCCCTGAAAAGGTTTTTGTGTATAATTTTCACTTTTGTTAAATTTCTTAGGGTTCTTGACCAGCGGCCCGGCAAAATTTTCTCGAGAGATCCAAGTCTGTTCCTTCCATTTCAAAATTAATTAATTTAAACATGTTTGTTTCTCTCCAGCCTTTTATGTAAGTTCTCCTCCGCTCTTCAGAGTGTGTTTTAACAGAAATGTTAGTTTTTCTCCTTCATCAAGTTGACATCAACAAACTTGTACATTTTTTTTCGTGATAGTTAGCAAACCGGTACCCTGACTTCAAAATATGTTCAACTAAGTACCAAGAATATTTAAAATATTTAATATACAAGTAATTATGACTCATCCAATTATTCACATAGTAGTGACACAAGGTAAATAATCAAACTATTAAATAACAAGTCACAACAATTAATTTCACTATATAAAAATCATAAAAAATAGTTAACATTCGTAAAACAAATTCTTTATATATTCACATCAAACATCTTAATATCGTAAACTTTAAATAAATTACTATTGAAAACCTCATAAACTTTAAAATATAATGCTACCTCAAGTTACATCACAAATAATACAATTAATTACAAATCTTTATCAAAATGTTAGCACTGAAAGCCATCCAAGCTTTTTAACCAAATCATCATCTTGCATCATAAAACTGCAAAAAATCATAACATCTCCTTTTACAACTAAAAAATCATTAAACCTTTTTTATCATTACATGTGTAAGCCATCCAAGCTTTTTTGTTTACCAAAACACCATATTATATCATAAAACTGCAAAAAAATCATACTTTCTCCTATTATGGCTGAAAACACTCTCAAACATTTTATGATTGAAACAATAAAGTTTATAAAACTTTCCAACATTTTACATAATAAATCATTAACTTCCTTAGTGAATTGTTAAACTTTTTAATGAATTGAATGACGTGTCTTTAAAATCGCAAAACAAATCTTTATAATCATTAAACTTTTTAACAAATTGAATTACATGTCTTCAAAATTGTAAAACAAATCTTTCGAATCGTTAAACTTTTTAACAAATTTAATTATATGTCTTTAAAATCATAAAACAAGTCTTTATAATCGTAAAATTTTTTAATAAACTGAATTATATGTCTTTAAAATCGTTAAAGAAGTCTTTAGAAACACTCAACTTTTTAACAAACTGAATTATATGTCTTTAAAATAGTTAAACAAGTCTTTAGAATGCGAAAGAAATTTCATAAACATTTTAATCAATCATTAAAACTTGAAAGAACTTTTCTTAAAATCATTCAAACTTTTTAACAAACTGAATCATGTTTATTTAAAATCGTTCCAACTTTATACTTTCAATGATTAAAACTGTAAAAACTCCTCAGCCTGTTACCAGTGAAAAATCATTAAATTTACTAAAAAGAAATTACATATCATCATATTACACCTGAAAACTATGTCACAATATCACATTTGAATATACTTACAATTGTAACCATATATATATAATATATATAATTATTTTACATCAGAAAACATCACTGTAAGTTCGAATTATTTCCATTAAAATTTCTGTTTGGAGTTAAGAGATAATCTGAATTTTCGTTTCTTTACAGGAACATGTGTTGGTGGTGGTGATATTGGTGATGATATATGAGTATAAATAATTTACTGTGGTGATGGTATATAGGAGGAGGGGGTGAAATTAATTTATTCTGTCATGATGGTAAACTTGACTCAGGTGAAATCACAAAATTGAACTCTAAAAACTCTTCCATTTCTTGATATAATTGGTTTTTGGACATATATTCCCACGAATTTTTGAGGTTAAATCTAGTCGTGTGCAACACAAACACATTGTTGGTTTTTGTATACGTGCCTCACTTGACCTGATAACTGATGATATATCTAGAGGTTCCGATCTCGAAATTGTTGATGTCGAAAGCATTGATGTTGAAGACGGTGAGGTCGATGCTGCAGTCGACATTGCAGACCTCAATGCAGCAGGCATTGCTGTAGACCTCAATGCAGCAGGCGATGTTGCAGACCTCCATGCCTCAGGCATCGCTGTAGCTCTCAACGTTGTTGCAGACCTCGATGCTGCAGACGGTATTGCAGACCTCGATGTGGAAGGAATGACTGTAGGTCTCGTTAGTGCAGCTTTCAATATACTTGGTTTCGAGATCGAAGGCGTCACTGCGGCATTCGTACCTGTAACTGTTTTTAATGTTGAAAGTGTTGACAAGAGCAACGGCTGTAGAGTAGATCCACTTTCTCTGTCATCATCCAAAAAATCGAATAAATTTTTTGCTAAAGCATCTGGTCCGTTAAATACATCATTAAAATAATACCATTTAAAATCCGTAAGTTCTTTGCTAAAATCTTGGGTAGATAAGCCAAGAAAATAATCTTCATACAAGCACGACATGCTAAGGTGAACCGAACTAACAAACAACTGGAAATAGTGAAAGGGGGCGTAGATGCTAAAGCCCTATTTATATAAAGAAATTAATTCCCCGGTAAGCATTCCAGAAGCCTGATTTCTCCCCTCCAACCAGAAGTCAGAAGTTTAAACACCCCTAACTTTCAAATATCTTAAAGCCAACACCCCAAACTCTGAGACAAACGAACGTCTTTGCTAAGTTTCTTTCCTCGAAGAAATGAATAATATTTATTTATCACTAAAATAACTTCTGCTTCATAACAAATAAATTTTATTTAATAATCAATTAAAATCATAAATGCAGTCAATAAAGTGATGTATAATTTATAGAAAAAAAACAAAAATACATAATTACCATTCACACTTATTTTCCATATTTAAACTGCTCTTAGATTACTTTAATCTTTTAAATGTATTATTCGAAACTTAAATGAAATTACTTTAATAGAATGAAGTATTATGTTTTCGTATATTATGACATCCAATATTTCTTCAAACCTTAAATTTTTTTTTTTATATTTTTATTCAAAATATATCTTATCTTAAAAAAAAAATGTTACGCTATACTATCTATTTTTAGTGTATGGGTTCCCTTTTCTTATCCTATATATTGTTAATTATATTTTCGCTAAACATATATAGATATTTTTTTCCTTTAATGTGTCCAAAGATGTTTCAATCTGCTTAAATTCTATTTAATAAGATATTTTTTTATATTTTGGTATAGGTTACTGTGTGTGGGAAGTAAAAGAAGTTTCATAATATTTGTTCATTTTTAATATAAGTCTTTGGTTTTTTTTTTTTAATTATTTAAATTTTCCTGCATAATGTAGCCTGCAAAGTTGATATTAATTTTTATCAAGTACAAAACATAATATTTTTCTCGAGAGTTTTCAAACAGCTAGAAAAATGTTATGACCTTGGTATCCATGACGGTTAAAATCGTTGACCTGAAGTCTCCTCACCTCCAGGACGGACCTTGGCAGTTATGAACTTGTTACCATGACAGTTAAAATCGTTTACCTGAAGTCTCCTCTCCTCCAGGAATGGCCTTGGCAGTTTGCTTTGTGAGAAGGGACACTTTCCCTAGGGTATAATAATAAAATCTAAATGCATTCTGTGGGGATATGTTGGAGTCAGGCTGGCAACCTCTGAGATCTGGGGTTTTGTAGTTGGTACTATTGGGAAAAAATTTTGAAATTTGACCTTGAAGGTTTATGACAATGGAGAATGAGTGGTCACACTGTTAAGGTTGTAGATTTCTAAACATAATGAGTTTTTTTGTCTGAAGACATTGGCGAATGCTCCAAATCTAATATTTGGAAGCTAGTTAATATTTGTTAGCTAATAATATTTGATAGGAAAAATTCCACGTGATTGATTTAAGGTTAAACATCTATAAAATTAAGCAAATCTAGCTTTTTCAATGCAGGAACAAATTAATGTTTGTTTAATTAACAGTGATTCATTTGTTATTCCTCTTATGTAGAATCATTAAAATCATACATAACCTAACTGGGACTCGAACCCAGAATCTATATACTACAATCAAACCTACCTGTCATTGAAAGTCAGAAACTAGATTACATTCGAACATGATCTAACTGGAACTCAAACTTGGAAACTAACGAATATCATATTTTACACAGTTTATATCAACCATCTCTTACACGATATTGTATATACTATTGCTAGTTATAGAAAATTGGATAGAGTACTCGCTCCAGGACTTTTATCTCTCTCTCACACACACTCTCTCTCGCTCTCTCTCTCTCTCTCTCTCTCTCTCTCTCTCTCTCTCTCTCTCTCTCTCTCTCTCTCTTTGTGTAGAGATAATATTTTCTTAGGAAAACAATTTCGCTTTTAATAATGAATAGGTTAAAAAAAGGAAAAAAAATCATTTTACAAGATACATTCATTGACGAAATATATACAAACATATTTTTATTCTTATTATTTCGGCTACATGAAATACAAATAACGCTCCTCTACTTTTAAATGTTTTGGCTTCTAGGATTGGTGAACTGTTTTTGTTATAATACATTTCCTGAAATTTGTATACATATAATATGAAATAAGGAATTCGCCATTACCAAAGTTTATACTTAAATCCACATAGGGGTAAGCTTGAATGTTTAGATACAGTTTAATATTTTTCATATCACAATTATCGAATACTGATTTTTCAGCTTTTCAATTTTTTGTCTATTTGTTTGAAAACAAATGACAACATACCTCAGTTTTTCCAACAAAAACTTGATTTCATAATCCACACTATTTTCTCAGCTAATGGTAGAATTGGAAATACCTCTAAATATCACTATCTAAATGCAATGTTTAAATTCTTCCCTTTTCGATAAATTTTAAATACTGTACACATTCATGAGTGTTAATTTCAATATGTGGCATTAACAATTTCGCACTGCTTAATTCAAATGTTGCACCTTCCTTGTTATTAGCTGTATCATACATGGCATTCAAATACATATTGCCGAATAGAATAACTAATTCTTGTTTAGCATTTAATATGACGTGTTTGTAGCCGTCAGCAAAGCCCATAATGCTACTTAACTGTATAACAACTTCATATTTTCCACCCGGGTTTATTTGTAGTGAGTAATCACTTGCATTGCTCCACCCAGACATAAGCTCGGTATGAAGATAATTTACAGTTCCTGAGAGATAGTTCTTTATCGTCGAAGTAATACCAACATATCGTGTTTGATCGATATCCACACCATTTAGCAGATATGCTATTCTGTCGATTAAATGAAGTATTCCATTTCTTACTATTTTTTTAGTTGCTGGATAACTTGCATAGCCTGTTTTTTTAATTGTTCCTCTAAACCTTAAACTTGATTTCGACAGTAATGTGTAAATATTGTGATATTGTATTGAAATCCTTACTTCCTAAGGAAATGTATACGGACCTGCTCGGAACGGTTAAAACACATGTATTTCCGTATTGGTGATTGCATTTTCATAGTTGATTAGTTTTAAAAATTAATTATGTCTTCCATTTCTATTAACAGTATATACTAATTCTTTTAAATGCAATTCATTGCCTTGTGTTAACTTCACGAGTAACTTAATTGAAGTGAGCATTTTATGTTTGAGTTTACATCTTTTTATACTTCTCTTCTTCGAAATATGCTCATTAGTGACATAGTTATTAAAATAACCTATTTTACATCCGAATTTAATATTTACACAATACCCATCATGATTGCAATGTGCAATGGAATGCAAGTGTTTATATATGTTTTTGTTAAATATAAACAGACGGTTATTTCTTCATTTCTAAAATTAATCAGGTCTTGATCGACAATTGTAACAACTATTTTAACAACACGATCCACTATTACTGGAAGATATATCAAAGTATTTGGTTTTTCAATTTATTTTATATCCTGGAGCCACAGCACACATGAATTCAGGTATTATATTTGCAAGTTTTCCATTCAAATATGAACCACCTACAGCATTAACATTTATGCAACATATATTTACCTGTTTTGGCTATTCGTGTAATTGATTAGGGTGGATATGCTCTCTGTTCCGAACCTAATATATTTGTAATTGAGTTGTCTTCCAAGAAATCGATATCGACATCACTATACATTGTACTAGTTAACGTATTTGGATTTCCACGTAATTGGAAATGTAAATCTTCAGGTAATTCTGCTTTGGCGAATTTTTCTAAATCATCCAATTCCTAAGATCCTACCGGTATCACAATTGTATATGTTTTTCACCAATATTAGCCATAAATGTTTGGTTATCCACATCAATGTTTTGTATGCTGTTGAAAGTAACGAATTCGATTAGACTTAACATCAATGTAATTGACATATTACTAATATGTTTCACTATTACACTTACTAATATATCCTATATATAGTCAAAAATGTAAACATAAATGTCCACAATCGATTGTATTTGGTAATTGTTCTGTTTTGTAATTGTACCTTAATTGCATGTTTTTTTAAATAATTATGTATTTCAATTGGAGGATGATAATTGTCGAAACTGCCGTAGTAAAATGAATTATTTATGTTCATAATTAATGCACCCAGTGCATTCCTTCGTTTTGTATCGCATCTAAATTAACGATCATACATTCACGAAGATTTGGTTTCTTTGGTAAATCGTCTCTCATATACAGACCTCGGAAATAGGGAATATCCAGATTCTTTACAAATACATTAATATCTTTGTTTGTTAATGCATTTTTGGAAGACTATTTAGGACATTCTGCATTTTTTTTTCGGGTTTCGAGTTTTTTGGTCCTTGACCAACTTTAAATGGTTTCAAATACATTCCTTCACCTTATGATTTAACTGCTCTACTAACTGTGGTAACTCCTCCGAAGATTGATCCAAGTGCTGTTAATACTGTATATAGCAATGGAATGATTCCTTCTTTCTTTGTTTTTCGTTTGGATTTAACGTTTAAGCCCATGTCTTGCTTCACCTTGGCATGCATAATTTTATCAACAACCCAAGCTCCAAGCTGTCCAACTGTAGATGTGTACAGATTCTTCATTATATTTGCAGCTGTATTGGCTAGAATTGTATCTACTGTATGTCTTTTTTTCCAAATAGCTTGTTCGATCATAAACTATATAGTGTTCTTTACATATGTTATCCAAAGAGTTTATTCCTCGAGCGTTCTGTGCCAAACGTCTGGCAAGTTTAGTACCTGGTCAGCAATAATTGTATTTCGGTAAATGCAATTAAAATAGTAACTTATTAATCAATGTATTCAATACACAGCATCTTTTTTTTTATATGTTTGGTATGAGCCATTGTTTTAAACTGAATGCAAGACTATATATAGACCTACATTTATAGTTTTACATTATATGTTACATAATACTGTGTAATTGTGTAGAAATGAAGGTTACAAAACAAAATGTAAATCTGCCAGTAATTGTAAACACGAAAGAAAACGTAACTGAACAGAAACATGGCATCCTTTGAACATAAAATTTGATGTATAATAAGCGGTTTTTCTTTATGAGGAAAAACTTGTGTTATTATGTTGGTGTTGGAACATCCGAATGGACTTAGGTTTAAAAGCAGATATGTTTTCTAAAACAATACAAGAGAAATATCAACATTTAGCGAGCATTTTGTCATTAATTGAAGGAATGCAATAATTCCCTTTTACAATGAGGAAGATATACTGTCTCTGAATGAAGCATTACCCAATGGTGTATTTATTTTTGACGATGTTTGGTGTGAACCGTAGGGTGAAATACAGCAATATTTCAGTTTTAGTCGACATTCAAACGTTGATTGTTTTATCTGTTTCAAAGTTATGTATGTATACCAAAACATAATTTGTGTGATATGCAAATATGGTAATTGTGTTTAAAATGAATAATATGAATCTGCAGCATATTTACAGTGATCATGTTTAAGCAATATGACATTTACAAAGTTTAAATATATGTGTTTTTACCTTTGGAAAGAAAAATACAGTTTTTTTGGTGATTATACCAACACTTCCCTTATGCAAAGGCAGGTCTGGTTATGACAGTGTTTTACTTCCAGGCGAGGGGCAATGAGTATTTCAAAGTTTGGACATAATGGTATAAAATGCAACCATTAATACAATAGTTGCTTAACCAAAATCGCGATGGGAATTGTGATTTGAATGGATATATATTACGTAATATGAGCATGGCTGTGAAACCTAGTGATGCGGAAAATAAAAGTTACATGGAAGACTTAAAAAATATTATGCTAAACATATTTAAATCGCAATCAAATGATACTCAAAGAAATTAATAAAGTTATTGAATTTGAATGATAAATTTTATAAAAACACGAGTGTAATTGCAAACATTTTAACCAACATTGGCAATGATTTGCAAAGCAATGAATTTAGAGCAGAATAATGATTACAACTTACAGAAATGCAAGATTAAGAGTTGTAATTAATGAAGTGGTAAGCGATAATATTACAGAACAACTTGAAATATGAATGGAACAAAAAATCCAATATATAAGAGATGAATGCATTAATAAAAAATTTTGGTTTAGTTACGCAATCAGATTTGAGAAATCAAATAATTATTTATAAACGTGAATAAATTATTTTATTAATGATATGAAAGTTAAAACTGTAACTAAATTGGATGCTGTGTTAAGTACAGTAGATAAAATTTAAAAAGTGCAAATTATTCGATGTATTGCATAAGTAGTTAAGCAATGACAATTACTTCATAAATAGATTGTATTAAAATGTAATAGATATTCAAAACATGTCTGTCTCTGCTTCGGAATAACATAACATTATATCTGCTCTAAAAAAGAAATATTTACAAACCAAAAGAGCTCGTATGGAATGGGATGTTTTAAACTAAGAAATATTTAAACCTGTTACGGGTAGAATGTATACTTTGCATTCTGTGTTGAATAAGCCATATGAAACAATTTTGGAAATTAAAACTGAAGAACATTTAACAAAGAAGAACAAAAAACAACCTCTTCACATTTACCACCATGTTATTTTGCTTTAAAACAATCTTCATCTACGTGCGATACGACCTTTGGTGTTTATCGACATGAAAATGACTGGTTCCTGGGAGACTCGGTAACAATGTTTCTGACTGACAATAAAAATTTAATTGGTGATTACATAACTGATGTGAGTCAAGGATTATTTGAATTATTGTAAAAAAAACTTACCAAATGGATATTCGGATACTTATTTGCAGAAATATAAAGAACTTATTTGTTTATTCATCGAACGAATGCTAACATTTGTTCAGGAGATGAGAAACCCCCGAAAATACATTTAATAACTGATATTGTCTAAAGTGGAATATATAAAGATGAAGTTGGTGATCGTTTTTCTCCAGTATATTGGAACAATGTTAATGAATTGGTTGATAGATTTAAATGTCTCATCACTTCGAGAGAGTCGGGTAATAATTCACATACAAACCAAATAGTTTATATTATTGAAGAGTTAAAAGAGGACAGTTATATTAACAATGAAATTTACTAATATTTCTGAAGAGCTTCACGCTCCTGCAAGGACAAGATATCCTAGAAGAAGAGTTGTAACTTATGGTTTAAATGATATTTTTCATGCTAATTTGTGTGAAATGACATATCTTTCCAAATACAATAAGTTGGGGTATACCTTTGAAAAACAAAATTGTGAAACAAGTTACTGATTCAATGAAGATCATTTTGAAAGAGAGAAAGCCAAATTTACTTCAACTGACAGAGGATCTGAATTTTTTCTGCAATGTTCCCGAAATTAATGACTGAATATGGTATTAATCACTATACAACGTATTCAGAGTTTAAAGCCAGTGTTGTGGAACATTACAAAAAATCGATTAAGCTGTATATATATATATACTTTTCACATCGAGGGGGACTTACAAATTGGTTGACATTTTGCCTGAAATAGTTTAATTTTATAATTCCAGATATCACAGAACTATCAATATGGCGCCCAAAGAAGTTACGAATAATAGTTTAATGAAAACTATTTATAATAATATTAAAGACATCGACGAAACGAAACCAAAGTTCAAAGTTGGCGAATATATATGTATCTCGATGCAGAAAGGAATCTTCCGAAAACATTTACTGTTAATTGGTCTTATGAAATATTTTTAATTATTTCAATTAGACAAACGCAACCCAGAGCATATTACATAGAAACATATAACAGAGAACCAATAAAAGGCTCATTTTATGAACATGAACTGCAAAAAGTCAGTTCTCCAAATTAATATTGGATTGATAAAACCATTAAAAGGAAAAAAGATATGTCCTTGGTTCGATAGAGGGGTTTCTCAAAACCACACGACTCCTGGGTTAAGTATCAAGAACTTAAAAGATTGGAATAGAATGTTCGTAAAATTGTGTTACTAAATTAAAGTTTTTTAAAATAATAATTTGATGTGATATTTTATTTAATAAATGTCTGGATGGTGTTTGGATGTACAATTTATTGTGCAATTAATCTGCATGTTGATTGGATTATCGTTTTATTGGATTAAAGTTTAAGCGATAATAGGTTACATTTATTTCCTTTTAATTGTACATTTCTTAATAATATTCAAAAATTATTTCTTAACTTAGATTTTTTTCTAAAAAGGAGTCTTTGCGGGGAGACTGTTAAGTTTTCCATTACCACTGCCTATTACAAAAGGAAGGGAAGTTAATCATGCATTAACACTCGGATTTAAGGATTTAAAAGAAAGAGGATAGAAGAACTAGAGATAGAATTAAACATGGGTTGATGTTTATTGTGTGTTCCTAACAACACTTTCATATAGTTTACACAAGCATTCACGTAAGCTTGGGTTCCGTTGCTATAAATGTTATGATCTCAGTTCCTTCGTAGCATTAAGTTCCCTAATATTAACAATTGAAGAAATTAAAATTTCTTTTCGAAAAAATTTTCATCAAAGATTTATAAAATGTTTTCACTTCGCCATGAATGAGGTGATGGCTTTCGATAGAAGAATTGTAAAAAAAAAAAAATCATTGTATATTGATAGCGAAATTTATGTGGAAACAATAAATTACAGTTCTGTAAATACTCTTACATATCTACTGCTATTATTTTCAATCATGTTATAAATGTTAAGGGGAATATTTTTTTTCAGCAAAAGGTGTTAAATATTTATTCGATGGAAATAAAGGATCAGAGACTTGAGACACGAAATGCGAGATTTTTCAACATATTCTGGCACAAAGGTTTGAAGGCTATTGACCAGCTCTAGATGTGGAGAGTCAGGAGAATAACCATTCCTCTCAAAGAACCAGACAGGACAGATTTTGGGATGAGTCCACAAGTCATGGGTAAAGGGTATTTTGCAAACAAATAAACACTTTGGAAGAGTCCAACTTGGTGTCATAAGGTGTGTCTGACATTTGAAGAGATCCCGATGTTCTTGGACAAAAACAAGATCCGGGCTGAGGGTAAAGAGAGGTGGTCGGGACTCCATTGACAGAGCATTCATATGGCAGGAGCCATGCGGACGATTCTCGAGAGGTCCCGCCATCTTATTTCTTCGCCAACACTCACGTTGCATAGAAGCGACACTGGAACTCGCGTCTTCACTGGCCTTTGGAGTGTGATAGTTGCAATTCTGAGTTAAGCTATATTATATGCTCAGGGGTTCGTATCTCGTTCACAGTCTTCATAAACTATAATGTGAAATATTTTTTTATATGTCTTCGATTTATCGTGTGATAGTGTGTTTATCATGTATACCTCCGTCTCTGTGTTCTGTAGATGGAACTTCGTAGCATTTTCAAATAGAATTTTGTTACCAAGCGCCGTGACTATCACAGACTTGACGGAAAACAATTTGTAGTATATCCATTGTTTTCATATAATTCACTTTTATACATTCATGTACTTGTAGGACAAATAGTGTAATTAAGTCGTTAATAGTAGCTTAGTAGGGAAATAGGTTCTGTCAGTCGTAAATTTCAACTCAGCTGCGCTCCACCTATATGTAACAGCTTATAAGCAGGCGCACGTCATACGATCCAATCATTCGTTGACTGACCTCCGAGGTGGATGGATGAGTTTTGGGAGAGCTCCTTGTACGATTTCATTACATGCATTTCTATTGTGTCTGTTTGAAATTCAAAATGCTAGTTTGGAAATCTATGTGTGTCCATGTTAACTGGAAGAGCTAAATCATTGTGTGTGATTCGCTAATTAAATTACACGCAGTGCTTGGTAAGGATGCATTTTTTCTATATATAATTCAGGATGCATGGGAGTAGTGTGAAAATCTTTCAGTCAATCGTATTCAGAGTTCTTTGCCGCAATTTTAACTCGCCCGCATGCTCCACGTATGTAAGTTGGCATACGTTATACGATCCAGTCATTGATTGACTGACCTGCGAGGCAGACGGATGTGTTTTGGGGAGGTGCGATTTCATTATATGTTAGTTTATTTTATTTGGAAACATTCGTTTAGTTAAAATTATGAGTTTTTCACCTCAGTCTATAACTAAACAGAGCTTCACTGAGCGAATGGACGTATTTAAAATATTTCTTTTTTTTTAGGCATGTTAATCAATTCATTTATTTCTATATGTGGATTACGTTTCTAAAGTTCCTCACCAGTCTCACAGGCAGACGGACGTGTAAGGTATGTGCGAGAGGCATCAAATATGTCATATATCTTGTTATTGTGTTCGTTAGCTTTTTAATTTATAGATATATTTATTGCTTCGTTAATTAATTTCGTACTGCACACTCATGTAGTTGTGACAGTCACGTAGTTGTATTTGTTAGCATTACTTCTCTCGGGTAAATTATATTGCTAGCATACAGGTCAGGGTAGACTAATTTATCTCTTTATGGTCAAGAAACTCTAGAGAGTCATGTAATTGCACTTGTTGTTCATGTGGTTGTGATCGTTCGGTACACTTATCTCTCTTGTGTTTTTAATCATAAATATAACTCGTTTAAACACTCTGAAATTCTCTAATCTTTAATTGCGTTCGAAATAATACTATCTTTCAAAATCGTCTATCTACCAACACTGTCTACGAGCAATATCACTACCAACTAAAAAAAAAAACTTACATGTATGCTTCTCTTGCACAAAACTCTACACGTTATATACCCCACCCCAACACGTCAGACCTCAGACGAGTACCAGAGCTCACAGGGTGAGGATGTACCAGAGCTCCTCACAAAAAGAAAGAAAGAAAATAATAAAATTTACCCTTAGTACACTCTTCTACGAAACCCAAAAGTATTAATAACGCTTTCAATACATTTAACCCTTCCAATAAAAGTCAACCCTTTCAATTAGTTTAACCCTTTTTATCGACCTTTTCAATTTTATTAACTCATTTAATCAATTTAATTAACCCTTTGATTTCAATTTGATATCAAATTAATTAGGTCAATCAAAAAAGGCGGCATCCACTTTGAGTTAGGATCCTCCGGCCCTACTACTGTAGTTTATTTGTTGTTATTTCAGTTGATACACGTTGTTTAGCGGCCATTTTTAAACGTTGTTTAACTGATCCATCAGTCAAAATACAAACCACTGATAATCAGTGAAGAGAAATTAGTGATGAATCAGTGGAAATTGTTCTGAATCAATAAATGAAAGAAATTTGGCGTTTTTTTTTTTTTCATTGGTTTGTTTGTTGAATTCTTGGAAGTGGCAGTTAAATCATTCAGGTACTCTTCACTGACTGAAACTGAAATTGTCACTGATTCAGATTTAGAGTGCAGGGAACATGGATTAACAAGTAAAGTTCCGACTAAATTAGAGACGACTTGAAATAACTGATAATTAACTTCCTTTGTTAATCAGACTTCCGATTAATCTATATTCTATTTGTATGTAAACATAATACGCAAACCCTCGACAGACAGTAATATAGGTTCAGAAACTATCGTGTTTTTTTATGAGAAAGCGTAACACGAGTCAAACCCTGAAGAAATTAAAACTTTCATTTTTGTAATTTTTTGTATTGGCTATTCACGGTAAAGGGAGCACTTTACTAATTCCACTTATTTGGAATAAAATTCAAAAATATATATTATATTTTAGCTAAGATGTTAAATGTCATGTGCGGCGGAATATACATACTGTGTTTACTACTTACATGGTAATATTTATTTCAAATGGTTGTTAAAGGATAAGAAATGGCTGAAAGGAAAAAATAAACTAGGGCCTCGCAAGTGTTCACTTTACCGTGAACAGTCTATATGCACTGTAATTGTGATCAGCATTTTTGCTATAGGCTATTCACGGTAAAGTGAGCACTTTTTATGCCCTCTCATTTAGGATAGTAGTAAATAAATATGTTTTATTGTAGGGTTGTAAGTTAACTTTCGTGTCTGGTGAAATATATGTACCGTGTTTATTAAATGCATGGCAATATTTTGTTTAACAATTTGAGGAAGGATAAAAAATCACTGATAGGAAAAATAAACTAGGGCCTCAGCAGTGCTCACTTTACCGTGAACATCCTATACAACCCGTGAACAACGCAGTGCGTGCTCGATGGTATCGGCTTCGACCATTCCTTCAAAGAGGTGTAGAAAATTCCGCAAATCAGATTAGCCACAAGGAATACTGGGTCGCAGCGTAGACAAGTATACAGAGACAAATTTGCGTGGCGTTTCCTCATCTAGATGCGTGCGTAGGCATTCCCTGATTGGCTGTGCGAAACTCTTGAGTACGGATCTTGTCTCCGACTGGCTACTGCATGCTGCTGGCTAGGCTTCCGGCTGGCGCTGATTGGCGAACGGCGTTACAACATTTTTGTGGCCAGTAGCGCCATTTCGCTGGCGCAAGTATTGGCATAAAAAGCGCTCAGGCGAATAGCCGCCTTCCCGATCCAGGACCCACCAGATTCCCAAGCCCAAAAAGTAGTACAGGCTGTTCACAATAAAGTGAGCACTTTAGAGATGAGCCTTAGAAAAAAGTCAATGCCCCTGCGTTCGTATATTTTAATGTACTATGTAACAGCTAGTTTCAAATTAAACAAGTAAACTTTAAAACTATTCACTTCAACAAATATGCTATTTTAAACAGTTGCTCCAGCTAGCTTCTTATTTCTACCACCAGCTTACACACAGTTAATATAACATATTCTTATTCATAAATATCTCAGTTCAACTCCGATTTAATATAAGATTGTATATCATCAGAAAATAATAACAATCACATTAGAATCCTGATTGACCAGGAAATACTATAAGTAAAAGCCTTAAATTGAATAATCTTGGAAGATTTGTTTTTCTTCTAACACAATTATTGACTTCAAAAGATATTAATGGTTTATAAATTAAATGCTCATCTAATGAATATTTAAAAAAATCAAAATTTCCAATTATAACAAAATACAGTGTCAATGTTAATAATGAAAAATTTTGCTTCAAACAATTCTAGCTTTCATCCATAAACTATTAGTATTGGAGCGAACAACATTATTGTAAGGATTACTTCAATAAAATTAGTTCAACTTCGTCGCTGAACCAGTTTTAGTGTTAATAAGGTTGCATAGGACTTATCTGAAGCTGCAACTTCAGGAATGGCAAACAATGTGTAGACACACACACACACTCTCTCTCTCTCTCTCTCTCTCTCTCTCTCTCTCTCTCTCTCTCTCTCTCTCTCTCTCTCCTCTCTCTCTCTCCAACCCGATGGAACCTCGCGAAGCACGACGTCGCTGCTCTCGGGTGTGCGGGCGTCGAGTTTCGTCGTCGATCCGCCGCAGAATGATCCCGGTTGTACAGCAGCTCACCAGTTGACTCTGGAATCCTCGATGAGATGGGACTTCCGGCCATCAGGAATATCTTCTTTACAATCTTGCTTATCCTTAAATATTTTACAGAATCTTCTTCCAAATATATTTGCAAGCTAAGTAATCTAGAAAATTTCACGTATATATGGTCAACTTCTTCTTGTGGAAATAAAATGTTTGTTTATACGTGACAGTGATTAATTATAATTTTCCTATTCAAAATAATTTAACTTTTATACAACGAAACATCACTTCAATATTCATGCAGAACTTTCCTTTTACGAACCTTTTTTTTCCTGTTCCTATTTTTGCCAAACAAACTTTCTTTTTAAACAGTCACGTTATTCGCCCCTATCAACCAGTGTTTATTAATCCTGCGAGCAAGGTGTATGCTCAATCATGGCCAAATACATTAACAAATCATTAAATCATCTCCAAGGAATATTACAATACTTTTAAAACCTATGTGAATATCATAAATTAACATAGTGCAAAAAGAAAGACTATACTCAAATTAAAATTAAATCATACCTTAACACAGAGCAAAGAGAAACCAATTGTTACAGGGCGCACTGAGTGACATTCGCCCTGTAAAATTGATAACGATGAAGGGAAAGTAGTTCCATATCTAAACGTCGACTAAAAAGTGTTAGGTAACTATTTGTGATAACTTAAAATTATTTCTTCACTTTCTGTTTTTTTTTTTAATTTATCGAAGTGTAGGTAATTACTTTCTAATTAATAATTTAACATTTTCATTTGATCGACACATGAATAAAGTGATGAGGCCCATGGCAATGCTAATTTTATATAAGACTGAGGAATACACAACGTGTATACAAGCAGATATTAAAAAGGGCTTTCAAAAGTGCTCATTTTACCGTGAACAGCCTACAATAATAATGTACAAAAAAATTTATTAAATTCGAAATATAAAAAAAAAATTATTTTAAAAAATCTATATTGATGCTTTTCCTTGTACGCTTTAAAAAACACCCCATAAAGCAATTAGATGACAATTTATGGTATTGATATAAAATGAACAATTAAAAAGGTATCAATATCAGGTAAATAATTATACACAATACCTCAACAGCACGTAATGAAATAACAACACCAACACAACAGCATAACGTCAATATTAACAACACAGCACTGACACCAATACAACACAACACTAAATAACACGGACACCTCCAACGAACAAAACCTGCCTTCTTTCTCCGCTTAGGAAAGACATAAGGGTATAGGATGAGGTGTCCAAGGACGGAGACAGATGCCCCAATTTTAACATTTGACTTTTATTTTATAAATCAACATAGGCTTTTCTTTTAGAACACAACAAAAAAAAATAATTTTTTTTTGCCTTCAGTAATTTTAAACATCATAACTATAGACTGTTCACGGCAAAGTAAGCACTTTTGACCCCCCCCCCCCAGTTACTTTTTACTTTCAGCCATTTTGTATACTTTAACCACCTTTTTTAAATAAATATTGCCATGTACGTAATAAACACAGTGTGTATTTTCCACCGAACTCGAATGTTAAAGGCTAATATAGAATATATTTATTGACTGTGAGAGGGTTTTCAAAAGTGCTCACTTTACGGTGAACAGTTTTTATGAATTATACGTCTCGACAATTTTATATTTCGACAAATACCAGTAATGGCCTTCAACCGGGGACTGGTGACATTGCAATCTGTTCTGTTCTGTTCTGGCCCGTGAGGCTGGGGTTTGTGTAATAATTGGCAGCTGCACCTCTGCACACTCGAGTATTCTGTGTCGCGGGCGTGGCGCGCTGGACGCTCAAGAGCGGTGACAAATGCTGCGGTCCTTGGGGACGACCTGTCCGTCAGGAGCAACACAGCGTGGCAGACGAAGGCCGCAGGCCAGGCCAGGCCAGGCCGCGAGGAACACGCCGGAGAGAAACAAGGAGGGAGTGATGGATCGTGTGGAACCAACGTGCTCCTCCTCCGGTGGCGGCTATACTAGCACGAGCTCGGAAATAAAGGCTGTCCACGATAAAGTGAGCACTTTTCAAAGCCCTGCTTGAGATATATTTGTAAACACGTTATGTATTCCTCCACCTTATGTAGAATGAACATTGCCATAGGTCTCATCACTTTATTCATGCGTCGGTCAATTGAAACTGTGAAATTATTTAGAAAGTAAGTACTTTACAAATCTGCTCATTTTTACACTTCGATGGATTAAAAAAAAAAAAAAAAAAAAAAAAAAATTTAAGTTGTCACAAAAGCTTAACTAGCACTTTTTATTCGACGTTAAGGTATAGAACTACTTTCCATCCATCGTTACCAACTTTACTGTGAGAATGTCACTTAGTGCGCCCATTAAAATTTATGCATGCAAGGGCAGTGACTCTTTTCTAAGGTTCATTTCTACAGTCCTCACTTTATTCTGAACAGACTTTACGTTTGTGAATGACCCCGCACAGCGGTACACTGATAACAGTCGATATAACATGCGAGAGGGCAAAGACATAACGTAATAGCGTGAGTCGTCCCACTAAATACATATTGATACTGTCTATTTATTTTCAAAGTATATTAGTACTATTGTAGGTACGGCTATTATGCCGTATCTTTCACTTATCCAATGTGCGCTTGAGTGTATGCGTATGTGTATGATGTATGTATTTACATATATATATAAAACTAAAATCATAATATACACTGCCAAAGCTGAAAGAAGAGACGAAAATGTTAGAAACCGAACCAACCCTTTTTGCGTTGACAAAGGAAAAGAAAACAAACTACCTAAGAGCATGACATGCGTAATTATGACAATACAGTCGTCGAAATCGTCTGCTGGAGCATTAAATTGTGCGTAGTCCAATTGTGTTTGGTAACCATTCTCTTCGCACTCAGGTTCCAATAGATACAACGTTGTGGGAGGGGGGGGGGGTAGTTATTAGGACATACCTGCTTGCCTTTTCTCATCGGTTTTAAAAATCCATCTCATGAATGAAAGAATTTCAGACTCCACGCCCATTGCGTTGGTACCGTAAATATTTTAAGGAGTTAAATACGGTACTGAGTCAAAATATTTTGGTGAAGAGATTTTGGCGGCTCTTAACAGCGAGGTCTTGAGAGCCTATGACAGTGATTGAGGTGACAATGGAGCAGCGCTACAATGAAAGGGCGGGGGAAACGGGAGATCCTGCTGCTTTCAGTTGGACATACAGAATAAGATATTTGGTTTTTCGTGTATAAATACTCAAGCTGCTTGGAATAGCTTCACAGCACGTTTGGCTGTGTAGTGTGGGAGGAAACTATAGGCAGGTTTGTGAAATCATATTCCTTACTGAGAGACGACTTTAGTCAATTCTGTTCGATTTTGTATAGAACTTTTTTTCTGTCGTAAACGTTTTATCCATTATCGTATTTTCAGTTGAGTCGCGAGAATTTCGAAACACATAGTAGCTTGCTGAATACGCACCTTATATAGTCCATTTCATATAAGTGGTCTCAAATTTGACAGGCAATGTGACCAACTTACACACTATGTAAACAGTAAATGCTCTTGCTCCTACAGTATTGTGTCAGCTGATGAACTGCTGCGGGATCCATGTTGTTCGGTTGGCTATTTTGATGATATCATTAGACGAAAATAGTACTCGGAACTAAAAGTTGTAATTTCAAATCTTAGTGATATTTAAAACATTTATGGTTTAAATTATGTTTCTAAAACAATATTAAATTTTCTTGGCTATTGATAACGGTACTTTAAAAACATGTCCAGCATTTATGACAGAGTATGTCGACACATACGAACAGAAAACGTTTCCAGCCAATATCTAGGCATGTTTATATTTCCAGCCCGGTGAAGGCAGGTGGTGCATGCGCTTTTTTTGTCGTCGTGTTTATTATACGAATATCTTATTGGTGTTGTCGGAATATTTAATCGGTAGCTAATTATATTTTATTTGCTTTTTCCAAACATAGTTGGTTGTATGTACCGTTGTAGTGAGTTTCGTTGAGTAAAATGTAATATTATTAGGCACGTCGTTAAAACTGCTCGTTCCGCCATTCTCCTAACCGCCTTCTACATTGAAGTGACACGAATATAATTTCCGTTAAAGATTTAAGTTAGTTTGTACCAGGAAACTTACGTAGTGTTGATTTTACTGAATGATTTTGCAAATAAGTTATTTATTGCTAGTGACCAACAAACGTGATTTTAGTTAAGTAAACTCGCAAATATTGCAATAGAAAAACACGAGTTCAAGAGGTTACAACAGCAAGTTTGCGTGTTTTGTAAATGTATTTGTAAACCGTTAATATAATTATTGAACTGCACTTGGCCTGAAAAATGCCGCACTTTCCTTAACTTTTGTAGTGAGTGAATAATATTTGTTTGTCTACGTCGTAAATTCGAGTGTAAGGTTTACTTCGGTCAAAGTGTGTGCGTGTATATATTGATGCATCTGTACGAATACGAACAGCAACGTATGTTATCGCGTTTTGTATTTCCGTTAAAGTTACAATTTTCAAAGTTAAATAATTTAAATGTTATTTCCATACGAGCAAAATTTTCTACTGAGCTCCATCAAAACAATATGCAACTCAAAATGCCAGGCACTCATGCCGGAATCACATAGCTCCGACCAAAACAGCACGACACGATCAAAAACGCAACCACGACACATTTCAATGTGACTACTTGAATTTACAGCACGGGAGACACCATGCTCTCAGTATTTAAACTAACTATTTAAAAGGCGCTGATAGGCTACGTTAGTCTCAAAGAAGGTGAACAAGAGTGAAATTTGTAATACATAATGGTGAAAAATTGGTATCACTAATGCATACAAAAGTAAAAATATTATTTTTAAGAGTTAGATACAGTAAGTTTCAATTCATTTTTCTTTTAAGCTGCGTATTTACCATTGTTAGGAAAGCTTGCAATACAATTTCATTTTGCAATGTTGTACATTCTGTGCATCGTGTCGCAGGACACGACGAAGAATAGAAATCATTTCTAATCAAAAATTACTCGTCGGACGACAGAATCGGTCGGGTTTATGACAATCTATCTTGTATTTCATTAGTTGTTTGCTGTCGTGTCGTGCGCGTTGGGGCTATGTGATTCCGGCATCGTAAGAACATCAAAATAATCCCGTCTCACGAAAGACGATAAACTGATGCCCCCCCCCCCCCCCAACTGCTCACTTTTCCTTTTTTCCCTTGAAATAAAATAAATATGATAACCTAATTGGGGTAGGTGGAGCATCTTTTTAGTGTGTAAGTAACATGTTCATTTGATATATTGTTGATGTAGGTCACATCTGCTTCTCTAGAGTGCTTTGTAATATCTCTGAAGTGAAATACAGTTTTTCATTAGGTACCCGAAAACAAGCCTAGGGCTGTATTCACAATTTTGAGGAGGGAGGTTGTGCAACTGAACTTCAGTGTAAATTTCAACACTGAGTTAGTTAGAAATAAGATTTTATTCACAGCATGACAATCTGAACACGTAGGTATTTGAGAAAAGTAATTTAAGTATTTTGTATGTAGACCTGCAATACTTAACAATTGAGTTACTAAATGAGAGTTATTAAAATTACTGAAATTAAGTAACATTTGCTTAAATGTTATTTGGGCTACCTACATACTTTAACTTTCTGAGAACTATAACCACCATAAAAGTATCAGGCTGTACAGAGTTTGTTGTCATATCATACCACAAAGCTGAATTATGTACTTTTAATGCAATAGTAAGCATAGCCTCTACGTAAGAATGTATGCTGTCTTCGAAAAGGAGGTGTGGGAGGGGAGGTGGTATTTCGGTATTTTTCGGCACGGGTTTGGGGGGGGGGGGGACTTGGTAGGGCCTGTTTGGTGTTCGTGGAAACCATGCTAAATTTTTATGTTTACAACAGTTTTCCTCAGCTAAGTGTGACAAGATTAGTTGTCATTAATATATTTCGAGTTCCGTATATTAAAAACAGTAAAAGTCAAAATACAATTTCGTTTTCGTGCATCCTGGTTATAATTTTCCTGCAAGGTAAAAAAAAAATATCAGTTTATATATAGACTTATTTCATGGGCTGTTAGTCACTTACATAAAATATTTATAAACTAAAAAAAAATGGGATTGTTGCCAACCTGCAACTGTTTGAACAGCCCTTCACAGCTTCTAAAAGTCATTTGGGTGGAGGCACATGTTTGTTTACAAAAACAGGCAGTCATATGTTGTTTGTTTACAAATACTGGCAGTCACATGGTGTTTGTTTGCAAGCAGTCACCTTCAATGACAGTTCAGCTGTGGCGGAAGGATACATAGCCACCCAGCTGCCATTGGCACTACTTTCCTAGAACTGTCAAATTTGAGACCACTTATATGAAATGGACTATAACATAATTTGATCATGTTTTTTTTTGTTTGTGAGTGACAAACATATCATTAAGTTCGGAATATCAGGAGTATGGATTTCTTGCAACTGGCTCTTTCTATAAACGGATCATTCTCACAGGTTAATAAACTTGAAGTTGTGAGCTAAGTATACAGACTAAACTGATTAACTCTTAAATGCAGTTCTTTTCTGTTATAAATTTTATCTAATTCTTAAATATAATAACCATTTCTGGTAAAACAACGTACAGCCATCTTCCGAAGACAGGTAAGAAATGTGATTTTTGGAACCACGACGTACAGGTACACACTAAGAAATTGTTTACAAATATACCACACCAGTATATACGTATATAGAGAAAGAGTGAGCGGTATAGTTTTTTCCCATACATCCGTGGCATCCTTCCCACATTTGATCAGGAAACTGTCATATCCATATCGAAGTTACCAATTATGTATTGTAGCGGGGCTTAACATTCGTATATTTGCAGTCTGATGTATGATAGTATTTCCATACAGTGTATAGGTTGAAAGCTTTCATTACAGGTTAGGAAGTTAACTACGAAAATGTTTCACAGTGTAGGAAGGTTTGCGCGGACCAAAGCAGCACCTGACCGACTTCCTGTGGAGGCTTACAGGCAATCCTTCGTAGACCACCCCAGCCCCTTCGTGCCTTACCCCGAAATTAAAAGTGTTGTGCCATTTAACTTGGAACATAAGTCTTCCCCCACCCCCTCCCGGGAACTAAATGACCATTTGCGGGCCAGAAATTCCTATCATCAGCAGCACCGTAATTCACAGGAACATCTTTTCATTCGGGGTAAGTTTGCACGGCGGATAGCGGCGGCGGATGTCTGGGGGCCGCCGTAATAGCCTCGGTACTGGCTCCACAGATTCGCAGAGCGACCGCAAGGAGCGCTGGCTGCTGTGACAGGCGGCAATTAGCGCCTCCCAGGTAGCCCTCCTGCGGCCGTTCCCAGGGCGAGGAAGTCGCAGAAGTTGTCGGCCCTGCAAACACCGGCTCCCCCTCGGCGCTACGTACTCCGTTTCCGGTTCCACGTCAGCCGACGATCGCCCCACGTGAATTACCGCCCCGTTCTTCTTAATTTCAACTAGTTCCTCCGCTTTATATACAGTATATATTATATATATATATATATATATATATATATATATATATATATATATATATATATATATATATATATATATATATATAATATATAATATATATAATATTAGCGCGCTCGTGGAAATTCTTTTCCCGAGGTTGATTTAGGGCTGGCCTCCAGAAAGGCGTGATATATTGCGCCCGCTACCTCGAGGGAATGAGCTATACTGACGTATATTGACATGAACGTTACATCGGTGATTTATCTATATTGTAACTTGATGTGCCGGGCCTTGCAATCTAGCGAGCTAACCACCAAGCCGAGGGAGAAATGCTCGGACGATTGATAGCTTTCACTCACCGCGCAGAACACCTTCGAGCAGCCTACCGAGCCCGCCATTACCCGGGCCTGTTCTTTTTATTTGTGTGTCGAGGAAATTTTTGTAAACAAACGCAAAACACCTGCGAGATGGCGGTGGCGTGGCGTTTAAAAGCGTTCGAAAATTCCCAGAAACCTTCCGTGTAATCGGGGCGCCGGGCGGGAAACTGACCATCTCTCGACGCGTGAATACAAATTAGAGAGCCGGTTACAATACTTCGGCCGTGGTTGCGTCGTTTGGTGGAGAAAATAATTGAAGTCCTCGGTCGGCAGCCGAATTATTGTGCTCTTTCAAGCTGAACTGGTGATTTCAATCGGAAGAGTGATACTCAGTAAAAATTCAGTTGATAAGTTACGACTGGTTGAAAAGTGTTCAGCTCTGCCATGAGTACCAGCGGCATGAACACGAGATTCACTGTAAACGAATATAAATTCCTGAAAACCAATTACATTCTCTTACTGAAATAATCAGCTACAGAAAGAAAACTCTCTAATGTTTCACTCTTTTAAAAATAGCATTTATTTCCGTTGTTCTATGTTAAACATTTAAATTTCTAGCTTAGATGAAGTAAAACTGTTAGAAAATTCAAGTAGCTAGTCTTTAGCACTCTTTTAAACTAAAGAATTGTATAGCACTGAGTGTGTGTTATATATATATATATATATATATATATATATATATATATATATATTGAAACCCTGTTAAGAAGTTCCCACTTAAGAAGTTTCCCTACCTAATAAGTTGAATAATTGTGCACCTTGTCTATCTGCGTAAGCGTAATTGAACCGTTTCAATGAGTTTTCCTAGTTAATAAGCATTGTTTTCTCAGTCCCTTCAGAAACGTCTTAACTGCGTTTTAATATATATATATATATAATTAAAACTCATTTATACTGAGTTTTAGTATTGTATATATTAAAATTAGGTTAAATATTAAAACTCAGTTAAATATATAAAACTGAGATTTAATATAATAATATATATAATATAGATGATATTAGAGTACTCCGTACAGATTAGTTAGTACCGGTATTAGAGAAAATCCTGACGATATCTTACTTTCTTCAGACAATTGCGTTTATACTATATCAGCTAATAAAATCTTAATTATTTTTTAAAGTCTGTTAACCTTGGTGTTCAGGCTCTCTTTGAATGAATATTCCGAGTAAAATACAATAATGATAATGATGTCCTGCTGGTCAATATCTTCATTTAGTGACAGAGGCATGTCTATGGGCTGAAATAAATGCTCCATCTAGGATAGGCGGTAATGAAAGTGGGGCGGAAGGTTAATACAACACCAAGCTCTGATCCCGGGAAAGGAAATTTTCCTGTACTTGAAACATTTCTATGCCGGCAGAAATCAATTCCGTTTGACTCGCCAGTCAGACGTTCGCGCCGCTGGCACAAACGTTCGAGATGAATCAAACTTCAAAATGCCAAGCAGAGGTGGATCTAGAAAGCCATTAAGGCTCCCGTCTGCCTACCTGGAGCTTTTCATGCAAGTTTTAGGCCGAGAAGCGCGGAGGCGATAAGGGCGACACTGCCACTCGCATCTAGCGCGCTGTCGCCGCTAAGCGCAAGGCTCTGAACTGGCGTGCGGAGTTCTCGCCGCACTGCGTGTGCCTACGGGACTTTCAGAGGTGACATTATTTTATTGTTGGAAAGGCTGTATAGGTTGTTCAAGATAAAATGAGCACTTCCGAAAGCCCTGCTCAAGATCTACTTGCATGCACATTGTGTCTTCTTCTGCCCTATGTAAAATTAACATTATCATGGGCCTCATTACTTTATTCATGCGTCGATCAAGTGAAACTGTGAAAAGATTACAAACGTAAATATTTTGCAGATCTGCTCATTTTTACATTACGATGCATTAAATTTTTTTTTAAGTGAAAGAAATAATTTAAATTATTACGAATGGTTACGTGACACTTTTTATTCGACGTTAATATATGGAACTATTTTCCATTCCTCGTTAACAACTTTACTGGGTGCATGCCGCTCAGTACGCCCGTTAAAATATATGCATTCAGGGACAGTGACATTTTTCTAACGTTGAATTTAATAGTGCTCACTTTATCGTGATCAACCTTTAGGAACGTTCAATGCAGAGGTCTTGAGTAGTTTTTGTATGTATCTGAAGCGCATATTTTTAAACTCAGCTCTTTGAAAAGGCAGTTTTTATCCATTTGGGTTAATCGGAAATGGCTTTTCTAATATGTGTGACGTTTTGAAAGCACTCAACAGCCCTAGCTTGAAGTGTGCGTTCAGTTGTAGCTCAACGCGTTGGACGTTCGTTTAATAGTTTCGCGGAAAAACGAGAGTTTTAAACATTCTGCAAAGTAGTTCAAACGCGAGGCGAGGTAGACGGACACCTTAAGAGAGGGCTTGTTGTGTAGCGGGACACTGTGAGTTACGTCCAAACCTCATGCTAACTACAGGCTGTTCACGGTAAACTGAGCACCTTTGAGGCCCTCGTTAATTTTTCCTTTCAGCTATTTTTTTATAATTTAACCACATTTTAAAATAAATATGCCCATCTAAGTAATAAACACAGTTTGTAGGCTATGTTCCACCGCACTTGGAAGTTAACGCCTAAGACTAAAATAAAATATATTTATTGACTGTTATTCCAAACGAGAGAGCCTTTAAAAGTTCCCATTTTACCGTGAATAGTCTATAGTAAATATTAAGTTTCAATGCTACACATTAGTGTCAGTAGGTCTACTTACACTGTGAGAAATGTTTAACTGCAGGCACTAAATTTATTTCCTTAAAAAGTACTTGTTTACAATGAACAATGTTTTGTTCACTCAAGTAACCTGCTCGTGCACCTAACATATGCATTCGTACCTTTGAAATAAATAAATCATTTTAAAATAATTTGTTGAGCGGAACAATTATTTGGATCTTCCAGCATAGTTCATGTGTGTATATAGCACACACAAATATTTTACTGGTAGCCTACGTTCAACTAATTCGTTTGGTTATCGTAAAAACTAAAAACATCTTAGTGAGACAGATAAATGTTTCGTTTGCAGCGATAAAGCATTTGGTTTCCTAGAACAATCTCATGTCAATTATTACAGAATCAGTTGCGGCAACAATATCATCTTGGGTCCAGTATTGATAAATATTTCGTTGACTGGATGGTAATCGGGTCATTTGATTGACTTCGTCCGTAAATATGGCTTGAAGGTATTATTGAAATTTTCATATCATAATCAAGATTGTTTAATGTACGCAGAGCCATACAAATCAGTTGCGCCAACCAAATCTTGCAAGTTTGTGGTAAACAAATATGAACAACAAAATTATTTGGTTTCAGCAACAAAATATTTAGTTGCCTCTGTACAGACAATTATTTTTGGTTGCGCCAAACAAACTTTGTTTTATTTAACAAAAACGTTTTTTCTCAGTGTAGTGGATCAGGTAGCTAAATGCTTTTTAGAATTCCCTGGTATTGTATTAAGTGCAGGGTGTATCAATAGATACTATTAATACAACATTTTATAAAATGAACGTGGATTCAAGATTTATCTTTTTATGTATTGATAAATTTAGTTTCAAAGAACTTATAGTTTAGGAAAAAAAGGGGGGGGGGGGATAAATTCCCGCAGTGACCTCACGGATCCGCCTTTAATGCCAGGTAATACACCACAGATATTAAAATTCTTTGTTTCGAAATGTATCCAGTCCAGTACCTCGAATAGCTGTCACAGGTCATGTACAGCCTTAGAAACCAGTTAGTTAGTCGATAATGAAAACCGTGATTTCACAAGGTAAGGTGCTGGGTAGCAAACCATAAGCCGCGGGGTAGCTATTTGCCAGCACCACACTAGCGGGTGTGGTATATCTGTTTCCTATAATCATCCTCAATTACTTACGAGACCGACACAACGATGCGGCGAAGGTAAGGATCGGCGGCGAGGACAAATCACTGCAAAGAAGCCACGGAATCTGCAGTGGCGCATGCACGAAGTCCTACTTTCAAACATCTTTTGGACGGGTATACGATAACCGCAGGTAGCGTGTTCGACTTCTCGTCCGAGGAGATGCGCTCAACTCGTTTCATAGGAAAGACTAGGTTATCTACAGCCTGCAAGTCATTCATCCGTTTATGCACACTATTTGGGTTCGTAGCAATAGAAATTTTTTGCTTATTTAAACTTGTGTAAGCATCATACCACGAAACAGATAACTGAAAGTGTAGTAAGTATTGAACGATTTAATGTCCAAATTATCTCATATATTAGTTACTAAGATATCATATGATGTGAGCTATTTCGACAGAATGGCCATAATTTGTGCATTAGTTTATTGAGTGGCGTTTTAAAATGTTATGGTTTAGGAAAAAAATATTATTTCATAGTAGATAATGTGAATTCACTTTACTACGCACTCAATTATAATACACTCTAAATCTGAACGAGTGAGAAATTCACTGTTTCAATCAGTCAACAGTATCTGACCGATTCTACAGTCACGTCAGTGAATTTAACTGATGAACAAGTGAAAAAATTCCCGTTTTCCATCACTCATTGAATCAGTGACATTTTTCACTAATTTATCAGTAATTTTTTCCACTGTTTTTTAGTGGATGCGTATTAAGTGAAATAACAAAGAATAAACTAATGAAACCAATACAAAATACTTTATAAAATGTGTTTCGTCTTTCAAAACTCCCATATTACGAGGTAACATGAACATTCAGTCTGTTTCCGTTTTTAAGTCTTTCATTTCGTTTTCATGTAATCATAACAGCATTTTGTTTGAAGGTTTAAACTGCATGTAATGTGGTGAAGAGGTTGCACTCATATGCACTATTTGTTTTAACAATCCTAACGGTACCAATTAAACAAAAAACGAAAAGTAAGGGAATACAATTACAAATTATGCGCTTTCGGTAAAGAACTAGAACACTTGTTTTTTAAATTAAGGAAAATAGCGTAATATAGATAATAAACTATCGTAAATACGTTTTATTTCTCGTAACTATTTACCTAGATTCAATAACAACAGTATTTAATTCAACGGTGCAGTTGGCCGTCAGTTATTCAATCAGTGAAATAACTTTACGTCACTAACTCAATCAGTAATATTTTTTCTCTGAAACAATCGGTGGTTTTTCACTGATTCTAAGTGGAGCCATTTTCACTGATTCGAGTAGTTAAATTTCAATGCGAATCAGTGGTTTCCCACTGATTCGAATTTACAGTGTGCAGTAGTTTGGCCATGTTTCAGTTAGGAAAGCATTAGGAATCAGAAGGGAGGGTCGTTACAATTCTGGGTAATTTAGAACAATGACACTGTGTACGTTATGCAGAGTGTGGAATTAACGCGTAATGAGTCAAACCCCATATTTGTGCCTTAAAAAGTAAATTAGACTATTACATGATTCGTAACTTTAAATATTTTTTACTGGCGCTCATAAATTGATTTATGTTCACTGATAATTTTTTTTTAAAAATAATTTAGGTTAATTGTTCTCTCACCACCACTCGTTTCACACCTAGATGTATTAGATATTTTTTGAGTGTTGTTTCAGAGGAAGAGTGTAGTAGCTTTCATCAGTTTATATTTTTGTCACATATTGTTTCTATTCACATTTATTCCAGATTATTATTTTTCAGTCATAAACTCTCTATACTACCTTCATTACGTTTGCTAACGTGGAGCAATGCCTTTAAAAAGAGGTCACAGGATACTCTATATCTTCCTTCTTTAAAAACAATGAAAATAATTAAACTTAATCCAGCATATAAATGCTGAGCAGCGTAAACAGAAACCACATTCAATTTTATCCCAGTCTTTAAACCGTTCTGCTAATCTTCGGTCTTTATTAGATCCCCCTTGCTATGGTCTAGGTCTTCCTCCCTACTGCTAAGATCTTCTCTCTTATTTTATATTTTCAGCTATTGATGGAAGTTTGACGGATTCTGACTGAGTGTCCTGAGTATTGTTCTATAATCCACCTTCCTCTAGAAAAGATTTGAAAAATGAAAAATTGCGAACAATCTTCTGACCATATGGTGATAATACTGTGATTTTTGGTTCTTTCTTATGAAAACCTTGTACTTTTCTCTATTATATGTTGAATACAATTTCTTATTGACAAAGTCCCTTATCTTGAGAACTATGTATCCAATACTTTTGTTAGTGGGGTTTCCATGACGCTTGGCATCTGCATATCGCTTCCCTTTAACTTTTCCATATTTGTCTCTATCATATATCTTCTAGTACGTTTGACTACTTTGAAATTTCCGATGTTTTTCTTTTAATTTTCTTTTGCAGGAAAGCTCTGCCGGAGATACTCCTGTAGTTGAGTGTGGTGTTACTCTATATTGAAAAGGACAGGCACGTCTGTACTTCACTCTAAATCGGAATCAGTTATTTTTTACTAATTGTCAGTTGAAACTGCTCCATCCGGAATCTGTAGAAAATTCCACTAATTCATCAGTTAAAAGAAATCTACTAATTCAAGCAGTAGAAAACAAGTTATTTATAGTTGGTTAATGCAAGTACATTTCTTTGCGAAGCTCAAAAGTCAATCTACTATCTTTAGTTTAGTTCGGATTCTGTGCTTTAAAAGGTAAATATAGTGGTTTCAATGTACGAGGTTATCGGTGTTAACTAGTATCCACCATTTTATAATGCAACGAGACACTACAGGTTTAAACTGTTATTTTTACTGACAGACAGATCAGTGATAATTTTACTGACTCGATAGTGCGGTGATTCAATAAGAAAGGTGGATTTACACCAACAAACGTTTTGTGGTCTGCAAGTTAACAGATCAAATAATGAGAAAACGACAAAAACAGTTATTATAAGTCAATCTGTCTCTTCAAAATAACAGTTTCATTCCGTAAAATCTTGTTTCATTGTAAAATGGCAGATAAATATAAAACACCGACAACACCATTAAAACCACTATATTACTCTTTTAAAGCGCACAATCTGAACTAAAATTAACTTAGTATGACTTTCCAGCCTTACAAAGACATGTACCTACGTGCGCATAATATGTGTGTATTTCGATAACATGAAGTACTTTCACATTACGAAACTTACAGAAGTTCGTCATTGTAAATTTTTGTTACTACGCAAATGCGAGATCGTTTATCTCAGTGAAAAAGTAGCAGAGTTGGTAGAACGTCAGCCGAAAGAAACACAAGAATGTGTCGCATTTTGGGGTGGCGGTTCGATACCAACCACTTCCAAAATTTCCTTGTACATGTAGGCTAATAAATTGGTTTTGCGACAAAATAATTGTACTTAATTTATTTCAAACCCTAATGCGTGGTTTTTTAATCCTTGTGCTTTTTATTAATCAACTATAAATAACTGTTTGTGTTAGTGGATTTCATTTAACCGAAGAGATTAGTAGTTTTCTTATTCTACTGATTCCGGATGGAGCAGTTTCAACTGACAATCAGTATAAAATAACTGATTCCGATTTAGAGTGTTCTTGTTTCCAGTTCATTTCACTATTTCGAGCAATATGAAGAATTTTATTCAAGCTACTGTTATAACGTTCCTCTAAACCATTATCTTGTGGCCAGTGCGGATGTAGGCACATAAAAAGTCTAGAGTAATTGTCATCGTAACTTTTTTTTAAACGCCTTTGGTGTCGACTGAGTTCCATTATCTAGTTTAATAGATTCAGGGGATACATACCAATAAAATGTGTTTTACAGTCGCCTCATAACCTGTTGTGGAGTAATTGAAAGCATACCTCCGGTATGTGCAAATTTGTCACAAGAAGAAGATAGTCGCCACTAGCTAAAGGCCATGTGAATTCCAATTATATCTATTGCCGTGTGTATTCTGGCACTTATCGACTCGTCGTTGGTTCTGGTTGTGGTTTGGTACTCACTATTTGGCATTCGAAAAAAAGTCTTGACTCTTTCTTCCTCTGCTCTATCTATTTACGACCGCCAAACATTAGATCGTAATCTCTGTCTCATAGCACTCATTCCAGGATGTCCCTCACTATTTGTATTAATGTTCTAGGGACAATTATACTGTTTCCTCTCAGTAATGTTCCATTACATTTTGTTAATTCGTCTTGGATACACTCACATTCCTGACATTTTTTAGACCACTATCTAAACACCATTCATTTCTGAACAGAGCATAATTCTTCATGTTTCTATGCCTCCATCCTCATTCTAAAGACACGTATCTTGGTAATGTTGCTACTGTTGGCACATTAATATGAGAATCTCCATCCTTTTAAAACAAAAAGTCCTTCTTTAACTGGACACAGTCGTGATAACAGATCAGTTAAGTCACTCTTTCCACGAACAGGTTTTGCTACATAATTATAAGACTGAAGATTTTACATCTACCTCTTTGATAGGATCACATGGTTTTGATAGTGGCCCAAAGATTACTTGTTTATGATCTGTCAACAAGGAAAATTATCTTCCATACAAATAGAAAGGAAACATCCCACTGCCAATACCAAACTTAATATTTATTTCTATGTTTGTGAATATTTCTTTTCTTAGTCACTAATGCTTTTGCAAGCATATCAGACATTTTTTCTCCCTTCTGATCTTTTCTGAAGGAAAACAGCGCGTATACCTACAGGACTTACATCTGCCATGAATTCTATGTCTGCATCTGGATCATAGTAGTCTAAAACCGTCGAACTTGTTAACAGCTGTTTCATTTTTTCAAATGTTTTTTTTTTTCTGTTCTGATACAAACTTAATTTTAACTTTTATTTTAAAATATGCTTTACGGTTGAAGTAAAGCAAATGCCTATGGAGCACTGCACCCGACTGTACAATGTGAGGAACTCTTAAAAATGTAGTACATGCGCCATAAAAATTGTCATAAAAATCCTGTTTATGCTGTATATGAAATAAGAATGTATATATTTTGCAACATTATAAAAATTTCTAGTAAAAAATATATTTTTAATGTAAAAAATAATCGATTAAAATAGTCTGTATTTTTAACCAAATTTAATCGCATTTCCATTCTGGATGCTTCAGAAAGCAGAATTTGCAAGGAAATCTCGGTCACGGAAATCATTTTTATAATTATTTTTATGTGCGTCCATTTGTCATAAACGTTTATGGCTGAAACTGACGTAGCCTAAATAAAGTTAATTATAAAATTGATATGATAGCTACATTATTACTACGATTCCATTACACACAATCACAGTAAATATTATGATGGTCTTCCTTGAAGATTTTCTTGTAAATTCTGCTTTCCGAATCATCCAGAAACGAAAAGCGCTTAAATTTTGTTTTAAATACATACTATTATAATCGATTTTTTTTACATTTAAAAATTATACTTTATAATGCTGCTAAATATATACACTTTTCTTTAATGTACAGCATAAATCACACTTTTGTAACAATTTTTATGGTGTCTGTACTACTTTTTATGAGTTCTTCACATTCTATAGTCGGATGCAGTGCTCCATAGACAGTTGCTTTACTTCAACCTTAATGGTTCAGCCAAAAATCCTAAATGAGTAACAAAGTATGTGACTAATCCTAAAAAAAATGTTCACTTAAGCTGCTAAAGTAGGCTCTTTAGAATTGCGAACTGCCTCAACATTATCTTCTGCTGGTTGGGGGCTTTCTTTAGGTAATTTGTGACCTAGAAATATTATTTATTTTTGTGAGAGTTTAAATTTCATTTTATTCAACTCAAGGCACTTTTCTTCGAGTATTTTAAGTAGGCCTACCTTTTCAGCTTTTTTTTTTTCTGCAGTGTTTCATTTTGTCACAGGATTGAGGATACAACAAAGGGGTTAAATACTTATGGTACACCATTCAATAAATGTGGCAGAATCAACAAACTTGGCGGAAGGAAACACAAAGAGAGGTTAATTAATATCTTTGGCACTGCTACGGTTGTAGGGGCTCCATTTAATAAGGGCGAGGACGGGCTGGTAATTACGACTGCGGCTCTCCTCTGCGGTTTAGCGGGTATTGTACCTGGTGGGAAAGGCGGCTGGGGTTGGGCTACGTACCCCGAAGGTCGAATAGGCCTGAGATCGTCGTGCCAGCGTCTCTCGTGGTCTCGGCGGCTGTGTTTAGCTTACAGGCAAGGGGCGACAAGGTCGGGGTCCTTGGGAGTACAAATTTGATCTTGTGGTAGGTTGAAGGGTTCCTTTCTAAAAGCCACTTTAAAACGGGACGCAATTACGTTAAAAAAATTCTTGTGTCACTAACCGTTCACGAAAACTTGCGGTTTTTAACAAAAAAATTTTCCTCAAAGGAATTTCACCTGTTCTCGTGCCAACATCAAATTTCCCTCTGGATGCGACACATTAAAAACTATAACAATCATATATAATTAAGTCTCGTTAGAGTTACTTGCTTTGAAGTAGCTTTATCTCACAATTCAAAACAAAACTTCTTTCTGAGAAAATTTTTTTAATGAAAAACACGAAATGATATAGAAGGAAGTTGTTTCCAAAAGTAAATTCATTTGCCCCTGTTTTGTCAGTAAGATTTATGTTCTCACTGAAGTACTTTCTCTGTCTCATGAATGATGAAATAGTTTATTGGAAATTTTGTTCTCTACCTTGTTTTTTTCTTCTGTCGCTTACATTGTAAAAAATTATACAATGAATACACTAAAACCTGAACTTTACTTTGATTAACAAACGTCATAGGTTTACTTGTGACGTATTGTGAAATAAAGGCAATCAGACTGGTCAAAGTAGTCGATTGTTTGTGCGTTTTACTCATTCACCTAGCTGTAGCTACAAAATAATAGGCATCGAAAATATTCATTGATTCAAATTAAAGTGTATGTGAGCTACGTGTACTATACCTATACGTTATTTAGGTCAATCTGGAAATTCGCAGCAACAAATTGAAATGCAGCAAAACATTTTATTTAAAAACACATGACTAAATGTAGGAAATATTCTAAATTTCCTTACGAAATAATTAATAATATTTGAAAAATGCTTGAGAAATTTTACTGAAGTATTTGAAAAACCTCTCAAATGCATTTTATAAAGATGTAGCCATTTTTTCATAACAATATCAAGAAGTTATTAAAAAGGACCTAGGTATTCTATTCCAAAAATAATTTTATGTACAGCTATAATTTGATTGGAGTGCATCTTAAAAAGTACTCAGTATAATATTTCGCAGAATAAGTGAGGAGTAAAATCAATAAGGCAGTCTTAGATGGAACATACTCTAAGAAGTAAACTTAATTAATAAATCTTTATAAACTGTGTATGAACTAATTTTGGTTTTGTGAAGAAATAGCCATTTTACCAAAGGCGGAAAATTTAAAATGGCTTACAAAAACGTCCACTAAAGATATACAACCTGACTGAAAATCATCTACTATACTTCTAATGTTCCTTTTCTAACTGAGAGTTGGTGTTATTTAACGTGAATCGACTATATAGTCCACGGAACTGTGTAATAGCCGGTGCGTTAGCTTGCTGGAATCACTACACAGTATAAAAGGACCCCTGAACGGATCTCTATACGGTTCTCACTGTTATGATTTGCATTTTTCTAGGAAGGTTTATGTGTATTAAAATTTGCCGTAGCACTTATAGGGACTGAGAATTATCGGTATTACTGAATCAAGTCGGGGAAAATGAGCTATTTTACTGCTTGCTAAGCATGCTCTACCAAAACTGCAGGGCCGATTGATATAATTCTTTCATTATTAGTAAGCTACATTCTTCCATATAGCTACAGATATATATCAAGTGGAGCCACAGAGGCCCAATGGGTAAAGTAATCTCAGGTGGAGCCGCAGTGGACCAGTGGATAGAGCGATCCCAAGTGGGAACGCAGTGGCTGAGTGGCTAGAGCACTCTCAAGTGGGCCGCAGTGGCTCAGTGGATAGAAATATATCAAGTGGGGACACAGAGGCCTAGTGGCTAGAGCGATCCCAAGTGGGGACGCAGCGGTTCAGTGGAGAGAAATATATCAGTGGTGCCGCAGTGACCCAGTGGTTAGAGTAATCCCAAGTGGGGCCGTAGTTGCTCAGTGGCTAGAGCATTCTCAAGTGGGATCACACTGGCTCAGTGGATAGCAATATATCAAGTGTTGCCGTAGAGGCACAGTGGCTAGAGCGATTCCAAGAGATCCCAAGTGAGTGGCTAGAGCGATTCCAATTTTTAATATAAATCAATGCCCAACGAAGCGGGCGAGTGTGCATCTAGTGCTACTATAAAATGACACTGGCAGGCATGTTGTACTTTACAACTCACTGCTTCTTCTACGTTTGCAACCCTCCTCATCCTTCGGGGCATAACTCCCCGCTCCTCCTCACCGCCCCTTACTCTTTTCCCATCATCTGTTTCTTCTCTCTCAGACAGACATCCTGTTTACAAAAGGCCTGCATAAAGTTCTGGTTTCGTTTCCATTCCTATTGTTCCAAACCACGGTCACTAGATTCGTATTTCTCTATAGTTACCGTAATGACCACGGAAATGGGTCTTTGTGTAATTACTGGTTTTCAACATTCCCACTTTATGCCGGGCGTTGGGGGACAGCTCGGGGACGGCTCGCGCTCTATACTAACACAAGCTTCGAGCTCGCACCTACAAAGGACCACAAATCCACGTCTTACATGAAGTTCTTACTCCGTACCTCCTGGTTCAGAAATATCTCAGAAACTTCAGTTGAAAGGTCTGCCACTGAAATGAGAATATTTATACGTTTTCCTTGTTTCTCTCTTAATTGCTGATTATTTTTCTCGTGTGCTCATTATATTCATATGTAATTTAAATGTAAATATTTGCCGTTATTAGTAAAGTTCATTACAGCAGTGTAACTTAATTACAAAGCAAATTTAATTTAACTATATCTAATTAAAATTAATAAACAAAGTAAATAAATTATTATGTGCAAGGATAGAACTACTAAAAATGTATTAACTATTTTCTTATTGTATTAGCTAACTTACATTGGATTAATTACCTAGATTACAAAACATAACTAATATAAAAACTACATGCCATAGACCTAAGGAGAAGATACTCTCATTAACGCCCAGAACGCACACCATAATGATAACAAAATCCTCGACCCACAGATAATGTAAATAAAAAGTATCTGAATATGACTAACCCAGTCGTCGAGTATCGATCGATAAGAAAATAACAGTTTCAGTTAAACACAAATAAAAGAAAGAAAAAATATATAAAGTTGTAATCATTATTGGTTTTCAAGAGCGTAGAGTTTCTTTAATTTTATTGAACACAGCCAATGAATGAAGTCCACTTTTATAATAGGCAATAGACAAAATCCACTTAAAATTAGATTCTAGTTCTCTTTTCCACTCATTTTTAAGAAGCTCAGACCTTCATAATTTAAGACAAAAAAAATTGAGATTATTTATTTAGAAAGAAAATTACGACGTTGAGCGATTTGGGCGGCCCTTAAGAGCTGAGTTCTTCAGCTCCTGTAAAGACGAAGTGATGTGGAGATAGAACAGCTGTGGAATGCAAAAGGGAGGAAAACGGGAGTATGCAGTGGAAACGCGCTGTTTAACTGCAATGTCCTCTCTATTGTTTACATGGGGAAATCTGACAGAGGACTCAAGCTCATTGCGCCGCAGCCTTCTTAGAGAGAACACGAAAGGGTATTTTGCCCTTCTGAGGATTTTATTTGTTTGAGTAAATATTATCTTCAACTGAGTGGTCATATTATTTTTAACACAAAAATACATCTGAAAATTACTATTTAAAATGTAAATCACATATTTGACACTTTATCCATTCAAGGGTGGTGCAAAGTTATGGAATGCCAATGACGAAGTCAAGGCCATTGGCTGGCTGGTCGGCTCGCATTATGATTAGGTATGCTAAAAAAATAGTTCGACGGTATTTTATCATTCAGGTAAAACGGTGCCGTGAACGATTTTTTATTACATACAGCTTATAATAAAGACAATAAAAAACGATATGCAAGTGATGTTACGGAATTAGTTTTCAACCACGACGTGGTTTCAAGATTTAAATACGGTTTCAGTAGGGGCGGACAATTCATAAGCCAGATGAAGCGGCATCTGCACTTGGAAGGGGCGTTGGTTGGTACCCTTACTGATATGGTGTAGGTAACGATGTTATGCAGTCCTGTCACATTAATCACACTACAATTTATTATAAGGCTATCCATTCACGGTTACTTCATACTTTTCTGAAGCACTGCTAAAGTTCTACTTCCAGGATACTCCTCCGCCTCGTGCAAACTAATCTCTACTGAGAAAGGAAAATTACACCAGAGGACAACGCGCCGCTTTCCTGCGCACTCAATTGTAATGTTACGTTGCATGAGAACTATTTATTAGTAGGCGCTACCAACACAGACTTATTTCTCACTGTTTTTATTCGTACTTATTAAAAATAAATATTATAATGTATAAAAAATCTAGGTATAACTCCAATTTTACGAAGAAAAAAAAAGATACATCTTTTTTTGCAGAGTTATAAAAAGCTTGAAACATCACATATTTAGGATATAACTAAATACGTGATACATGGGGCGAATTTTCAAAGGTTTGTGTTAAAACGTCCGAGTAACCTGTGAATGGACTATAAATGCAGTAGTTATTATACAAGTTTTTTTTTTTTTTTTTGCTGTAGATATATTTACACACTGCTGCAGTTCCATAGTAGGGGTGAGTGGGTAGTTCGTCATTCTCGCTGCTGTGTGTACTCTTAAAGTCATTGTCAGCCACTGGCTTACAGGCAGTAATTGAACATAGTAATCGTTAATACTGAGACACTGCTTGATTGTACCCATGAGAATTTACTTCGTGCTCATGGACGTAAACTTATTGCAGTGAATTATCTCTCTCTTCTGTATGTAATGGCCATGAGCATAGCCCTCAGTTCTCAAATTGCAAATATCACTGGCTCAAGTGCGTAATAGTTTACGTAACATGGAGCAGAGTTCAGGATACGTCCATCTGCCAAATCTGGCCCGCAATTCGGCTATTCCAGGCGATTAAGGCCACTGTAAATTGGCCGGCACGACGCACCTCTAACGATATACTGGTATAGAATATGTTAACGCCCGAGGCGTCACTACTACCAAACGATGCAACTGAGCTGATCATCGAACACAAACCCCGATGTAAGTTCATGACGGCCGAGTCAGTTAAGATTGCACGGGGCACTTCAAAATCAGGAGCTGTTAATTTTTCCGTTCACAAACAAGTGGCATGTAAGGGAAACGAGCAGGTCAGCAATTTTTACAAAGCGCGATTGTGTAGTTTTGTCACGCATCCTGTCATTCCTTGCGTGTTATTTGATGTAATGCTCATGCACTGCGCGTCTCATATTGTATCTGCGAGCTTGGACGACAGTTAGTTGCAAACCGCCTTACTGTCGGCCACTTTCTCTTGGACGGAGGTACGAAAGAGGAGCATGTTACCTGAGAAGGTAAATTTCGTTTTCAAAATCCCGAGTATCAGTGTGAGCACGTGCGCATTGCAGTTACAGTAACAGAAGTAGATATGTGTTTAAAAATATGCCGTTAATTTTATCACCAACAAATGGGTCAAAGGTATTTCCCCAATTATTATAGAGAATGTAGGACTTCGTTAGCAATGAAGTTGATCGGCCAGGAATAAACGAACAATTTCACTTTGAAATTAAATTCAACCTTTAAAGTAATTTGAAGTACGGTATAGTTTCGCATGGCAGACAACTAAATTAGGTATGCTATAACTGTAGAATCAGATGTTCCCCAAGAACGCATGAAACGAGTGAAGCGATCAAAAGTAATATGAAATGGCGGAAAAAATTAATCAACTTGTGCAAAAAATTAATTAATGTCGAAAGGACAACGTTTGGTCGTATAATCCATCCAAGTAGTGAAAATGGCTTCTTTTCAGTACTGTGGCGATAGGTAAGTGCAAGCAGACGAGAGAATATCACTAGTAGTATGGTTTAGCCTATTCTGGGACAGGGTTGAGTGTGGGGATTTGGAGACAACCGCTATCTTGGATTGCATCAACTCCTACTCTATAATTCCAGTTGCCATTTTGTTTCCGATCGCCATCTTGTTTTGTTCAGCTATTGTGTGTCTAGAATTTTCCTCTTTATGCCCTATACATAATTCCATCTTGCTACTTCATGCTCTGTCATTCTATCTTACTTTTACATAATCTCTCATTCCTTCTTTCCTCTCTCCCACTTTTTATACCTCTCTGTCGCCTTCTTTGTCTTCCATACACATAGTTCCCTCGCCTAAGTCGATGAACGACACACCAGGGGGATGGTGTTTGCCATGTTGTTCGGGACTTATAGCGTTTGCCACCATATTACTCATTCTGTCGACACCATCATCTTGAATGTCGTATGCTGTATTACCCCCCACAACCTTCGTTTGACTGCCACCTGCTAGGGGGTTCCTGATTACTCACCTTTATTATTCATCTTTGATTCTGGAGTTTAAGTGGTCAAGTGACACCCAGGAGTGCTGTTATTTTGGTAGTTCAAAAATGTGTCTGTAGGAGTGCGGAATTGAACTGCTGGACCATGGGTCGGCATGCAGATGACGATGTATCGGCTATCGGAGCAGTCTGGAGAGTAGGGTTTTAACTGTTGCCATTGCATCACACATTTTCCATCTTCAATACAAGGATTGATTATGAGGTATTTAATATCAATTTTGTTACAATTGTGTTAGTCCACTAGAGCGGACATCATGCGCATCTTTCATCTGCACTCGACCGCCATCTTCGTTTAAGTCGATGAACGATAAGCTATGCAGATTGATTTAGTCTGATTTAATATTCATTATATTCAAAAAGGTTTTTAAGGTATGTATGAGGAGGAGGATAAAATTGAAGAGGAAAAGGAGGAGGAAATGTGGTTATATCTATTTAAAATTGGTTTTTAAGTATAAGGTTTGTACGAGAAGGAGGAGAAATTGAGGAGAAGAAGGTGGAGGAAATGTATTTATATCTGTAAAAAATTGTTTTTTAAGTGTACAGTGTATACATGGAGGAGGAGGAAATGTGTTTAAGTCTGTATAATTCATTTTATTGAGTGCAGTCTCTAGGTAGATGTCCTGGAAGTTGATGTCTGCCACCTCGCACTCACACTTTACCATCTGTACAGCTGTTAAACAACTGTGTTCCTGGCTCCCTGGACTTGGGACCATCGATAGTGCACTACAGCATAAAATGTCACAGAGATTTCGGTATATGTTTACATCATTATCTATGCTATAAAATCTCTAATGATGATTGAAGCACAAAGTACTGGTGGCTTACAAGGGCGAAAAAAGAAAACTTCCCGCCTAAAAAAAATTAAAGTAGACAAAGGAACACAACAAAGATGATAGACAAAGAAGAATAATACAGATGGATAGCTAGAGGAAAAAAAGAAAAGTTGGGGCATCACATAAACCAAGAAGAAAATCAGGTACTATAATACCACCAGTTACTGCAGTACATGTCTGACATGAATATCATTTCACATTCACAACTCAGGATAAGTGTTGAAACCCCCAAGGAAGTTGCTATAAACCCAGGTCGAAGGCTCAACATAGGTCTAAAATTATTGTGCCCAAATACACATGAGAAAAAATTGTGAAAGCGGAATAGTAGTCATATTAGATAAAACTGAAAACCGGACTCCAGGATATGTCGGCCTCACACATGGCAAGATGATGCCTTGCATGCACTGCAGTATAGCACCAGTTATCAAAAACGCCTGACAAGATGATACCTTACACAGGCTACTGTGTGCTGCTGGGAAAATAAACTGAAATTAAAAATAAGCATTGGAATATTTATCCCCATTCAATACAATCATTACATACATTTGCTAGTGTCTAGTCCAAAACATAATAAAACAATACCAGGAAAAATGTTCATCCAATGAAACCATATGGCATTGTATGTATCCTATCATCTTAAATGAGTATTTTACTATGCCACAAGAGCGCCAATTTATTTATTGTTTGTATGTAGAGAACATGATGGTATGGCTATATATTGCTGACGTTGACTCTCATGTTTTAATGATGCATTTACACTTGCTTGTAATCTCCAAATATAATAATATTTTTGACTGCAGATCTCTATATGCTGTTGGATCTCTTCATTATCTTGCTGCCGCATTTGTTTAGTGTACAACTTCACCCAGAGTCCAACAAAATCGTTCATTATTTCCCTACCACACTCGTCCTTAAATTTTCCCACGACCTTCTTGTTTATTGTGGAGTAGTGTAGATGTGCGGAAAGGTAGCAGCTGTTGTCGAACTTCGACATGAAGGTGGGGTCTGCACTGAGGTCTTTAATATTTGTTTGTATGGATCTCATAAATCAGGCAGTCAGTATCTGTAAGTGCGAGATGGATATTGTCATTATATTTGGCCTTCATAATATCATAGTGTAATAGATATATTATCATCTTGCTACGGTTGAGGTCTGAAAACCTTGTATAAATTGGCTTTATCAAATATGATATGCTTTTTTTCCAGCTTTATCACAGATAAATTCTCTGTATATATTGTGTGATACTTGAATGATGTCTTGGTGATTCTTGGCTATTTGTTCGGTACACACCAGTTCCATTTCTTGTCACTCCCTAATATTTTCCATCAACTTCCCGAAGGTGGCATTGTTCATTAATTAGAATAAATCCTTCTCGAAACCATTAGCTGCAGCCTAAGACTTCTTGGTGTTCAAATCAACACACAGCTGTAGCCATGCTCTCTGCTCAGATTGTAGTACTCTATGAAATGTTGTTACTTGAAGTCTGTGAAAAATTTCTTGCTTGAGGTTGCGATAGTGTATCATATAATGCAATTTTCAGATAGAGTGGTCAAAGTTTTGATTGTTTTAAGCCCAAGGGGGCACTTGTTCACTGCTTCCTCGATGTCATGTGCATTATAGAGTGGGACATTCTTTGTCTTAAATGCATGCATATCCTCTTCTTCATTATGTGGGCCAGGCTTAACATACAAACACTCTAGGAATGGGTTGAACTTATTGTTCCTTGAGCTGAAACTTCCACTTCCAGTTGGCCAATAATGTTTGTTGGCAAGAACAGCAGGTCTTTGTGAATCTCATGTAGATCTTGTGGATGCGAAATGTCTGCCTCCTCCTCATCCTACATATGATATAAAACCAACAGATTAGAATAACTTACAGAAGCCATCTCCCACAAATTCAGACATGGAAGCTTATTTCCGAATACAGTGCAAAGTGTCATAAGCAGTCCTTCAAACTGTGGTAAAACATGAGTGATGCTAAGTTTACTTGAGGAACCCAGTGGTGTTTGGTTCGAGAAGTGTACTTATACTCTAAATCTTTACAACAGCCAAAGTATCAGCATCTCGCCACAATTCTACAGACTGTGGATGGACTAGGTTATTTTCTATGCAGTGACATTGAAGTTGTTGAGCCTCTGAGTGAAGCTTTACCAAACTGTTTTTATTTTCGACGACATGGCTTGTGAGGTCGTGCATACGAGAATATTTTTGTATGGGAAGATATATAGAAATGGATTCATTTTACCTTTGCCAAACTTACTCGTGATACCAAAGAAATGACTACATGACAGTGTAAACATGATGGTTTTGTTTCATATGGATGATTTTAATGTATGCCATTTTCATTCCGATCATGTTGATTCCGACATGTCATTTGAAAAAAATTAAGGAGATATGTGCATGTTGTTGGAGTGAGCAACATGATTTTCTCATTATAGTCAAGGATTTCCCCCTGTTTAAAGGGAGGTACAGACAATGATTGGTCAGTTCATAACCATACATCATTGAGAGAAGAGCTATGTTATATCAAAATTTGGCCATAGTAGTCTGAAATGAAAGACAGAAAGCTCTTTCTCGCCCGCCATTGATGGCAACTGCAGTGCTGAGGGAAGCAAATTAAAAATACTGGTGATCCAAAGGAAGACAAAAATGCTGTTAACAAGACTCAAGTCGAGACCCCAAATGCTGACTTGATTACTTTAAAACAAAATGTGCTTTAAAGAACAGATAATGATGTTAAAGGTACCCTAAATGTTATGGTTGTTAAACTCAAGGAAATCCTTATGGGCCTGGAAACTTTGATCGACAGGAAATTTGGAATCATAGAAGCCCTATTGAAGACTAGCGGTGTTGATGTTCTGGACAAGGTAATGCCTTCTCTAATAACACTAGAAAAACATTGATAATATAGAAAACCTGCTAACAACTTTTTCGATCTTGCTATCTCGTAAAGAATTATATAAACCTGTCACAAAACAATTTTGTAATCAGTATGAAGCCTGACATTGTCAGTGACTTACAAAAAAGTGATTACGGATATTTGCTCAAATACTTACTGGTTAATCGTGTCAGAATGGAACATGGCATTGCTAATGAAGAAGTCTTGAAAACCTATTACTGAACGACTCGAAAATTTGAAACCTGCACCACCTTCATTGACTGTTGCAGTTAAGACCGAACTGGACATCGAACCCAAGTCTCAGAAGGAACTTAAATGTACTGGCATAGAAGAAGATGACCTTATGCTGTCTGTATGGAAACAAATACCAGAACAGATGAGTAATCGAAACCCACCCCTTCATATTTTTTAAGTTCTTACACATATAAATCTAATTATAGTACTTATGGTGTATGCAAACAAATTCAAAAGTTATTCTTGGGGAGTAAACAAACATTTTTTGTGGACAATGATGATGTACAAGTTGGGAATTATGTGATCCAACTGGCTATATTAACTTTATTAACTACTGTTTAAACAAAACCATACTGGATATTCTCACAATTCACTGCAACACTGTAAAGAGCTACTGAAACTTACGAATTCACACTTGAATGATAATGACTTTGTCAGCAATGAATATGAGGATAAAATACACCAGAAATTTGCCATTATTTTGTAGTTACCCCACGTTGGAGATGCAGTTGGTCCTGGTCTCGATCTAAGTAAAAAAAATAGAATTTGGTCGACATCCAGAGTACATTTACTGGAATTATGTTAATGAAATTGTCGTCAGACTGTGTCTCCTAATTGCTTCTCATAGTACAGGAAATAATTCTCAAACTACTGAGATATCCAGTATTAGCAATGAACTGTGTGAAGACATACATTTAATGTGAGTTACACAAGCACACAAGTCAATTTTATCCTTGTTGCAAAGTGTTAGTATTTGGTTTTCGAGACTTGTACGAAGTAGATCTAATTGAAATGATACCTAATGGAGGTTCGAATACATGATTCAAATATCTGTTGGCCATCATTGACCATTACAGCGAATATGCTTGGGTGGTGCCCATAAAGAATAAAAATGCGAGAGATGTGTCAAGTACAATTAGTTCTATTTTGCAAGACAAAGGACCTCCCAATAATTTATATACAGACCTTGGAAGAAAATTCTTCAATCCTACATTTCACGAATTGAAGGAAAGGATAGTGTAAACCACTACTCTACACATAGTGGTATGAAGGCGAACATGGTGGAATGCTTTAATTTCACTTTGAAGAATGAAATGTGGAAGAAATTTTCATCTCAAGGAAGTTACAAGTGATTGGACATCTTACCTCACCTGGTATTGAATTACAACCACAAAGTACATTGAACTATACAAATGAAACCAGTTTTTATTTGCTGTTATGATTTTCTGCAAGGAAGCTTAGTGCGAGTGATTCGACTGGGCCTGCCATGATCTGCTTAGGACTGGTTTGCCACCCTTGTGCCTGACGCTTCTCTTGCCCAGTGTGTTATCCCCACAGCTTACTGAGACCTGTATGACACCTGCATTATTGGCTGGCCCCCTGGTTAAGGTGATGCACAGACTGTCACATGATGTAACCCTTCTAGAATTGTGGCCTGCTTGCATTGTGGTTCACCCCCACAGCCCTACCAAGGGGTAAACTATTATTCTTGCTCGAGATGTTACAGGAGATACATACATTCCATGCCATTCTGGAGGAGAACAATAAATTATTTGATGAATATTTATGGTACCAATCAGACCCCCAAAAGTCACTTCCTTCAGCACCTTTTGTCAGAATAAGGATCCGCAGCAGGTCTCATCTCCAGCATCCAAATTAGCATAGGTGGATATCTCCTCCCCACCACATCATGATCTCGACAGGTCACCTGTCCAGTGTACCTCACCATTATCACTGCCAATGTCACAGAGGGATGTCATCACATGGACGCCACTGTCGCCTCCAGCAGCTATTGCTGCCTCCTCTCCCACACCTTCAACTATAGGCTATGAATGTATGCTCAATGCAGTACCTTGGAGTGATACTTGTCGTCCATCGACCATTTTGCTGACCTGGACGAGGTAGATGAAGAGGAAGAGGAGGTACCTCTGCAGGAATTGCATGCCGGGATTCAACTTTTCTGGAAGGAGGTTGCAATAGCAATTCATACAAGTCCCCAGCTGTGCAACAAGAATTGCAGTATCCTGCTGAGTGGGTATGGTGCCTGCATGCGATCCTGCAGCATTTGTGGAATTCAAATTATTTCCCATTGGAATTATTGTGTGTTTTCATCAATTGTAAAAATTTGTAAATAAATTATTATTCATAGAATTAAAAAAATGGTGTGTTTGTGTGATGTAATTTCATCACCATAATTGTCTCTATGCTTAACTGTGAGTAGAAATTTCAACCATCATATAGTATTTGAATTTCTTGTTTCGTGTTCACAAATACTGTTCCATGTTTGTATTTTCATTTTGCACTTGTATACCTTTGATGGCTTGTGTGAGGTCATGTGCATACAAAATTTATTTTATTAATTTAAATGTGCGACAAAAACTGGAGCACAGGCAACTAAATGTATTGCCTCATAATTTTTGGTTCCTTACACTTTAAATTGCTAATATAAATTATTTGATGCGAATAAACAAATACAGACCTTATTTGTAAGTTTTATTCTACTATACGAAATACATTAAAATATTACAATTGTAGTGGAAATTATGATTCAAGTTGCCTAGGCCATGTTTGTAAATACTCATTATATGCTCCATGTTTCTCATTTTGCACTTGCATACCTGTGATGGTCTATGTGAGGGTGTGCAAAAACAAAATATTTATTTATATGCAGCAAATTATTGAATGGCAAGCTATTTTACACTAACAATCTTATACAGTCTTTAACACATTTCCTTCTACTCCTCAGTTCCTCGTCCTCTTCAATAGCCTCCTCCAATCCTCCTCATAGATACCTTAAAAACATTTTTCAATATAATGAATGTTAATTAAATCATAATCAATCTACTTAGCATGTCATTCATCGACTTAAGCCAAGATGGTGGTCGATTGCAGATGAGAGGTGTGTGTGTGATGTCCATTCTAGTGGCCTAATACTTGTAATAAAATTGACATTAAATTAATAATAATCAATCCACCTATTGAAGATGGAATGTGTGTGTTTCAATGGCTACAGTTAAAACCCTACCCTCCAAAATACTCGATAGCCGAGATGTCGTTGTCTGCATGCCGATTCATGGTCCAGCTGTTCGATCCCCACTCCTCCAGAGATTTTATTGAGCTACCAATATCTGGGTGTCGCTCGACGACTTAAACTCCATAATCAAAGATGGATGACAAAGGTGAAAAACCAAGTGCCCCCTAGCAGGCAGCAGTCGAACGAAGTTCACGGGGGATACTACAGCAGACGACATTCAAGATGGCGGTGTCGAGTGAGTGGAGCGCAGCGACAGAATGAATATTAGGATGGCACACTCTTGTAGTCACAAACATTACCAACACCAGCAAATCTGATGTTTCGTTCATCGATTTAGGCGAGGGAACTATGTAGATATCAGATGAAGAAGGCAACAGAGAGAGATAACATGTAGGAGAGAGGAAAAAATGAATGAGCAAAACAGGAATGAATGACAGAACATGAATTAGCAAGGTGGAATTACAGAGTATGAAGTTGAATATTCTAGAAACAAAATGGCGGACGGAGACAATATGGCGGATGGAAACAATATGGCGACCGGAATTAAGATTGCTACCGGAATGACAGAGCATGAGGTGATGCAATCCAAGATGGTGGTTGTCCCAAAGTTCCCACCCTGAACCCTGTCCCAGTATCGGCCAAATATTACTACTATCACAACAGTAAAAATAAGATGGGCTAGTAATGTTTTACCGTTAAGGTTAAAAATATCACTGTAGAAGTGTAGTTGTAATGTTATTACGAATTTAAACTAAAATGCCTCCGAATGTAATTTAACGAGATAAGAAAATTGAAACTTTAAAAAAGAATGAGAATATTAGCATCACAACTGACATACTGAAACCAAAATTATACGAATTCTTAACGCAACGCAAACCTTTGTAAATCCTTATTCCGTAGAAATGGTATCGAATTAGGAATGGTCATTCACACAGTATCTGAGTGAACTCGAAAATAGTGTTTATGACGAATATGTATATTTTTATTAATATAAACAAAACAATGGGAAATCTTTAAGTTTTGTTCGTGTAGTGAATGCAGAGGAGATAGTGATATAATCTTGTCGACAGTAGTGAATGGGTTTGATAATTTCAAGGAAAGTGAGTTAAAAGTGATCATCATGGACAATGTTTTCTAATATTATTTAAATTATTAGACTGACTGCAATCAGCTCGCTTACATCCCTAACCCTTGCGCTAAGTATAATGGTTTTCAGGAATCATCAGTGATCATTCCCTTCCGAACGAAATTCCGAACGAAAGCTCGCAGATATCTGGCGCGAATTACAGAATGCATTGCCTCCAACCTACTGTCGCATGACACGCCATAATGTCTGTGTTTAGTCATGTTTCTTTTTTTTGCCGGCGTCGGCGCACATGTTTGACGCTACGAAAGACGATCCGACCAGTCATTTTCCCTCGCTGCACGTGGCCGTGTACCTTATTAATGTACACGTCACCAGCTGCTGAAGTGCGGCTCTCGTAGCTGGCCGTAGCTGATGCGACGGCGATCGGTGGCGGCCACGCGTTAATTACTTACGGGCGGCAAAACTGGAGCGTCATTGTTTCACTGTTGCTTTTACCATCCACACGATGATGACTCAGTTAATGTGCCTGATGAAGGAGGAGGATCTTCCAGCAGATAACCCATGAGAAGGAGAGGGCGAGGGTGTTTTTTTTTTTTTTTTCGGATGGGCGAAACCCTTAATTTCGGAAGGACTCAAGTTTGGAGGGCTGGATTTTTTGGCCTTGCTACCTGTGCGGGTAACTTTATCCCCCGAGCAGGGATATTTCCCACGTGAGGAAGAGGTCGTTATGTTGGCCACCCCGACCCCTCCCCCAAAACACACACAAACCTTCCCCCCACCCCATTTTGAACCGCCAGAACGAGGAGGACGGCGTTTAACAGAGCCGACAGAAGATTACACGACATCGACCCGGGGATTTTGTAACTTTCGGCGCCTGCTGAAGCCTTTTGGCGCCTTATTGCCCACTTACGGTATTATCGGAACCGTCTTTTCTCCGACTAAATATTCACTTCTCAAAGTAAACACCTCCTTCTCCGTGTTTAGTTTATGATTCGGTTTGCACCAATTAGACGACCGTCATTAACTTCAAGAGAGAAATGAAACTAATAACTACATTTTGATGAGAATTTACGGCACCTTTAAAACAACAGATCCAATGCATTTCTGACATTACAAAGAAATAGTAATAAGACTAATGTGAACGACCAACAAAACGTTTAATCATCTTTGAAAACAACTGGTTACATTAGCGTAAATATAAATAAAAGCTAATTTCCATCGACAAAATATGTATAGAAGGGTGTGTTTATCGTAGCTGGAGGTCCTAGGTATACCAGAGCCAGAGGAAAACATTTCCTAAATATGTGGGACACAATACTACATAATAGGAGATAAATGTTTCTGAGTATCGCTACATACGTATTATGTAGAATAGACTCAGAAAATAAGGGTAAGGAGCGGGTTCTATTCTTCACTGACTTTAACTTCTTAAAAACCCTCCCTGGACAGATTTCCTCAAGCTGGTAGTGAAAAATAATATTTCTTACGTAAGTGCCGGGTTGGATTTTATTTTGCGTATCTTACTAGTGCGGGAGCTACAAAGGCGACACAGGCGAGCGTGTCAGATGTCTCGTCGCTTCTACGCACAAGGCAGGGAAATGAGGTGCAGTAACCTCGTTGGCAACAAGGATCTACAAGACATTCAGTGGCGACCGTGTTATTTCATGACGTAACAATGGTGACACGCTTCACGTCCCTGTTAATTATTTTTGCTGCTGTACGAATACGTTTATATCCCAATTGTAACAAAAACACGTGTTTAAAGCGTTTTCACGGTAAAAAAATACGTCTTGGAGAATAAGCTATAGTTGAACTGAAATGTTTCCACGCAAGACCTTTCCTCGTAATTTTTGTAAGCACAAGATATCAAAATATTTTGTAAGATTCTTTTATGTGTAGGTATAAAAAAATAGCATGTATTCAATACAGACCTATCTATACGAGTGTCAGTAATAAGTTTTTGAATATTTGGATTTTAACTGATTTCAAGGGACGGAATATCAAACTTTTCCTGAGACCTACTTTATGTGTGGATTAACCTGAGCTACTTTATATGTGGATTAATCTGAGCCACTTTATACGTGGATTAATCTGTGACACGCTACAACTTCTTGTCTGAAAGTAGGGGATATTTCAAATGGCTCAACAGCTTAACAAATTACCAGAAACTAATAACATTCGACTCTTACGATCTGTAAAATATTCTGTAACTGTAATTGAATAATTTATTTTCGTAAGTGTACATATCACTTATAGTTGTCAGTAGCCAAACATCGATTTCAGTTACGTGTAATTGCACGAGGAAGAATATCTTGAGAAGACTATTTTTGTAACTGTATATAAGTTGGCCTACTTAACAGTTTCTTGCAAATAATAGTTAAAACTCAAATCCTTAAGTCTATTAAGGACACCACTTCTATAATATAATATTACATTAGTGAACATGTTTTGGTCAATACGGAGTTATCATACAGTAAATAAATAAAACGCTGGAATGCTGGTTTCAACTACCATAGCTATGGCAACGTGAAGTCATGAGCATCCCCTATGCTAGAGGAGATATTGTAACGATGGTATCATGGGTTCGATTCCCGAGAGAAAAACAATCTTTTCACGTTCACGTCATCCATTTTCAACTCGTTATCCCATCCCCAGAAACCAAGGATGTAACTCTTGATATAGGCCGTTCACGGTAAAGTGAGCACTTTTCGAAGCTGTTCGATCAGACATAATAACCAATAAATACATTTCATCGTAGCCTCGGACTTTTGGTTTTGGGTATGGTGAATGTATACACTGTGTTTATTACTCACATGGCAGGTTTTACATTAACAAGTGATGGAAGGATATAAATTGGTTGAAATAAAAAAGTAACTAGGGCTTCAAAAGTGCGTGCTCACTTTACCGTGAACGGCCTATACACATTCCGAGTAGGTATATCCTTGCGCATCTCTCCGAGGAAGTGAACACCACATTAAGAGTGGATTGGAAAGGGCTTATTACCGTCCCCTGGTGTTATGCTTTAAGTCTTATCAGGGAACGGCTTACAAACTAACTTATCACGTAACTTAAACTAACACCCATGCCTTTCCTAGGATTCTAACCCAGAACCTCCTGCACCAACCGACTGTGCCACGGGAGACCAGCACACCATTAAAAGAACATCGTTATATTAACGTTGTGATCCTGTTGTCCCCCAGTCCACACCTGTCTCATCGCCTTCAACCTGTCTGCACACAACCATATGACGTAACATGCAACCCCAATACACATCTACTGCATTCCCAACACGAACAAATTCTCAAAAGAAATCAGCACGCGAATGAAAAGCGTTCAGTTCACCGAGAGGCGCCGAAATAAGTTTACGTTAAGATTTGAAATGTATGCTGCACGCTGAAGATGGAGGGGACTGCGGGTTTACGATGGGCTCTAAACCACTTGAAACACAGACTTGATGATATCTGAATGTTTCTTATTTTTGATTAGGTGATTCAATAATATATGTTTATTTTGATATTATTACATATCTATGTAGG